>CAXKVY010000075.1:0-321112 GCA_964058915.1 Tetropium fuscum | reverse complement strand
TATATATATATATATATATATATATATATATTGTAATGTGTATATTGTGAATGCCCCACTGTTGGGCGACAATTGTATTGGTTAGGAAACTTTTAAATATCCCTATGTTGGTTGATAATTGTTAAGTTATGAATTTATCATTATGATTAACATAATGATAAATGCTCTATATGCTCTATATGCTCTATATGCGTTGTTGTTTTAGGATTTGTATAAAATGAGATAATGTAATGTAATAGTATAGCGAACAAATATCTGATTAGCTTACAGGATACTTACACTATTTCTTCTTGAATTTGTACTTTTGTTTTAGTAGGTAATCAAAGCAGGTATGATTATATATTTCTTTTTTATTTAAAATTTTAATTTTAAACTAATTTTTATTTATTTAGATTTTGTTCTTTTATTAAAAATACAGGCGCGTCGGAAAAAACGAGTAATAATCTCAATATTATCCTAATTATTAATTAAGATAATTTAGTTCGGAATAATTTTGATTATAAATATATTAATCCCTGTTATGTTTGAATTATATTAAGTCAATGTTATTTGTGATTGTGGGATTTTACGACTTCTGTTAATACCTATAAATGTTTTGTAATAAATTTTAATCAGTTTTGTAATACATTTTAACAAGAGTTGTTAATAAATTTCCTTACTGGTCTGCTAATGGATTCATTGCAAATGGATGCAGATGTGGCTCGACTGGGTGGTCTGTTTAAAAATAATAACATTTCACAGCCAGAGTTGTGTGCACTATTTTATGTACATAGACCTGTCAATTTCTATTCTTATTAAATATCCGAAATCGCACGAAACAGGTAAAGAATTATAGAAAGTCAAATTTTATACCTGCTAACTTATTTAACTTATTTGGACATCCGTGCCCACAAAATATTCAATTATGGGGACAATATTTTGAATAGAGAAAGAATAACTTCATGAAAGAACCATTTACCTGCTTTTCCCTGCATTTATTATCTTGTTAGGTTGTCGTGATTTATGACTATAGTATTTCTCGGATTAAATCTCGGACTGACTGTAGCAGCACTATAAGCTTTTTGAGTAGAGTAACTGGAATTACGGTACTTTAGTACCTACCTTCATAAATCTGGTAGGTTAAGCTGTTAGGAGTTGATAATAATTATCAGTAAGCTTCTTCTGGTTAAAAGTCAAAATTTTGTTAATTGTTTTATTGGTCCGTAGTATCAAACATGGATATTAAGGTAGATGAACATTAACCTCTTATAATTTTATTATAGCGTTAGTTGAGGAAATAAAGGCCGTATTAGATATTTAGGTATATACGTAGTAAAATACGTAGGTAATCTGAAACTGATGTATTATTATCACGTAGGAATAACGCTAGCTTATACAACGGACAACGGTTCTTTGTTTTTTGGGCTACTTACTCAAATTTCAGATTACTACCTTAGGAAGTCGGCTTCACAACGAAAAACACAAAAAAACTCAAAACATTCGCGATGTTTTCAGTTTCTCGCTTATATCTCTAAAACTGCACGTTTTTCGAAGATGTGCATTCCATATAAAATTAAAGTAGACAAAATTTCTTACAAAATTCACTGAATAATTTTTCTGAAGACCTGTGTGGCCGCTACAGCACGCGTACGCGAAATAACGCGCGTAGGCGTAATTTGTACGAAAACTGCTGGAAAACTTGCTTATTATTAGCAATAAATAATTTTCAAACAATATTGAATATATCGGGATCGAAGAGAATTAAATTGTCTATAAATTTGTTACTTACCTTTTTTAATGGCAAAGGCAAAATACGCGTGCAAATCGACAGAAACAGATAACCCAAGATGACGGACACTTAATTAATTAACCCGAAATTAATTAATTAATGAGCAAAAATATGATGTCTTTATCTACTACAAGGAGGGCATTTAAGTGCGTCAAAAGTTTTAGGCCGACTGTCTTTCTTTTTTCAAAATCATGGGGCTATGTGGCCTGTATCGTGAAACAGACAGATGAGAGGAAAATATACTTTGAAACGTTTGGAAATAAGGGGATAGTGCTCTGTCACGTTTTAGGAGGGCAAATTTAATGTAATTTCACGTGTTATGAGGGTTTTGTTGATAATATGTATATTTTTCGAGTTGTAGGGGGTATTGGGCATTTTCACGTTTTCGCGGAAGGGCCAAAAAATCGTTGTTTTTCAGTTCGCTCTAGCATCAATACCGCTCATCAGAAAATCAAAGTTGAATAGTGCATTTTGTAGGAACGGTTTTCATTTAGGCGGGTTTTTCGTGAGAAGACTATATTTATTAACTCAACGATATTGCAACAACTTGAAAATTTAAACATATAGCAAATTCAAGACAAAAATCGGTGCACGTTATCGGTGACCAAAGAAGACAGTGTCAACAATGATAGTGTATAACAGTCCCGACATCACCAGAATTTGATCGCCGATTTGAACAAATCCGTTGGTACACCGTCCTAAAATTAAATTTGTGAGGTTGTCACAGTTTCTTTGACACTTGACAGTAATACCTAGGGGAACGGTCCCTATATTGTACCATCTAAGGAAGTGTGAAATGAAAGGGTGTACCCAAATTTATGCGAAAAAAGTTGTGGACATCGTTATGGATCCTATTTGGTTGATTAACAAAAAAATAATTCAAAATAAACTCAATGGTCCAATGTAAGTTACTGGTTTCCTAATTTTAACCACAAGTGCTCTAAATTGGACCATTCAAGTAAATTTATTTAAAAGATAATGACATTCTATAAGAATCTGAAAACATAACTCTAAGATGAATTAGTAATATAGTACAACGAAATATTAGTTGAGTCTGACTGTGAGTCTGACTCACTGTCAGACTCACAGGAGGATTTTGTCAAACAGGAGGATTTTGCAAAAAGACTTGAATTTATCTATTTTCTATTTGTCTTAGTATAAGACTGTTGTGAGCCAATAACTTAAGCCACTGGACCACCGTCGGCGCCGAATTTGCTGCTTGCTGCTTGAAATTTAGAATATCTTGACTGGTATCCTGATTTTGCGAAAATAATTATCTTTTCTAATGAAGCTGATTTTTCGTTAAGTGGACATGTTGACAAGCAAAATTGCCATTTTCGATGTGAAAACAATCCACAACAGATTCACGAGAAGCCTTTGCATCTTCTAAATATAACTGTATGGTGTGGTTTTTGCTATGATGGCATCATCAGACCATTTTTTTTTAAATGAGGTAGAAGATGCGCAGTTACAGTTAATGGTGAACTATACCGGCAGATGTTAATAATTTTTTGTGACCAAATTTAGATGCACTTGATATTTGGAAGAATATATGGTTCCAGCAAGATGGTGCCACATGTCACTCTGCCCATGAAACTATCGACGTAGGTATTGCATGAATAGTTTGACAAGGATATTTTCAAGGAATGCAACTATTAACTGGCCTCCAAGAAATTGTGATTTGTTCTTTAGATTACTTCTTGTGTTGCTATTTGAAAGCTAACGTCTATGCAAACAGACCACAAACACTTGATGCATTAAGATAGAACATTAATCGCTGCATTCGTCAGATCACGTCCGATTTATTGCGAAATCGAGGTGGACATTTAAACGATGTGTTATTGAAAACATAGACGTTCTCGACTGCACTTTAAAATAATATTCAAAATTATTAATTATTTGAGTGGCTAAAACAACTTAAGCAACACAGTAAACTACAAAATAATGTTTTTCTTAAAATACTTCTCCAACAATTTGACATAATAAATGGTGTTCATTCAATCTCTTTATTTTTATTACTAGCATACCCTGATAAATAACTAGCAAATTTATAAGTTACAAATTTAATTCATTACATAATCATATCTTCAGAAAATGGGTCATAAATAGATAATATCATATTTACTTTTTCAAGAATTAGTTTACTTTACCATAACCTTAAAATGGAAATTAATTTCTTTAACACTAACTTCTACAGTCTGACACACTTGGCAACCATGTTTGTTGGTCATATATTTTCGCTGATATATATACTAACATCAATACGTAACATATGGGGGACGCGCAAGAAAAACGTGTCGTTTAGGGAGAATGAAAGATGGATCCCGGAGTGGAACGGAGCATGCGCTTTAACATTTCACTAACAGCTGATAAAGCGCCCAGTGTTTTTATATATCTTTATAACCTAAAACCTAGCCTATGTGCGGTTATGTATTTATGTATTTTACGTCCATAATCAAGGATTACAGATTTGTTATGTGATTTTACGACTTTTGTGGCGTTACTTACTACTTTGACTGAAAATGTCTAAAATTTGCCTTTTGTGAAAACAGGTAAAATAACTAGCATTCGTTATTTCAGGTTAGTTTTCAGCATTAATAAGACATATTCATTTATATTATACATTTTTTGAATTTTGGAAAGCATTAAAGTTGCGCTTGCATGCCATTGGAAGAAATTGCAACGATGAAACACAATGAGATTTGCTCTGAGCATTTTACAAAAGAATTTTCGCCCAGGCCCGCTGATTTTACATCTAGAATTGGGGACATTGAAAAATAAAGCTGTGCCTTCCTTAAAATCAAAGCCCTAGAGGCCTGTTTTTGTATTTCGGACTTGGTTAGAGACAAGGTTGGTTATAACAATGTTAAGATTTACCATTTAAAATAATGTGTACAATGTAATTACAATAATTATATTCACAGAAGGAATTACAGGGACGTCTTCCTCGCTGCCTCAAGTACAATTATTTCAGAGATAAACATGTAATTTTACATTTTTTTGGAACATAAAAGTTACTAAAATAAATATGTTTGTTGTCGGTATATAATTAATAAAGTGGACACCAACTAAAAACTATGACAAATATAAACATGACACTGGTTTTTTGACCAGTACTTTGGCATCTGCACCAATATGCTATAAATCCAAATTATTATAATCTTTAAAGTTTTGCCACCATCAGTCCAGCTCTATTTGACACGTGTTCACCGATTAAGTTAGTATTTTCATAAGAACAAAGTGAACTTTGCAGTCTACCAAAAAAATGTTTTTAATATCGACCAGTATGTGGTGAGTATGTGGCACACGTCTAACGAATCTAAACCATACAATACCAAGTATACCCTTGTATAGGGAGAATTATTTATTACGTGGGATTCCTGTATTTTATATGTATATTGTTTTCAGTCCATCAACATCAGGTCTAGTTTCATTGGCTGATATTTATAGAAGTGACCCTATATCCCAGGCATCGACATCAGTTTAATTTGATGAAAATGAATCTCAACTTCCAGTTCAAGGGAAGGCCCATTAAAGGAACAGTGAAACGCCAGTGTCAAGGATGTTGTTATAATTGGCTTAAATCTTTATATGTTTTGTCATATTTATTCTAGTAGTTTTTTTGCTAGGATCCTGAGTACTATATAATGTATCTTTGTCACAAATAAATTTCTATTTCCCCTGTAGCATAAGTCTATTGGGCCAATATAGGCACCAACTTATTGGGCCAATTTACCGAACGACAGATTTTGTCTATAAACGTCCAATATTGTGATCAAGTACTAGAACTGGAATATTGGATTCAACATATGGCAATATTGGTAGCAACATATGACATTGGCGTCATATGTTGCTACCCCATTGGCGACGCATTGCAGCACAATATGCTGCCAATAAATTTTGTATTTGCTACTGCCAATATTGGCTGTATTTTGTACTGCGATATTTTGAAAACCAACATTGGCACCATTTTGCCAATGAGGAATGCACACATACCATAATGAGGAAAACATACATACCAGTTGTATATCTGGACATATATACGGAAACGAACCACTTAAAAGTTGTACAAGTTCTTTCACCTTGAGGATATTCAGTGTGATGTACGATTTATATTAAAATCGTTTACAGTTCTCCCAATTATTTTTATTATTTACTGATTGTCAATGGGGAAAATTTTTGGTAGGGTAATGTAAAGATAATAGTTGCAAGATATTGTTGTGGTAGAAGTAGAAGGAACATTTTCTTACCCTTATAATTGCTTAACGTTGGAGAAATTTTAAAATTGATTTGAGGTCGTGTCACCCTCTATGGTTGTAAAATGTAATTACATGAATTATTTACATCCGAAAAAGTGATCACAGGTCTCATTTTCGGCTTCGTATATTGAAATTGAAATTAAAGATAATAAATCTAGAAAAAAAGGTTCTACAGATCGGTGTGGTTATAGAATACTTTTTCATGTGTACTTGTTACAGAGATCGGTAATAAAATTTTCCTGTGTTGAATACATATACTGCAGATATCTCAAACAATATCGGCTGAGGAGGCCTATGCCTCCACACACTAGAGGGCGCCGTATAGGATTTCCCTTGGAAGTCGTAAATTCTGTGGCAGATGGTGGGAAGTGTATAACATCGAACCATATAATGGACTTAACCCGAAGCGTATGGGGTATTCGGCTTTATTTGACCATAAAATGAAAAGTGATTTTAAAAAGTACTTCATGCAGTAATAAATCCCGTGTTTGAAATTGTACGAAAGGCAGGCAGCGTAAGTTTCTATTCTTCCATTAATGCCCTGAATTACATTCCGAGAGTGCAGAACAGATTTATCGTTATATAAATAATTCACAGCTGTCGAACTGTACAAAGTTTTCTTTCGAACACAATATGTAACTTTCAAGTGTTCCAAAGATGGGCAAAAGGCTTAAAGCAAACTTTTATATGTAATTCAATTTCATCTGTGCCTAAACAAATTTAAGCGACTTGTCTTTTTGTCTTGTAAACGCGTTATTGAAAATTTAAGAGGCGCAAGAAGGCTTTTATCGAAATGATGAATGGGTTTTGTCAATATGTTCAGTTTTCGGCTTTTCAAGTCGCGGGCGGTTTAAGATTGGATTTGGGGTTGGTGGACACTGATAAAATACTTATAATGCTTGAAATGGCAAAGAAATAAATGAAACTCGTCGACCCAATCATAAGCTTATACTCGTATGCAGTATGCACCTGCACAAGTACCTATATTGCGCACCTATATCGCCTACCTATATTGTGCACCTAGTTGCACAATATAGGTAGGTATCACATCGTATCACATACTTAAAGAAGTATGTGGTAGATAAATAAGTAGGTACCATAAAACTTAATACGTGTATTTAAGTCCTCATTGGCTCATTGACAAAGTAAAATATAATTGGTACCCACCTAATAATAAATTATAAACGGTGACATATTCTATAGGATCTATTAGGACACTTCCAACAGTGGCGGATCGCCTCCCTTGAAAGAATTGCTGCGATACCGATTTTGAGATGAATAGGGCCACAAATGAGGAAAACGTCTGCTATGTTGGAAGTGCTAACTTGAATATTTATTCTAACAAAAAATCTGTGATGTATGTGAACAGTAAATTTGTGAATCATCTTAGAGCCACCAGCCATCTGGAATATTCGTAGTGACAAAAGAATTGTGGCCTGCTGCCCCAAAAACTACGAGATACAGTGTTTCAGCTACATCGGACCGTGAATGAGAACCATCGGACCAAAAATATAGAGCCATATTGGAGTCGCCACCTCAAATATTTATTTTGCGTGGCAAAAATGCGCGCCATCATTAAGCGAAGGTGAGATCGTCCATTCGTGCGTAACATGTCCTTTCCTTAACAAAATGTGGATTTTCTTTGGGCCAAAAATGATTGTTGTATCTATTGAAGATTCCCTCAAAGACAAAATTTCGATTGGTCTTCCAAACAATATTTAAATTAACATTTAAAGTAATAAAGTTAAATAATAGAAAGTCGAGATCCTCGAATGTCCTAGCTATTATCATCTCGCTCAAATCCACACATTTTACTGGATCATCAGGTATTAAAGTTTGAAGCGTACTGTATTTGTAATTATGCATATTATACTTATGCAAATTGTATTGGGATTGGTTATTGAGGCATGAGGATAGGCATAAAAATAACCCAAACCGTTTGTTTCGTTTATATAATTTCCAGTAGGAGGACTTTTCTGGTTTCTTGGAGCTCCAAGGTTCTCAAAATTAAGGTAATTACTTTCAAGTGTTCTAAATCTCTTGGATTTCATTGGAGGGAAATTCGGATTACGTTCATTAAATCGACGACAGGATTCATCTTCTTGTATGACTCTTGTATGACTTCTTGTATGACCCTGTCTGTTATAAGGGAGTAAGAATGTGCACACATTGTTTTGGAAGCATTTTATTTAACTTAAGCGTCAGTCCACTGTGCCAAACTTTATCAAAGGTTTGCGCTACGTCTAAGAAGGCTGCTGAGCAAACTTTCTTCTCTTCTGGAGCTTTTTCAATGATATCCGTTATTGTCCTGTTATACTTTCATCCTGTTATACTTTTATCTGAATTTCTGTATCCAAACTGATAGTCTGGGATCAGGTTGTTATTCTATATTAGAGGTTGTATTCTTTAGAGGAGTAACTTTTCAAATAGCCTCGAAATGATTGGAGGAAGAGAGATAGGTCTATATGACTTTACATCATTAATTGACTTACTAGGTTTGGGTATCATGATTACTTCTACAACTTTCCAAATGAGAGGTACATGTTTCAGTCAAAAGGTTGCTTTGAAATGGTAAGTCAGCATTATAATACCTTTGTTGGATAGTTTTTCCAGAGTTTCACCAGTTATCAGACAACTCCTGCAAATGCTTTTTTTGGATTTAAATTTGTCTTAATTTCATTATAGACTTCAGTTGGAGTGACAGGTCTGATCTTCTGATATGGTATTTATAATTTCTTCCTATCTGATATTAGTTTCAAACTGGTTGGGTTTCAAAGTTTGTTCTAAATGGTCTGCAAATAGGTCGGCTTTTTATTTGTTATCTCTTGCCTAAGGGCCACCATTATTTCTTATAGGTAGAATTGACATTATGGGCCTCATGATTTTCTTGGTTGCCTTCCATAGTGAATAATAGCCAGCTTGCCCATCCCGAGATAGGTTCCTTAGGTACGAGTTGATTTTCCTTCAGTTTCAACATTTCTCTTTTAAGCGTCTGTGTCTTGTTATTAAGAATATTTTGTCCAATGGGTCTCTTGTCTGTTGCCGTCTTCTTCTGGATCTTCTTTTTTCTCTTACCAGGTTTCTTATTTCCACTGGATAATTGACTCCTTTGTTTACGTAAGTAATTTGTTTTATATTTTTGAATGCAGATGCATGGATAATTTTGATAAAGCTTTCCGCCTCCTGTTCCAGCAGTACAGTAGTTTTCAGTTTGACATTTAATTTTATATTCAGTTGTAACTCATTTCTGAAACTCTCCCAGTCAGTAGTCTTATTTACTAACATCGATTTAGCATCTTTTTTGAATTTTTTTTGAAAATTGGCAGAGAGGATAGTAGTTATTGGTTTGCATGAGGCTATAGGTACGGGGCATGCCGAAATTTTGAGAAATAGTGAGTTAGACGGACAAGAGTGAGGGGTCATAGTGAAAGTGTATACAACAGGAATACGACAGTAACCAGAGTTACGGTGCCTTATCACTTTATGAGTATATAAGTCATGACTATGAAACAATTTTAAATGGAGCTCAAATATATATAACATTTTATTGAAAACCAATTGGACGTAAAACATCAAAATGAGTAAAAATATCATGTCAACAATATTTATTTTAAGTTAAATATAGAATAGAGATTTTATAATAGTATATCAAATATCATTTTCTTGTATCAACCTTACAGCTACATTCTAAATTGATCATATGCATATATTTCTATCATAGTAATCATCTAAGTGTTTAAATAAATGTGTTAAATTTATATTTGTCATCTTCCTTTGTGTTGTGACTTACATGGTTTTCTCTTAGCTTACTTCTAGATCCCACTACTGAGATAAGAGCGTAGGTATATTATATTTGTGTAAATGGCACATAAAGATACATAATGTATTATATTTACATACATATATTTTCAGGTACTTACATTTATGTAGCTTCAAAAGTAATATAGCTTGGTATCGTTGATACAATTTTCGACATCCTCAATCTAACGAAACCACTTTAAGAGCTCTGAATAGTCTGATAACATATTTCGTAAATTTTCGTACTTATAAAAGAATTGAGAACGGAAACTATATCTGCAAAATACCTAATGATTACCTGCACATGCAATTTATGTTGTTAACGGTATATTAAACATACGAATCACAGGTCGTGCCTAATAAATGTTCAACGCCGATTTAGCATTTCTGCACTTCTCAACGCTTATGTAAATGAGTTTCTTAATATCAGTCCGAATGTCGCAATATTGGGGTTCTATTTATATCTTGATGGATTTCCATTACTTTTGTGTCCTCGGGTCTCAGAAGTAGACCAAAAAAATGTAGATTTTAGCATTAAGCAATAAAATCCTAATATCTACCCTTAAACGAAATGACTTTCTCTGGTGCTTTTTATTTAGATTTTTTGGGATTGCGGAATCTATAAAATTATGTTATGTGAGGGAAATTTAAATCCCCATACTAGGTCATGTCCCTAGTACATATTTCTTGATATATCATTTTATTATTAATTTTGTTATTCAAATGCGATTTTAGTGTTTGTTCTTGCCATAATTTTAACTTTCCCTCTATCACTATTTTATTTAACGTCTCTTTGGAAAACAAGTCGCGTGACTAATAAAATAATTAAGAAATTCTCACACCATATTACAATCAAAATTCACAAGACAGCAGACTTGTGTGGTAATGGGTAACATGGAGTAAGATTACATAGGTTGTATTTTAATCCGATTTACTATGCGTTATGAAAGATGCGATGTGTGTGTCAAAATCCATACCTTTATTTCAATATTCCACTTGTTCTTAATGCTACCCGCTTTATTTACTAATTCGAAGGCGAATTAGAGAGAATAAACTGAAAATAATTTAACAGATTTTCGAAAACTTATTGCGAAGTAGTGGAGTTGGTGGTGGAAGGGCTCTACAGGCCTAATGGCATAAAGTTGCAGAAAATATCTGTAATTTTTTTCTAATTTATCGAACTCTCGTGTGCAGTATTAGATTATTTTTAGATGTTACAATCATAAACGCTTACACGAGTCCCATTGCAAGATTATATGGCCCGGGTTGCCTATCCCTATCTACCCCCCTCGTTATAGGAACCAAGATACTTTGAGCCGGCTCATCGCATAACCTATTTATCTTATACCGTGGTAAAGGGTAATATTTAGTCAAAGTTGTTTAGACCATTAAATAGAATTGATATATGCAGTATATTTATATAGGGTGTTCCAATTGAAAAATATAACCGTGTATGCTAGAAAGAAATATCCTACATACCTACAGTACATACATTTTCGATTTTTTTCTAATAAGCCAAATAAAGAAATAATGTTATATTATAGTATAATAATGATAAAGTTATGAAGGGGGTGCATTATACGTGATCACCTGATACATTTCCAATTATAAATAAGTAAAACTGGATAGGGCTGGAACCTTGTAATGGTTCATATAGTCGCGCTTTATTTGCTTGTCATGCTTTATGTTTGCTCTAGGTATATAATATTATATTAGATCAATTCATATAATATATAAACATCAATTCAGAGTAGTGAGTATAATTTATATTTTTAAATTAATTTATAAAGTAATATCACATATTAAATCCGTTTCAAGATGCAGATTATTCAAACCATCTTCTCAGCATCGGGATGAGTCTTCGCTGGTTCGCTGCCGGTGGCGGCCGGCGTGGCGGTGTGTTATTCTGACGGGACAGCTACAGTCGGCCGGCTGTTCATGCGTGAACTCCGTACGAGCTTTTCATACTTGAAGGATCATGACAGTGTCAGCTATGTTGCCAGATTCTGGATATTTAAAGTCAAAAGTCAACTAGTCTGCTTATATCTTATACGAGTAAATTAACGACCGCATATGTGCGTATATTTATTATAATAACAATAAAAATAATAAAAAATAAAATAAAATAACTAAAATAATAATAACTCGGTTCCCCGGCCCCGAGGAAGAGGCCCCCACGATCGATCCCTCCCGGATGGGGGTCATAGGCAAGGTGGTGGAGCCCCAGGACATACGCCTGAACATGATGACGACCGCAATGGACAAGGACGTTTTGAGTGGACAGACGAGCTAAGGGATGACCTTCTACATGTTTATGAGAGTATGCATGCTCTGTGGTGTGATACATAGTCCCTTAGGTGTTGGGCAACTTTTCCGCCCAACACCTAAGGGACTATGTATCCTACTTAAGCTGCAGGGGTCATGTCAGGGCGCCTCCAATGCAGGAGCAACTGGTTTTAGAACCGGAAGCCCTGGCGGAGGAGGTTGCCTACATACCTCTGGACATATAGAGCTTAAGAACCTGTAGGGCGCTGAACCTATACAAGCCCTTGCCACCGCAAGAGCTAGCGAGAGTGGATGCAGAGCTTCGGAAAATTCTTCCGGATGAAGCGGACATTTGGTGCATCAATTGTGCAGTGTCCAATGGTGCCCTGGGGCTGTGTCAGTCGGAGAGGCGTAACATGCGTGTGTCTCCGAGTGACAGAACCCTTAGACGAGATTGAAGCGAAGATCTAGTCGGCAAGACAACACGCGTCCCGTATCCAGTGTGTGATGGATTACATCTTGCCCAATAGGCCATATACTACAAAAGTATGGCGTTGGGCCGCATATTTAAGACGGCTCCATCACACTAAATAGAGCGGTGCTCTTTTTAACTACCAAACAGCATTGGCTTGATCAAATACGGGCGCTAGTGGCTACGAAAAAGTCACTAGGTAGAGTCACTAAGAACTGCGCCAACCGATACCCCGGAAAAAATTAGGAGGGCTTCGAATTTTGTGAAAATCCCCATTACATCGGGTGATAGCAGGTTTCAAACGGAGCCAGTTATCTTTAGGAGAGGTATATTCCAGGGGGATTCCCTTAGTCCCCTCCTTTTCTGCATCTCACTCCTGCCGTTATCTGTTGCACTTAGAAGAACCCGTGGTTACAACTGCAAACCACCCGAAAACAGGAGGCATAAGGTCACTCATTTATTTTATATGAAAAATTTTTTACATTTAATTTAAAATAATATTTGAATGTATTTTCGACTCCATTGTTTAATTTGCTATATGGGATCATATCTGATTTTTTTTGCGTTTCTATGTTTATTTTCTTTTGCAAAACTACATTTTTTCGCGTCAAAAGGCGAATGATTAACATCTAAATCAAATTTTAATTGCTTCAACGCAATTTACACATTTTAAAACCTCTTGTTGACAATCTTGTTTTCTATGACCAGTCTCCATTATTTTATTAAAAGTAATTTGACGACATACCTAGCTTATAAAATATATTTATTTGGTTTTCGCTTTTCATTTATTTCAAGTAATTGCCGGGTGTTTCAACCCCTATTTCCAGTATTTAATCGAAATAAATAAATATATCTTTGTATCATGATACCGCACTAAATACCGTAAAATTATATTATATTGTTACGATGATCATTTCCGGTTTGACTAAAAGTAATTGTTGTTATTTTTTATTTTAAATACGGTCTTATTTCGAAATAATCGAGTGTGTCTTCCGATAATTAATATTTTTCTACAGTCAACTGTGCATCATTATCTTATCTTATTTTATAGTTTGGTGTATTAGGTGTAACGATTTTCGTAAAACGTTAATTATAGGGAATGATTAAATTTAATGATACAGAAATACATAATAAAATATTTGCAAGGCAGTTTTCCAAACATTAATGCTACTTACTGGTTTTGTAATTATTATACCTGGATGGGTAATTATATGTCGATTTCAAATAAAAAGTCTGAGTGATGTCATTTCAGAAAAGAACAATTTTTATATATGATGTAGTTCTCGACATCGTGATTAAAAGTTCTCATGGAGATAAAAAGTTTAGTGTTATGGGTCGTCCAAATTGGCATGTTTTACTTAAGGATATCGATTTTTTATTTTTTTATTTTATTAAATTTTTTTAAAAATTCTTCTTCTGCGTTGTAGGTTTTATTGGGATTTTTTTAAATGTGGCATAAGAGTTTATATGTGGTCCTACACAAAATAGTGGCGACAAAGATAGGTATATCAATTTAGAGAAAATCGTAAATAACGAAATTCGTTCAATTGTTGAGAATAAAAAAAACAATCCCTAGATTTTACCTATTTTTTAATATTTTATTATCAAAAGCAAACGTTATACCGGGTGTTCATTTCGTGCCGTCTACAATCGAGCTGCCCGGCACAAAATGAATACCCGATCTAATATTTTTATTCCAAAACAATGACAAAAATTTTTTGTTTGCTTTTGATAATAACATTAAAAAAATAGTAAAATCTAGCCGTTGGATTTTTTATTCTATACAATTGATAGAATTTAGTTATTTGCGATTTTGAGATTGTACAAACTCTTGTGCCATCTGTGTAATAAAGGAAATGTAGACAAATAAGTAGGAATACCTACGTTTAAAAAAACTATATCTTAAAGTACAAAAATTTTGACGACTCATAACTCGAAAATTTAGCCGAAACCCATTTTCCATAAGAAATAATGTGCCGAGTCGGTTCTTTCTTATTATGCAACGGTAAGTTCTGGAAATGACATTTCTCCCGGAAAGACCAGAAGTAGGTACTTAATTTTCCTATTATTGTTACTATATATAAAATTCAAATTCTTGAAATTTTTTTTGTTTGATTTTTGTTTCTCAGCTATTTTGAAAATTCTCAAAAAATACTGTTCTTATCCCTACTCTTCGTAGGATTAAATAATATTAAAAAGTCCAAAGAAAAGTGAACATTCTTTAAATATCCCGAAGAGTCTCTAAATCAGGCTTTAAAGGCATTAAAAGAAAATAACACAAGTATTGGGGAAGGTAGTTGATTATTTGGGTACTAAGAGCAACCATACAGGACCGAATAAAAGGGAGAGTAGAAGGTCCGAGGCAAATGGGTAGAGACCTAGTACTTACCAAAGACGAGGAAGGAAAAATAGTAAAATGGTTGATAGATATATCTGGATGTGACTATCTTCAGATAATCGTCCAGGAGAAAAGTGGTATAATTGTTTTTTAAAACGGCATCCTGAATTATCACTTCTTGAATCTGAAGGATTGACCAAAGCGAGAGCGGTTGTAACTGAACAATATATCAGAAAATGGTCTCCTCATTTAAAATTATATCTTGAAGAAACCGATAACTTAGACTTTATGTCTGATCAAGACAGAATCTTGAACGAGGATGAAAGTGGTTTAAATCTATGTCCCAAAACTGGCAAAGTAGTTTAGGTCCTAAAGGTGCTAGGAATATTTTGGAAATTAAAAAGGGAAATGATAGAGAAAATATTGCCACACTTTTTGTCTTTAAACTAAATCTGATATAGTAATACAACTGACCAGACTTGAGAACAAAAAATTAACATATACCAGATGTTAGATTAACAACCAATTTACAAAAGCATTTAGTTTATCCCTCATCTATTACATCAAAGAAGAGAAAAAACGTGGATCCTCAGCTTGCAGCTATCCTGTAGTAGACAAAAATAAGAAAAAAACCAAATTATGAACTAATCAACATTATTATGACAACTAACCAGATGGTACCTACCATCAGAAATGTACCGGGTTAACAGATAGATCTTTTTCCTAAGAAAAGAATTTTTTTAAAGAATTATTTTAAATGTGAATCATGTTAGTGAATTTTTTTAAACTTTCGTATAATATATTATACCTATGTCCCTATTATATATTGACATATGTACTTACGGTTTTTTTATGGTTGTAGTTGTTTTTTTTTGGAGTTGAAATTGGTATATCTACCAGACCATGTTGTTTTGTATTAAGTATGTACCTAGGTATTTATATAGATTTTATATTTTGGTTTAAAAATAAATTTTTTTTAATTTTTGTTAGAACCGAATAAATATTTTAGAACAATTTTAATTTAACGAATAACCTCTGAATTAGATAAATTAAAACATACTCGGCCGATTATTGGTAGGTACAGCTTTGGCCGATATTAGGGACGTAAGCGGCCCGACTACCGGGTATTAATTATTTATGTATTATCCCTTCATTTACAAATTTAAATTAGTTGTCAACACATACTACAATATATATGTATAGAAGGTTGCCTAGGAAGTAATATTGAATGATTTTGTGAAACTTCCAGAATGATGAATGACACTGAGAGGAACACTCATTTATTTTCTTCAATAGGTCTGCTAAATGACCGACTATTGGCCATTTAAACCTATATAGCTCTACATTTTAGTTCAAATGAACTGGTTCCGTAGTGTAGCGGTTATCACGTCTGCTTTACACGCAGAAGGTCCCCGGTTCGATCCCGGGCGGAACCACTCTTTTTTGCCGCCATCCACTTCTCGTTTTTCCTTTTTTCTTAAGTGAGGTCACTTGTAGGATTGTCTATCATCAAATGTTAACAGTATTTCAAATGATATTTTTTAAAATTGGTAACATAAGTATATATATATATATATATATATATATATATATATATATATATATATATATATATATATATATATATATATATATATATATATATATATATATATATATATATATATATATATATATATATATATATATATATATATATATATATATATATATATATATATATATATATATATATATATATATATATATATATATATATATATATATATATATATATATATATATATATATATATATATATATATATATATATATATATATATATATATATATATATATATATATATATATATATATATATATATATATATATATATATATATATATATATATATATATATATATATATATATATATATATATATATATATATATATATATATATATATATATATATATATATATATATATATATATATATATATATATATATATATATATATATATATATATATATATATATATATATATATATATATATATATATATATATATATATATATATATATATATATATATATATATATATATATATATATATATATATAAATATATATATATATATATATATATATATATATATATATATATATATATATATATATATATATAAATATATATATATATATATATATATATATATATATATATATATATATATATATATATATATATATATATATATATATATATATATATTTATATATATATATATATAAATATATATATATATATATATATATATATATATATATATATATATATATATATATATATATATATATATATATATATATATATATATATATATATATATATTTATATATATATATATATATATATATATATATATATATATATATATATATATATATATATATATATATATATTTATATATACTTAGGTACATATAATATTTTTTTAGACGTTTAATGAGATTAATTGTACCAGCAAAAAAAGTGAGGTATATTATCGGTATTAGGTATATTTCGGTTGAAGAAGTAAATAAGAATTCTGTGCGGATAGTGATCTGATTAAGAAGGTAACTATATTAAAGCACGAAACACATTGAAAAATATCTTGCCTGGGGCAAAGTTAGAAGTGGAAATCATGCGCACAGAATATGTGAATATTTAATTTTGGTCTGTGCACAAAGTAAATTTTTAATAATTTGCCTTATTAAAAAGCTACTGAATTATGTATACAGCAAACTTAATTAGGAAGCCTGGAAAGCTCTCTTAAAGCTCGCCGTATTTAAGGATACATAAAATTCAGTGGAGAATGATATTTTGCATGCGAATGAAGCAATCAAAACTTCTTTTCGTTCCTTCTAACTAGCATATCTTATATACACATATACACCATTATAGATTTTTTTCAAGTTAGGGAAGATTGCAGTCTGCCAGATATGGTCTCCACCTTTTTCGCGAGGCAACGGTTAAAATAAGGGTTCGCGTTTTTGTTGGGCGGCCGTAGATTGACTTGAGGGTGAAAAAAAGCGAGGGTGGCTTCGTTAGGGTAAAAAAATACTAGATTTGCATTCTTGAAACTTCACAGGAATTCGTTTTAGTTGTAGAAATATATTTTTATTTTTTAAGGAAGTTCTAAGGTACCTACGACTTGAACTGTAAAGTGTGAAAACAAACAACTGGAAGAGTATTCGCGAAAACAAACAACTGGAAAATTATTCACAGGATTCTTGCCATTTTTCAACAATTTTATTTACATTATCATAGCAAACATGTAACAGAAAATATATGAATATTATTTTACTTTAAAGTTAGCTCTACTTAAGGTATAATTTAAAATTAGATACTTAAAATAATATTAATTATAGGTATTTGCTAATTACCTATTCAATCAATGGTCAGTAATTTGAAATAGGTAAATATGGATAATACATACTCACATAGGACATAATACATATTCACATATTCAATATTCACAATACATAATAAAAATTTATATACCTACCTACCTACGTAAAGATATAATGTGTGCGTTAGAAAAGTGATGGATAAATTAATTCAATATTTCTTAAGACTGACGTTTCTATCTAAAATCCTCTGGCACGTCGATTTTTCATATAATGCAAAAGTACACTATCATTACATAACATATATTGTGGATTAATTTTTTGGAAATGTAAATGAAAAATGTAAATCATTGGTTTCGAAAATTGAATATTTATTTTGTAAGACTACCTATTATTTATTATGCATGTGTACTACTGTTTATACATTTGGAACTTTATAGAATCTATTTAAACAAGTCGTCTAGGTATATATTATCTAGATTGACGAGAAAATGACGTCTTTAGATGACGTCATTTCGATGAGATATATATACGTTATATTTACCTACGTCGTTACAACGTTATTATATTGGTGTTTTCGGCGTAATGGGTCACGTAAATATCTCGGGAAAATGACGTCACTCTGCTGCCTGGGTGTTATTTAAAAAAATTATCGATGACGTCACATCCGGAATACCTAGAGCGCCATCTTATTGTATATTACATCAAAATAAGCGGAATTAAAAATCAAAATCGACGTATCCGAGGAATTTAGATAGAAATCTCAGCCTTGAAAAATATTGAATTTATCCGTTACTTTTCGCACGTTAGAACGCACGTTATATATAGGTATAAGTATACCTATTATTACATTATTAGGCAAGTAACGTAGGTAGGTATAATGCTAAAAAAATACCTACCTAACTATAAGTGAGTAGAATACCTATTATATACTTACCTAGCAACTAACAACAAACTCATAAAATATGATTTAAAAAAATAAAATGTGGCTTTGGCTGGGTTTTGGCTGGGCTTTGGCTTATTTGACTTATCGGGCAGGTTAAATACTGCCTATTTGGAAGCTTTTTAATACCTACCTACTTACGTACAGTGCCGTTCAATTAAAAGTAAACGATTTTTTTAATTAATGTGAAACAGGCTTTCAGGTAATCAAAACTTGATTGTCAATTTTATTTGTCAGTTTACTAATAATTATTCTATATATTGAAGTTTTCCTTATAATAATAATTATTATTATTATTATTATGCCGCGTTTAACTGAACCGCAAAAAATGAGAGCTGTGATGTTACTGCAGAACGGATGGTCAATGCAAGCTGTTGCAGATACTTTGAATGTGAGTAAAGGTTGCATTTACAAAATTAAGCAAAAATGGAATGCAGAAGGAACTGTTGAGTAGATACGACCATAAAGGGGGCCGTCAGAAATTCAGTACTATGGAAGAAGACGAACTCGTCCTTGACCACCTCCGACGGAATCCTTTTGATACAGCAGTGACTGCCTGCTTCTTAACAAATTTTCCTGCTTCGGTGGAAACCGCATGACGACGTACCTATCAGAGCATCTGAGCTGAAGAATTTTTCGGCTGCAAATAAAGTTGCTCTGTTGCCACGGCATAAGGAGCAGAGGTTAAACTTTGCCAAACAATTTGTCGGTGTGCCACAGGACTTTTGGGACAACACAATTTTTTCAGACGAAAAAGTTGTTCAATCCTGCTATAATTGCTCTGTGCGTGTATACCGCCCAAGAAATTGCCGATATGAAGAGCGCTATATAAATCCTACAGCTCGTAGTGGTCGCTTCTCTATCAACGTGTGGGCATGGATATGTTGCCAAGGAGCAGGTGTTACTTGGAGAATCAGAGAGCGTCTTACTGGTCAAAGCTACGCTCGCATTTTGGAATATGTTATGTTACCTTCCGTTTCTATTTTATATCCCGAGAACTTCACTTTCCAGCAGGAAAATATTTTTATTTCCTCTTTCCATATTTCCATATTTCAATTAAATTTATATTTCAGGATATTTCCTTTATTCACAAATCACGAGTTGTTACTGAATGGCTGAATACAAACCATATTAACACTCTGCCTTGGCCCTCTAAGTCGCCGGATTTAAAACCGATAGAAAATGTATGGGCACAAATGGAAAAAGACATGTGTAGCAGAAATTTCCGACCAGCGAAAGTAGAAGAACTGTGGTTGGCGATTGAAAATGCCTTGGAAAATATTGGCGAGGATTACACCAGGACACTAATATTGTCTATGAGAAATAGGCTTCAAAAAGTTATAAACGCGAATGATGCTTGGACCAAATATTAATTCATAGTAATTTTCTTAAGTTCTCAGTTAGTTTGTTAATTTAATGGATTTTTTTACAAGAGACATAAGTACCTTACCATATAGATTTTCCTTAATAAATACTGTATATAAAATGCTGTCGCCCTATAACTGACAGATACTTCAACTTAAAATAATGTCGAATGTAATCTGTTTACAAAAGCCTGCTTCACAATGAAAAAATTTCCAAAATTTCTCATAAGAGTCGTTTACTTTCAATTGAACGGCACTGTACCTTACCTACCTAGGTAGGTATACTTTATATGAAAATACTGAAGGCGGACTTTCCATTTTTTAATTGAGGTGATGCAAGAAACCGACATTGTTTCGCATAACACACCATAAATTTCCCACAGATATTTATTACCGTCCTTTATTACCGTCATTTTTGGACAACATATTTTGTGGCATATTTCAGCCAAAATATTGGTAGGTACCTAACCTACCTATAGATAAATAGGTACCTACCTATCTAGTTCCTGTGCGTTTTTGTATTTGAGAATTAAAAGAAATATTTTTCTCAATATAATAAATCAACTTTGTTTACATCAGAGAAAATAATATATATCCTAATTTATATAATATATTTTTAACTGAAAACATTAATTAATTATTTTAAGAAACTATTTTATATAAAATTGAGAAACTTGTTCATTTATATTGCAGCATATCGGTAAAGCCAACAACTGGTTCCGTAGTGTAGCGGTTATCACGTCTGCTTTACACGCAGAAGGTCCCCGGTTCGATCCCGGGCGGAACCACTCTTTTTTTCCTTTCATTTAAAAAAAAAAAACAAATTTCTGAACTCCACTTCTTGTTTGGCGATCAAATCGATAATAAATGAAGGTTACTTGCTATACGCTGAACACAATTTGAAGAGTTGTCACTGATAGCACCTATTAGATACATCTTCATTTTTTACGTCACTTGAGTACGACGAATGGCCTTTTTGGAGTACATTCATCTCGAAGTCTATGAAATAATGCACTAAAGACTATGTGGGCAGGTTGTCTATATGGATATCTTCGTCGGTATTCTCGGGCTGCTTATTGGAGTCCCATCATATACAAAGACAATATCTGCATACTCTTCAGATGTAAATAAGTGCATAATTAATTTATCATACTCAGAGGAGGAGTTCTAAGAATCCGATGCTGGCAATAATGGAAAAGTTTCAATATTTTGTGAAATATTCGTATATTATCGATAACATCATAAATACAATTGTTTATAGTTTGGTACTAATTTTAGACTAAGTAGTGTTGTAATATTTGATTCAAACATCCTACAAATTTGTCAGATGACATCTTCTGTTGAAGAGTAGATTTTGATCCCAATAGATGACATCTGCCAAATTTGTAGGATGTTTATTGTTTAATTCAAATATAATAACACTATTTAGTCTAAAACTAGTAAAAACTATAAACATCATGAATGAATACTATATTCATGATGTTATAACATAGTTATTCTTGAAATAATCCGAATATTTCACAAAATATTGAAAAGTCCATTTGCTTTTCCATGGTTGCCAACATCGGATTTCGAATTCCGAGAAGTCCACCTCTTAATGATAAATAATGTCAAATTAGTTAATAAACTGACACAATTGATAATTATTGATATAGCAAGGTTAGGTATTACTCGTTTTTAAATGACAAAAATATTCTTCTATTTAATTTTTTTAAGTAGAATGTTTCTATAAGTAAAACTTGTTTTGAAAACGTGATTATTGTTATTTGTATAAGTATTTTATATTTGAACCTCTTCCAAAATAGAAAGTACCTAGTAATAAATTTTATCCTTTATTTTTTTACGAAGGATAGTAGACTATCCGTTTTGACTTCTAGAAATCTTGAGATGTACCTACTTTTCCTGAAGATCAACATATTTTTATTATTATTGTTGTCATAAAATGATAATTTCCGTTCTTTCTAGCGCAGCCCCTGGGTATAAGGTCTTGGTGCTTATAAATAATATGTTCCAACAAAATGGCATCTTTTTAAGACTTCAATATCTGATGGCATATAGTGTATAGTAATTACAAGATTGTTAGCAAAATTGAAGCATGAAATAAGTATTCTGTGAGAAGTATAGTATTGTTATGGGATCATCAGCAGCGATCGTGCGATATACCGACGATATACTGAAAATTCCCTAGACTTCAGGGAAAATCTACATAATCTAGCAATACCGCAACCAACGATGTGGTAACGTCGCATCTGGAGGCGCCAGATACAACCCCCATGGACGAGGTCTCAACCCTCTAGACCTCAAATAGGAGACATGCCCCCTGATCCCATTTGGAATAGTTGCGGCATGGGAACATGTAGTCTACTTCCTGTAAAACTCTTCGAGACACCCTATATACAATCTAGAATGGCATGGAATAAGCGAGAAGCTTCTAGAAGTTTTTGGAATCTTGAAAATAGTATATGTAAGGGCCAGCCGATCGTTAAGTCAGTTTTAGCACAGTTATTTTAGTTTAAACGTTAAGTGCAAGACTAAGAAACAAGTAGAATTGAAATTGTTCACTTTGCGATAGTGATTTATCATTGTAAACAGTTGTGACTTGTTGAGTTTGGAAGTTAATAAAGTGTATTTAGATTCTGGATAGTACCACTTATTATATGAACTCAGTGGCGTAACAATATGCTTCTGGACATCCGCAATAATCCGGACATATCAATAATTCGGTCACAACTCTTGCATTTAGTTGTCCGGATGATTAAATTTAATTTGCGCTTCTTTGTCAAAATTCGGTTTAATCCGGACAACTAAATGCAAGAGTTCTGACCGAATTATCTATTTGTCAGAAATATTAGATAAGTATTTATTTGGAAATATAATTTTATATAGGCAAGTATTTGCAAGTTATCTAATTTAAAATAATTATATCATACTTATTTTTTACATAAATCAGATTTCCAGAAATATATAATATCTACATATTATGCACCCTATAGATTGTAGTTAGCAGTAAAACTTCTACAATTTATGTCCCATATCTGATAGAATTGAATGTTATATATAATTACGAAGTTATAAATAGAGCTTTACCATATTGCAAATATTATACAATATTTCTATACAAGTATATAATAATATTTTATATCCCCGTAGAAAAACACATAGGTATATTTGTAGTTACAATATAAATATCCGCGACTGGAGGTTAATCGGTGAAAGTAGCAGGTGGAAGTCAAAAGCTCCGGAAATCGAGAATTTGCAATTTGCATCATGTTGCCAGAGGGACAAAATTTATTTTTAATTATACACAATTAGTTACGCCTAAACACTTCTGGTATCTTTAAGTACTCAGTTACGCATGACTATTGTTATTATAGAATAGTGAATTCTATACATTCGTGTCAAAATTAAACCGTTTTTATGAGGCATCGAATTTTTATGAATGAGTTGCATTCTTTTCATATCAAGTTAACAATAAAGTCTTATAATTCTAATGCCGTGCAAATTCGACGACGAAAGGTTACCGTCTGCTAGTCTCGGTAACAGTGGCGTAGCAAGACTTTTTCGGGCTCGTAAGCAAATTATCCCATCAGCTCCTAACCCACAAAGCGAACCATAAAGAAAATTATAAAGAGAAAGAACAAAAAAAATAAAATTTTCAAACATTTATTAATTAAAAAAACAAATCGATTGAGTATTATATTCAACAGCTTGTTTGAAAGTACATAATACAACAGGAGCAAAATCCAAAAAGCCTCCGGCAATGTAAATTTAACGAATAGGTTATTTAAAAAAAAATGTAATTGGTTACCTAGGTACATACTTATTTACCCATCTATTATAATAACAAATAAAATCAAATCAAAAATATCGCTCACGAGCTTGAATTTACGAGATGCAAAAAAGCAAAATTTTTACTAGATCCTGTACGTTAATTCTTGTGGCTGGTTGGTGGTCAATGGCTAAAATCGATAATATTATGCCAACGAGTTTTTGAAATTACATTTTGGGTGTAAGGTTGTATAATTTTGAACAGATATTAATTTATTGGGGTATTGCACCTATATTAATGGAACAAAATTCCTCATAAAGTGAAATAATTTAACCATACATTTAAGTATAATTACCTTACATTTACCATCTTCAAGTTCAGATCCAACTCATTGGGTCTCCTCAAGGTAGCATACCAGGTCCGTTAATATTTTATATTTACACCGCTGATTTTGGTAGAAACTTAGTTTAGTTCTATCCATCGATTTGCAGATCATACACAAGTATTCTGATTCACAATTGTAATAAGGAATATAAAATAGCCATAGACCATATAAATTTAAACCAGATTCCAATTTTGTCAAATGCACACAAACATATCTTAAATGAGAAGAAAACAGAGATGTTTGCTGTTTGGAAATAATTGAAAGGAAATATGTGAAAATTATTAAAATAATTTCAAAACAATAATAAAAAAATATTTACAGCAATTGCTATAAAAATGTTGCGAATCTATCTAGATGTAGATTTATAGTTTACTAAACACTTGAAAATCATGATGAAACATTATGATTTTTTAATAATAATTTTCAAGGGTTTAATAAACTTTAAATCTACCCAAATCTAAATCCAGACCAAAATTACGGTGTGTATATAACGGTTATTTATCCATATATAAAAAACTGAAATTGTGTGATTCATTAGTTTTTCTACTTTAGCTTATGGCAATGTAGTATATAGGTCATAGATTTATAGACTATGTAATTGAATGAGGAACTAATTCATTGAAGGTATTTTATT
Organism: Tetropium fuscum; assembly: GCA_964058915.1. Classification (NCBI taxonomy): domain Eukaryota; kingdom Metazoa; phylum Arthropoda; class Insecta; order Coleoptera; family Cerambycidae; genus Tetropium; species Tetropium fuscum. The sequence continues at coordinate 295,740 of CAXKVY010000075.1, read as the reverse complement.
GTTTCACATGTTTTAGTGGTTTTCTAAGTGGTTCGTTTTCGTGTGTATAGTGATTCATTTCCGTATGTGTGTCCAGATATATCACTGGTAAGTGTGTTTTCTTTCTTATTCGTCTATTTGCTTATTTCTATGTAATGAAATGCTACAAACCCAAGATTACTTTTCACAAAATAAATATGAATAGCAAAGAATTTCAAAGCTAATATATATAGATATATATTATATATATATATATATATATATATATATATATATATATATATATATATATATATATATATATATATATATATATATATATATATATATATATATATCTTGATATCTTGTAGGGAATCAAATTCGCTATCTACATAGCAAATTATAAAGCCAAAATTATTTTTTTTTCAAAAAAAAATAAGAAAAGAACGAAAAATATTTTTTAAATTTTTTTACCTTTTTGGTAAACTTCTTTCTGAGTGGATTTGGATATACCTAGGCATTGGTTCACAAAAAAGAAAACTGTAACTTCCATCAAAATGGTCAGTTGGTTAAAATAATGTGACTTAATAAATAATATATACGAACAAAATACTAAATAAGAAATAAATTGGTACTCAAAATTTTTTTTATATCTAAGATTATATGAATTTCAAATTTTTTAACAAATACATTTAACATTATCATTAATAAAACGAAAATAATTATTTTATTTAATAAAAATATTTTTTGTGTAAAAATAATTTTTGTTTTAAGAAAGGTAAAGTGGTAAAATCGTAAAAAAGTGGGTAACTTTGAACGACTGTATCTGAGCCAATTTTTGTCAAAAGTATTTTTGTCGTCGGCCACACATTTTGGCGGAAAATAAACAAAAAAAATTATTATTAAATATTTCGGTTTTTTTAATATCGTTGAAAAAAATACAAGTTTATGACTTTATAATTTATGATCTCGATAGGGAATTTGATTCTCTACAAAAATCGTATATACACATAATACGATTTAAAAATACATAGTTTTTAGTTATAGTTACAGTTAAAATTTTTAAAAGTGGACAAATTCCTCAGTTCTCCAAAATCCAAGCCTAAATTTACTAGCACTTTGTGGATTTATCATTTTTAAGGTACAATTGAACATATATAATGGAATAATAAAATTCCTTGAACGAATTAGTTCCCTTTTCCCCTATTTTTTGCGATATAGTCTACCTAATCTATAGACTACCTGCTCTACTTTAAAAAGATCGCAGAAAATTCAAAACAGCTGTTTGAGATATGTTGCAATCTTAAATATGTTACAAATGTAAATTTGACCACATCACGGAAAAGCTACAGCAATGCAAATGGTTAACATTCGGCTAACGCTATATACTTACCCGTGGAAAAGATATTTAAAATAAATTATTGTCATACACGTTTTCGACACTTCTATCGGTGGCATGGCCAACTATCGGTGGCGTGGTTCTCACCAAATAATGTCAATAAAACCTCCTCCAGTATCACAGTAAGTGATCACAATTCTTCAGTATTAAAATATGTACTTACACTGTATATTTTCACACTTTTCTTCTAGGCCTAATATCTATTACTACATTACTGCCTTTAATTTTAGAATGGGACAATGTGAAATGTTTTCACCATCCATAACGATGTCATTTTCATATTTGATCATTACTTGAGATTATTCTACTTCCAGCAATTCGAGCAATTAAGATTAAGAGGTGTCACGATGACAACGACAGTTTATCGATGATTTTACAATTTTTCGCACGTGGTGGCTTTAATCTCACCACGTTTACTATTGTCAAATACTAAATAAGTCTATAAGTATACTAAATAAGTAATTAACTTACTACTTCTAATAAATAAATGCAATAATTTTTTTATAATAAATTTATCCACTGTGACAAAATTATACTTGCGTCAAAAATTACGCTATTATACAACCATCAAATGACAATCAAATTGCTTTATTAGACTCAAGATTATTCAATTCTCTACGAGTTGTATGTTCCTATGTCTCATAACATTTAATTCTCTTAACTTTTAATGAATGTACTTACTTCATATTGCCATTATTACTATTTGTAGTATACTGAATCAGAAGAACTTCAAAGAAAAGTTTATTGCAGGGTCCACTATACAGATGAAATTTGCAAAGTAAAAAAAGTTACAAGATATTTCATTAATTCCTTGGAAGAATATGATCCCCATAATGAACCGAGCATAACAATTCCTCCGTAAATAAATAAAAACTTTTAATGAAAGAAGTTTTCATTAAAAAAAGGCATCATCAACGTTCCTCATCTGAATTTAAGAAATATGACAACATTATAGCACAAAGAAAAGTCGTTAGTTTTAATGTGTAACACGCTTTTTTTAAGTCTGCGTACAAAATTTTATATCTCGGGAACAAAACCCAATTCCTCATTTCGCCTGAGGGGTGAAAAAAAGCAGGGGTGACTGCAAGGGTGCAAAAAATGAAGGGCGAGCTCTTTTTTATGAATGTCCAATTTCATTGTGTGCCGTTTTCGATCGCATGTTGAGGGGAATCAATCGATAGAATTTTTCGATTTCTAATACTAAACACCGGTCCCTTTTTCATGCCTTGTCCTAGGTTAGGTAGTCTGTTTTTTACCTTTACAATGTGAACTACATGGTTATATTTCAATAGTTCCACCAGTTGTTGATAATATTCGTGATTTATACCGTTGGCGATACATTTTTTAAAATGAATTTTACATTCAAGGGGTATGTCTTTCATTACTTTTATTTTATTTAAGTATTTGTTTAATTTAATGAATTAGTTTATTCGTTTATTTATTTTTATAATTGTGACCACTCAACTATTCACTAATTTTGAATCAGTTTCAAGTAACACAATTTATTTATTATTTCCGTTTATTTATTATTTTACTATTCGTATTTATTTTATATAGTTTTAAATTTATTTTGAATTGCATAATTTATAATCAAGCGCTACTGAAAGATGTGTAAATGAGGCAGATGGTGTAAATGTATAAATGAGGTATAAATTAGTGATGGTATAACTAAGTATAACTGGTATTATTTTTTCAAAATGCAATTTTTCAAAATTTAAACGGGTAAAAAATATGTTCGCCTGAAAATAAATGACTATTACTGAGCAACGGCAGCAATTTTTTCATTTTTCATATATTTTATATATTAAAATATTAATATTTTCATATATTATTGCGTTTATGTGGATACTTCGAAATACCTTGCAATATAATTTTTATTCATACGTAATTATTATATGCAGAAGAAGTATATCTTTATCATCCCATAAAACATTTAGTTAAATGTGTGAGTGGCAAGAATTAATAGAAATTAATAGACTTTCGTTATTAAGAAAACAAAGAACAGCAGTATTAAGGAAAAATTAAGGTATTATTTTAATGTTTAAAATGTTTGAAAACGAGAGTTAGAAAGTTAAAAGTTACCAATTGTATTGTTACATAATACATATCGTAATCTCATAAAAAGTACTTGTAATTCTTGTAAGAAGATGAAAACAAGTATTAATATGAATACTCTTTAAATGATCTGTTTTTGAAAGAGATATCAAAAACCGATTATAATGCATTATTTAGTGATTTTAAACTGTCGGATCCCTGACGCTGCTTCTTATATCAGCTGTAAAAGTCGAAGTATTAGTAATAATAGTACCCATAGGTAATTACATAGAGAATGGCAGATTATCTTATAAGTAAAGAAAAGTGATAGTTTCTAATGATTAGTTAATTAGATTTCTAATTAACTAGAATTAGATTTCTAATTATTATTGGGTTTCCAAAACCCAATAATAAATTCCCCAGTGGCGCCCCAAAAAATATAAAAAATATATATCACTAGTAACAAATCGTACAGTTCTGAAACTTTTATGCTGTATTTAGATGGCCATAATGGCCATGCAGCATATTATCTTACCAACATTTCATAAAAATCGAATATAAATAATTTGCCATTTATGGTCCGAATCTACTCAAAATCGGTGCAAAATTAATGCCGCAGATTCCGAATTTTGTTGTCAAAATAAATACTGAAAATGGCGGCAGGAAGGTGGAGGACGTTTTTGCCATTTATAGTCCGGATTGACTCAAAATATGAATCTTGGGGGTTTTTGAGGTAGGAAATCACGACTTTTTTATCAGAAGAAATATTCAAGATAGCTGCTGCAAGATTGAAACTTTTATGATTTAAAATTCGAACTCAAAAATGTGTATCTCTAGGTTTTAGTGGCAGCTCATGTCGAATTTTTTGTCAAAATAAATATTCAAGGTGGCGTCTCTAGGATGGTGGACATTTTCGTCATTTATGGCCCCATTCGACTCAAACTCGGTATCGGTGGTTTTTGGCGACGCAGAAAAATAATTTTCTATTCACACCAAAATTGCCGTTTGTTATCCGATTAGACTCAACTTTATCATGTTTTTTGGAGTGTCAGCTTACGATTTTTTATAAAATTTAAGATTGCGGATACAAGATGAGAATAATTTTTTTTTCCTATATAGAACAATACCATTATAATATTTTCTTTTAAATACATTTACTACATTAAATACTACAATACATTTTTATTCCTAACTTCATCGTAACTAACTTTAATGAAATTATCATAATCCTAGTTATTCGTAAATTCGTAACTTATTTGGGATTTAGAAGTTCTGGCTGCATACTTTAGACCTCGGTAATTGAACTAACTTAAATGGATTATTAATATCCTAATTTGACTGCACATTCTTTATATTTCTTTTCATTTAGTATTTCCTTTTTTCCAAGAAAAATAATTATAGCGAGTGTATTTTATTCATTACGTTTATGTGCTTTTTAACTCTGACCTCTTTTGTCTCTATATTCTTCAAATTTTAATTCAGTTTATTTGTTTTCATCTTATTTTTTTCTACTGGATAGGGCTGGAACCTTTGATGTAACTGTAACACTCGGAGTAGTTTCCACAAACACCAAAACACTTTCACTTCGCTCGACGCGCGTTTCGCCAACCAAGTTGGCATCATCCGGAGACGATTAAAACTCAAAATTATCGTTTTAATCGTCTCCGGATGATGCCAACTTGGTTGTCGAAACGCGCGTCGAGCGAAGTGAAAGTGTTTTGGTGTTTGTGGAAACTACTCCGAGTGTTATTTTTTTCCTTTATTACTTTTCCAATAATTTTTTGTACTACGTCTCTTTCTTGGTTTATTCTTCTCTGTTTAAAAAAGAACCTGACGTACATTTATCCAGTCTCTATAACCGTTCAAATATCTCGTATTTATATGTCGATGACGAGCGCGGGGTCGTCATGTTCTCCATAACCCAGATACACCCTGCTTATTTCCTATTTCCGTCCCATGCATGCGCTAATATCGCAACACTGAAATCATTAATGAAAAAAACTATTATACGCCTTCAGGAATATGTAAATTCACGCCATTATCCCTACGCTCCCCACCGTCTAATGCAGCGATTTGGGTCGTATCCGGTACAGAAAAAAAAGGATCGTATACATTTTACCCCCTTAAGCTTATGAATTACCAATTTTAAATATGCTGATTGATCAGACAAAACGCCGAACTCAAATTCATTTACCCGAGAAATTTTATCAATAGAGTGTTAGACATCTGGTATATTAATGAAAAGATCGCCATGTTGCATGAATTTCAGATAATATTATGACAGTTTGTTTTAGCAATTTAAATTTTAAATATCCAATAATTATAATAAAACTCTGATTTGTTTTGAAAATATCTAAACAGGTACCCAGTACTTCTTAAAAAGTTCCCGAGGGAAAATTTGTGTTATTGAATATTAATAAACTGGTAACATATAGTTTTCATAGACTTCTTTTTGTTTGTTTTTAATTTTTTTTATACCCACAGAAGTAGTCCAAGCACTAGAAACATTTTAGCTTACACGCATGTATATATGCATGTCAAAATAAGCTGTTTCATTTAATTTAGTTCTAATTGAAATTCGAATATCTTAAGTGAAAATGGAAAATAAATGTTGCTATTGTGATAACTTTATGTTATTTTGTTTCGTTTTTATGTTATTGTTATAATATTTTGCATATAGATTTATATTATTTTCGAACCAAAGAGGAAAAAAATCGTTATCATGGAATTACACATTAATTTATTCAATAGAAAACTGTGGAAATATTTTTTTTAACTCTAGCTCTAACTTAGACTAGCCTACGATATCCTACTACAACTTAAAATCAAATTACATGGGATATAAAATCCTTCTACATACAATGTTACTTAATATTATATAGAAATTATTTGGGAAGGTTATTAAAGGCGACGTATTTATATTGGTGTTTTATTACCTTATTATATCTTAGCACTTGTTATTTTACCCAAATTGTTGAAATTCTTATTAAAACGATGGTTGCACCTGGGAGTAAATCTTGTAGGTAACTGCCTAGTTTAAATCAACGTTTCTCTACCAAAGGAAGAACACTTAAATTGACTTTACTTGAAATTATTATGTACTTGCTTTAGATTGAATTTTTTTCAGAGAAAAGGCACGCATGGCTACCTGTTTGATGCCATCTGCCAACTTATTTGCGTTGTTATTCGTTTCTATGGAAATACTCTCCAAAGCAACAAACACACACTTCATTAATTGCTTGTGTTTTCTGTTGATCTGATCCCATGATAACCAATCAAATTTTCTTTCTTATTTAAGTTTTTGTATTTCACTATAATACATTGTATAATGTTATGTATTACAATGTACAAATATTTTGTTTAGAGGTACTAGTTATTTTGCACGCATGTACTTGACCTTTTTAAACTACATACGAGCATGAAAGATGTTCATCTGATACGATTCTGGGTTTGAGATTTAAATTTAAGGAAAAACAAATGATTTTATATACATCGCCCATCACATTATGACATTATAATATACTATAACAAAATATTGATCACACTATATACCTTTCGTCATATCATAAAACAATTGGTTGGTGAATGTGATGCAGAATAAGAATGTTTCCCATTCAAACATTTCGGATCCATTTTACACGTTCCTTGGTCCTGTCACATCGGCATCATTGGCATTCATTTGGATGCATAAATTGCCTAATACCATCGAACGTTTTGTGGTAAAGTGGGGTCAACAATAATTCTTGAAATAGTAGTAATATTTTAATTTAGTGTATTATTTTGATGGGATTTGTGTTAAAATTGATTAGTTATTAGTATTCTATCAAATCATAACGACTTGTTGAATGAAAGCGCGTTTATAGTGACGATTTTAGCTTGCTGTAAGAAAAGTTATACTGCCCTGATCTCCGATTGCGGCAATTCTGGGTATCCTTTGAAAATTTTTTATGTCTCATATTTCGATGTTACAAACAGTACCTACCTGAACAAGACTTTTAAAATGTCACTATTTATTGACGCTGTTCTTATCTCTTTGTTGTTAAGGACTGTATTAATTTATAAAACTTAATACCCTTAAACTTGGATCATATAGTTGCATAAGTAATATTTTTCCTTATTTTTAACATTTTTATATTTATTTATATTTCTGTTACATCCCTAATAGAAATGCTGTTAAAAATGTTTTAAAATGTTAACTATAATAATACTTAGATGTTAAGTATAATAGATGTCTTCTAAATGTTTTTATAGTTGCTTTTTTGTTTACGACTACGAAACAAAAAATAATATTTTATAATGTTTTATAAATGCAATAATTGCAATATAAGAGTTAGATAGATGTACAAGCTTAATTATTGCTAATTCCATTTTTTCTACCTCGTTAAAGACAGAATTTGACATAAAAGGGTATGTAATATACGTTAAATACAACCTAACCCTTGCCGAGGCGTACTACTCTAAAATTATCTCGCTCACCCTTATTGTTTTTTTTTGTACCTAACCGAACACAAGCCTCCGTTTTTTGCGCGTATCGTGTTCACTGTGTCTTAATTTCAACGATCCCTCCCCTTTATATAAACCTTCCCAATTAACATAATTAATCCAGCATTTACGCGTAGCGCTGAGAAAAAAAAACTATAAATATAACCACCCTCTTACCGCATAGCGTGCCAAAAAAAACTGTTTGCATTTAATATTTGTAACGCTCCATACTGTGCCCCCTTTACATAACCGGTTATCGCTTGATCTTAATTAACCCAAAATAGAAGTAAAAAAACCATAGTTCACCTCCCTTATTTTGGTTTTGTTTTATTCTGTTTTAATTAGTTCCTTTGAAATGGGGTGGGCACGTGGGGTTTTGTGTGAAATTTTTATTGTTGTCTTAAACGCGCCTGAAAAAGTTTGACAATGGCATACGTTTTTTGTTAGACAGTTAGACTTTATTCAGACCGTAATTCCACTTCAAGATTTTTGAGTTGCTACAGCACAGAAATTATTACTCTGTTTGAGGACCGCGTAAAAATGAAGAAAGATTAAAAATCTCTACTTAAATTTTAATGCAATTACAATTACATTATTGCTGAATCCACCTGCAAACTGAGAACATTACTGAAATTCTTAACATAACTTTTACAAACTTACCCTTTAATATGAGATTATTTTAATAAATATCTACCTTATATTTTAATTTCTCGAATAAGAGTCGTAGTTAATATTTTCCTCTTGTATAATATACTTTTAATTGCACAAATCCCAAATTGCCCCCAAGTGCATGTTCCTGAGGTCGGGTAGCCACAGGTATAGTATTAGTATCTCGTCAATGTCGCGAGGTGAAATATTAATTTACGAGTATTATCACAAAGTCTGTATAATCATTTACGGAAATCTTGATCCATACTGCCTATATAGTACCTGCTAAATGTCTGCCTTAGAATTCTATTCTCGGAACGCGTACTCGCTCATCATTAATTTATAATTGAAACAACGGCTCATTCGAAAATTTATGTTCCCTATTAAACAATAACCTTGCCTCCTTATGGTGTTCGATCTAGGTGACTTATGCAGTCTCGTTCCAAGACAGAATGGCGATATGGAGATTAAAAGATAGAATCTCTATCCGCAGTTTATAAGATCCATTTCGGGGTGTCCCACAAGGTTCAATCCTAGGTCCAACCTTTATACCCACGACATCCGAAAGGCTACCGACCATAGGACTACTTTGTATTGTATTATACGTAGTTGACATAGCGACTATAACTCAACAAGCCTACCATTAATACAAAGACTAATTCAACAGCAAACAAAAAATATCAGTCACACATTAAACAATTAGGAACTACACACAGGTGAATTTTTTTACTAGAAAGAAGCAGCCACCAGATGTAAATATGAAACTTAATAACGTCAAAATAGTACCACATCCTACTCTGAAGTTCTTACCCACACACATAGAGATAATATAATTAAACATAGGTATCAAATATAGAAATCGACAACTTTTCCCTATACTAAAAAAATCCATCAAATTCCAAACACAGGTTCCTATGTAAATCCTATATACGCCCCATTGTCACCGACTCCTAAAATACAGGTCCATCAAATTTACACGCTTAGACTAGCCGCTAACATAAGATTAACACAACTTTAACATAGGAACCCCTATAATACACAGAAAATATATTAATCCCCAGTTTTTACATAGAATCACACGTCACCAAATCTCCACCATAAAATAATTCCTGACACCAACCCTCCAAGCCTCTATCACTAAAATATATGTTTTCTCCTTGATCCTCATCCACTAATAATAAAACAGTAAAAAAATATAATAAAATAGAAACAAACAATAAAATAAGAACAATTGAAAAATTATACGCAAACAACAAACAATCAGAAACTTTGTATAAAAGTGATAAAACACAACAATAAATATAGAAAACAATTAAAGAAGACCCCAAGGTCGAATTACCATAACTTTAATGCTTATGGGAAATACTCAAAAACCAAAATTCTGTGCACTAATACCTACAGAGAAAAACATCCCCATTTCCCCTAAGTTGTTTTAGGGAAATCCCCTACCACCCCAAATGAGTTAGCCTAGAGATCAAAAAATTCTAGACACAGCTTAGACAGCTTATATTTTCTTTTTTTTACTTGTGTTACCGCAACTATGCACAAAACACCTCGTCATATTTTATGAAATTGTAAAACAATACAACACAAATACAAACACACTTAAAATGGGTTTACAAAATTTATAATAAACACCACACTCCACACTAGAAATTCGGCTCTATGTCCAAACAAAGAGGTTATGGGAACTATGTTGATGAATGTAATCACATAATGCTGCCACTACAAATAAATGACCCTTACGAATATCTTCTAAAATTCCCTAAACCGTAGTCCACGTATGGGCAGACCGCTTTTACTTTTTAGTGGCTTCGAATCGGTATTCTACTTTATTTATGAGGTCTGTGGTGTTAATTTATTGCTTTCCAAACTTCGGGTGTTGCAAAAGTCTCAATCTCTGTTATTGATTATGGGTATTTTTTATTTAATTTTCGAGTTTATTTTGATTTTATATGCCTCTTTTATTGCCTGGTATTTTATTTGTTTTTCGTCTATTTTTTATTGTTTTTTTTATTGTTTACTGCTATTTTATTGTTACTTTAATATTATATTTCATATTATTTTCTTATTTCTATCGTTTGATTTCATTTTTTTGGTATTTAAATAAATATTTTGTGGTTAGTTGCGGTCAAGGGATGAACATTTATTTGAGGGATGGGTGCTTACGGGGATGGTGGAATTTTGGGATTAGTACTTGTTGGAGGGTGGGATTTTGGTGGTGTATGAAGGAAGGAATTAATCTATTTTCAATAAAATTATCGTTTATTGGGCAGCCCCTTAGAAGTTAGAAATGCCACGCATCTGCAAATCACGACGAAGAGGGGGTCAATTTCGTTATATCCAAGCTCGTTCCAAAGATCAAGATTTAAACCCAATAACTGCTGCCAGAATTATGTCTCCATTTTGTTAATTATATTTCCCTGAACTTTCTTTCCTCATATTTTTGGGTTGTTAAAAAAATACTCAAGAATTATCTGATCTTCGGGATGTAGTTTTGAATTAAATTTAAAAATATGAAAGGGTTGTAGACTATAAGTATTTATTTTATCTACTAAAAAGAAAGTTCATATCATCTTCATAGCAACTGTTAGCCACAGTGTGTACTGAAGGAAAAGCAACCGGGATAGTATGATTCGGACAGTTATTTTCGACACTAGTTTACTTTTCTTGGCTGCTGTATTGGAAATATGAAGAACAGTTTAAATATTCTGGTAAAAGACGATTATATAATATGTAAAGGAATCATCAGGCAAAGTACGGAAGGCCATATTCGCATTCGCTCATTAGGTATACGTACCTGAAATATTTAGTTGTTACATAATTCCATTTTCTTAGTTTGCTTGTTATGTGCGCGAGGAGTAATAAAATAACAAAATCACAATTTAGTAAAGCGCACAGTGCTAACCACAATATATGTGACATTGTGGCATATAACCGACATTGATGATAATCCTCCACGTATAAGAACGTCGGGGAAACAAATACAAAAAAGATAAATTACATTGTACATTAGCAAAAAATCCAACAAAAAAGTTAATAATATCATTAAGATGGCAATCGTAGGTTTTATACTTTAAAATGGATAAGGACCATATGCGTAGGGAGAGAGGGGTATTAAATGCGTTGCAATTTCCATCTGGATTAATTTATTTTGCTAAGTACCTACCTAAATATGATTATATTTTTAAAATTGTTGTTTCGTAATATTTCGATATCATCGTTTCGCCTACGTAAATAAATCTTCATTTAAAATAGAAACATCCTGTGGCAGAAAAAAATTATTCATACGGAAGACGCAAAGTTTAATGATGAAAATCATATAATACATCTACAGATACCTGAAATGGATATATTGTATGAATGGAGTTTGCTTCGGTCACCCCGTTGCTGCCGAATTATCCAGGAGCCCCGTAGATAGAAGTTTCATATTTAACATGCTAGTTTTCCGCCTGATGTTGTATTGACGTATTAATGAAGTAAGTGTTTATTTGTACTGTTTCTCAAAATTATGCAAATTTAATCAAAAATGTGTTTATTTGCATCGTATTTTCTCTCGTGTGTCAAAATGTCGTTTCATAAATTTTGCAAATGTGTTGACATTTTGATTTTGACCATATCGCCACGTAATAAATTTGTTTCATTAGTAATTATTGCCATAAATAATTAAGGAACTCAGTGCCGCCACTGACTTGACTGATTACAAGATGGCAATATTAAAGTTTTTACCATAGATATTCAGAAGCACCGATTTCAATCCAATTGAAAATTCTTAGGGTGGAAGAAATGTATACTAGAAATTTTCACTCTCACAACAGGAAAGAATTTTTGGAGGCTATAGAGAACACTTGGGAAAACATTGATATATATTACTGCCGTACGTCGAGATATTAAAGATATATTACTGTCGAGATGTTTAGAAGCTGTAATTGCCAGCAATGGAGTACTCAGCAAATATTAATTTAATTTAGTTTTATTTGTTTACTTTACCATTCATTTCGTTCATTTAAAATACGTAAACATTTTTCTTCAAACGTAACATACCCACGTGGCAACTTATGCGACGTTACTCACTAAGTGTTAAGCGTTATTGATATGGCTAGGAGGATAAATACTTATACTCCTTAGCGTATAAACATATTATAGTTACATACTATGAATTCAATTTTAATAATGATTTTTAACATTTTTTCTTATATTTATTATTTATTATTTATATTTATAGTTTAAGGACAATTATGGAGATTTGCATCCTTTAAGAATCCTCTGAAGCATTCTATATATTAAGCATTAATACTTAACCATAAACAATATAATATATGCAAGCTTGTTCAAGACTTTCTTATGTTATTTTGCAAATTGCATATTTCAACTTGCAAATTGCATATTTCCTTTAGGTATATATTTATATTCGTTGTCACTATCTATGTAACTGTAACAGGTTATAATCCATGTAAAAAATATATGTAGCATTTATTAAAATATATAGAAATTTGTAATAGGGAACACGTAATCTAGAAAAGCAAAATAATTTAGAATGTTTATACTGCGGTTTACTTTTGCGGACGCCCATGGTAATAATATAAATAATGCACGTGACAAGTCCAATATATTATATCTACACACGGCGTTTTCTTAGCGGGGATATGGCCGTATATAACAGTATAATCTGGGGTGGAAAATGTATCTGGGAAGGCTCTGTTTTCTAGAAGAATTAAGCTGTGCTAATACAAGTACAGGCGAATGAGAATAGGATCCACACATGGTTCTGAGAGCGACTTTTTTCGTTTACCTCCGTGCCCTTTCTTTCCGTCCTCCCACAGCGGGCCGTAAAAAATATACCTACGTAATAGAACGTTATATGGTAAGGTATATGATGAAAGCATGAGCTAATTTGAAATTTCTTTTAATATTTAATGCGGATTGTGATAAATTATTTTGCGGAAAATACACAATACACGGGCTGCCACAATGGAACAGGACAATCCCTCTAACGGCTTTGTTATTTTTGTAAGCAGTTTCCACCTTAATCGTGAAGGAGCAGCGTGATTTTTAATCATATGTTATAAATAAATTATATCGAAGTGAGTGTAGTGTAACATGTGCGTAGTATCTTTGTAGTATACACTGCAAGACGCCGCGCGCCGCGCCGTTTCTACAGCTCGTTCAGACTGTGAGAAGCGTATGGAATTATTTTCAAATATTTTCAGATACTGTGCAAATTTTTGAACATTCTTATCGCTTGTTTTATGCGTCTTAATTAATAGACATTATCCCCAGAACTTGAAAAAATCTTAGCGTTCGTTTATAACTCATAATGATAACTCGAGAAAAAAAATCATAATAAGGACATTATACTGTCATACAAACAACGGCCAATATCTCGAAAATTGTAGCAGTTATTTTAGAAACATGTATCCCATAATATCAGTAGCGTACGATAAAAAAGTTAGTCACTATAGTATTTTCGACAGGAACAATACAACATGTTGATTCTATACAGGTTAAGATATGTGTAAAATATTAAGTGAATATATCATTCCGTTCAGAAAATATTACACACTAATGTAAAAAAAATGAAACTTTTACACCCTGTATCTTCCTTAGGAAGCTAGATCGGCCATATGATCGGAACGTTTCTTTTAAGAACATGTGTCCTATCTCCCGTTAAAGTTTGTCTACAAAAAACTGACTCACCCTGTATATATGCCTTGAAATTGTTAATTTTTTTAAACAATCATATCTCCTTTATTTTAGCAGACGGATGCTTCGACACTTTTATGTAGATGATAGGTGCGCGATCAAATCCGTTAAAAGATACGGATCGGTAAAGTGGAAAATTATAAATTTTACTTTTTCAACGGTAACTCGCCTTTCGGTATCGAATCTGAGGGCGTCATCGGATTCGTCGCGGTTGATTACATGTAGGATAGGGATTTTCGTTCGTCTCTTTGTTGTCGTAAGACCTTGCGGTGAAAAAATCGATTTTTCATAGAAAAAAACTCCAAAAATGTGGATTTTCCGTAAATTTGGATATAAAAATCTGAAAAATTTTGGAGATTCATAAAATTATGCAAGAATTAATGCGCCATGTTATAAAATATTATTTTATCCGTTTTATTGTCATTTTTATCGTATTTTCTGTATCGGAAATAAAACGCGCGCCTCATTTTACGTATATACGATTATTTTCGGGTATATAAGAATGTTCTTACATATTATACATATTACAATATAAATTGAAAGGTGTACTGCTCGGAAATACATATGGTTTTCTTCGAAGAATCATATCTCCTTTATCTTTGGAGACGGACAATTAGAACCTTATAATTTTATGTAGAAGACGGATGGACGTTTAAAAAAGTTTATATAAGTCGGGTCGATACGTCCAACGGTTTAGGAGAATTTTTTAGTAGAAGAATATTTTATCTGTTTCACCCCCGGAAAAATCGATTTTATTACGCCGCTGTTTTTTAATGAAAACTGATATCGGATGTGAAATTTGCGCCACATTTTTAGTGTGAAGTTTGTGGTTTACAAAATAGTTTTTGGTATATGCCTCGAAATTTTTTAAAAATATTTTGGACCACCCTGTATAAAACATTAACATAAATATTTTACAGATATACCGTAAATTCAATTCCACAATGACAACACATACAAACTCATATCGTGAATAAATAAAAAACAATCATATTTTTTGTTTTAATACATGACCATGACCACCATGAATAAAAACTAAACTGGCCATTTTAGGGCCTGGTAACTAAATAATACTAAATATGTATCTTATACAACATAATGCCACAAAAATAAATCGTGAACAGCTCACAGTATATATGTTACCTAGCGTATGGACTAGTTAAGACAATTCAGTTCTACGCTGTGGTAACCTCAGATCAACTTCATGCCTAGAATTATAGCCATAAATGTTTTCTTGTTTTGCATACTGGTCTAATTTTTTTTTCACATATGCTGCGGAAGAAAAACCTACTGGGATGCTCGTTTTGGGACTGGAGCAATTTGTCGAACAATACTTTTATTTCGCAACACAAACATATGCGGCAGAGACGGCATGGCCCCAACAAACCACACCGTAGGATAGTTTTGAGTATACCTACGTGTCTATAATACATAGCCATGGGGAATCGCTAATCAAAGGTCCAAGTTGTCTAAAAGTTTAAGCAAAGCTATTATTTTCTTAGGAACGCTGGTTACGTGTAGATTCCAGGAGAGTTTTGGATCGTGTCGTGGTCCAAAATATTTACTTTCATTTATAAGTGGAATAGAATTGCCATTACTAAATCTAATAAGAGGACTAGGATTTTGTGCCTTCTTTCTCGATATGAAGTGTATTAATTGGGGCTTGTTACTAACAAATTGAGTTTATTTATTATGGTCCAATCAGACATGTTTAGACCAAGACTTTGTAATAAGATAGGATAAGGATATTCTTTTTAAGCGCTTGATGGCGAGATATATTTAAAAGGGGATTACTTGAAGGTATACATTCTCTAAAAAATACATGGGTGCGTGACACTACATCTATTATTTCCCTGCTTTGTCGTTTTTAAATATGTACCACCGAATATACACTGAACATAATTGTCCCAGTCATCAATTAAATTGATCTCTCTGTGCCAGAGTACCATGAAGACGTTTCCGTACAACATTTTGTGTATTTTTCTCTTCTATTTTATTTAAAACACACACTCAATAGGAGAAAATTCACAATTACATATATGGCCAGGAACGGAATACCAAGTAAGACCATAAATGTATTTTGCGTCCCTTGGTTTCCATCTCAGAAAGAATTAAAATTAGACAAAACTACTGGGGGAATTTCCCAAAAGGAT
The DNA here is from genome assembly GCA_964058915.1 of Tetropium fuscum. Lineage (NCBI taxonomy): Eukaryota > Metazoa > Arthropoda > Insecta > Coleoptera > Cerambycidae > Tetropium > Tetropium fuscum. The sequence continues at coordinate 279,360 of CAXKVY010000075.1, read as the reverse complement.
GATAATACAGTTTTAAATGTAACGGCGAAACTCAAGCTGTGCCAGGTGCAAAGATATGCCTGTCTGAGCATAACAACACCAATGAGAGAAATTGAGATAATGTGTCTTCCATCGCTAGATATACAATCTACATCCAGAAGAACTTGGTCTAAACTGCCATGGCTCGCCCTAAATCCGTTGGTAACTCAACACAAGCTAGATGACGCCTGAGGACTGAGGCTGCTAGATTTATATTAGACTAATGGTGAGAGATGAGACCGCCGTTGAAGACGCAAACAGACAGTTTCAAGATCAAAGAGGACAATACAAGCAAACATAGATCAAAGAGAAAAGAAGGAGCAGGCTGTGGTATATATTCCAGAAGTCTGCCATCTCAATATAAGTGTACCATAGATAAAAATGCCAGTGTAGTACAAACAGAACTAGCAGGCATAACCATAGTCGCGTCATCGCCATAGTAGACAATCACTGTCAAATAAATTATCCAACTCATAATATGTCACTAACTGAAAGTTTAAAAAGTTCCAGTTACAAGAATTTTCATTTCCCAAAAGGTAATCGTTGTTTTTGTTTCACAGAAGGTTTCGTCACATCCAGTGGCTAAACTTCCATTTCATTTAGCTCGCATTTCCATTTCCGGAAAATCGTTACATACGGTAGAGAAGTACAGCGGTAACAGTAGGAATTATAATTCACATATACTTTTGTTAACATTATTTTTTTCTAGAGCTAGCTGTACAGCAGGATCTGCTGCTATACAGTAAATAAATATTTACCACAACTACATATTAGTCATTTTAACTTTATTTCATAAGAATCTCAGGTTAAAATAACTCATATGTGTTGTCTTAATACTTACCTACTTAACATCAACACTATAATAAACTCTAGAATTGACTTAGCTATATAAAAGAAGCGATATTTCCCTTTTTGTATACGTTTCATACAGAAAATAATGTAGTAGATTTTGTAATTCAATTCAAACCGAGACTAATTATTTAAACTTTACACGGTAAGCCTAGAGCAAATTAGGCCAGGTAACCGAGCATAATGATCGTGCCTATACGGGCGAGGATGCCGATAGCACAGGCCAAAACTATACAAAAAGCTTTGCACACGTGCCAGGATATACACATGTCTATCACGACTATCAGCCTTCATAAAGCGAAAGGCTCAATTTGTTCGTCTCCGGTAGGAACTACTATAAAATATAACATTGAGAAGGATGCAACAACTACTGGATAGGGCTGGAACCTTTGATGTAACTATAACACTCGGAGTAGTTTCCACAAACACCAAAACACTTTCACTTCGCTCGACGCGCGTTTCGCCAACCAAGTTGGCATCATCCGGAGACGATTAAAACTGATGCAACAACGAATCGTATAGAAGATATTTGCGATAACAAACTAAACGGAAAAATAATAAGTAATATATTTTTAATATCCTTGGGAATATTGTCTCCCTATAAGTAGTTTTATATATAGAGGGTAGTAATAAAATACCGAATATTATTTATAATATAAAATACTAAAAAACATCGAAACAACGAAAGATCATATAAAAAACATTCGTAGATAAATAACGGGCAAGCGAATTAGAACCTACACAGATAGTAGACAATCACTAATGGCCCTGAAAAATCACAAAATAACTGAAGGGTCAAACAAAAACACCAAATTAGTTCCTAGACAAAATGAATAACCGTTTATCCGATATAATAACTTCACTAGACGATCATGGCACTGACGGCAACGAAGATAACGACGACGACGACTGAGTTTTCACGAACACCAAAACACTTACTTATACCTAGTGAAACACGAAGTGTTTCAGTGTTGTTTTGGAATCTCAGTGGTACTTGTCGCCTCTATCAGCGCTAACATCACATCAAAGGTTCCAGCCCTCTCCAAGATCAAGATGATCGTGTATTTACCAGATTATTGTTTTTGATTTGATTGATATAAAGGGTTTGAAGTGAATTTTTCCTTCGCTAGCGATAATTTTTGGGATATTTCTGCTTTATCTAATGCTGTCTCGGTAGTAATTTTGTTTTTTGGATATACGTGTAATTGTGACTTTGGCATCTGTCAATAAAATTTAGAACTAAATCAAGCCTAACTGAAGAGAACAGTATCTGTATTTGCAAATACATTCGCAAATACTGTAATCTGTATTTGCGAAGTAAAATTAATTACCAATAATAATAATACATTGATTTGGGACACTTTGACTTATTATTTATTTATTTTATTACAACTTAAAATAGGTAATTACTCCTTGTACTTCCACCAACTACTAGATATACACGGCACACTTTTGTGTACCGCGAGTATCTACTGCAATAAATGTTTATCGTTGTAGCGTTTGGGCCGCTTTTCCTGTTATGATTTTTGGTAGGTCAAAAGGATGAAATACTGTGAATGTTTAATACTAAATACTGTTTAATATTAAATACTGTGATAGATCCTTAAAAAGATTGTAATTTAAAGAAGCTGAAAAAGATGATTAAGTATTAAGAAGAATGGATGTATATTTTTATCAAGTATTAAAAAAATCAATAAGTATATTATTTTAATACTTCTGCTTTAATGATGGTTTATAGTTATTTAGATTTCAAAATATCCCCAGAATACCCAAATCCTCATTGTTTCCCCTTAAAATACAATAACCATAAAACAGAGTCCTAATTTTAACTAGGTATATATTATCATCCTACAACATTTAGAGGAATATGTGGTAGCTTACAGCTTAAATATTTTAAATAAACATATCATCTGGTACGATTAACTCTGGTGTTAGGGTATACTTTTTTTACGTAGGTATAGTGCTGTTAATTTACCCAAAGTTATAAATTCAGTCGAAACTGAAGAGCTCTGCGAACAACAGAAAAACGTTGCAGACATATTGCTATAATAAAATTATTTTTTTTGTTTATAGTTACAAGTACTTGCTATAACCAAGGTACCTTCTGAGAAGGAATCAATACCATATTATGATTTGATTTAAATTTCCTAATAGTAGAAAGCATGACAGAACTGTGTATATTCGTTATCAAATCTGTATAAAATATAACTTCCATTAGTTTTCAATTGCATGCAGTCACACAACGGCATTTTTAAATTCTCATCTAGCAACCATTTTCCTTATCCATATTAATCTAAGGACCGGCGTCCTTCTCCCCCATATATCTTGGAATAACATCTCGGGGCGAAGAAATACACATACTCCTTCTCCCATATAATTTATTCCGGACCGGTGACGGTGAGTTTTAATAATATTTAGTTCCGATGCGAAGGGGTTTCAGGGGCGGTGGTGGCGGCATTCGCATAAGCAGTCTTGGCCCTCATTAGACATGTCTCTGCCGTGTGACGGTGGCGCAGTAACCATCTTGTGACTAAGGACCCCAAGTGCAGATGAGTGGTAGGGATGTGACGTCACACGTCGGCGCGTCGTGTCCGGTCCGCCCCCATCGCCCGCCGCCTGCTAATCAGCTATTTCACATCGGCACGACACTACTTTGCCTTATCGATCCTATCTCATACACATACTCAGTTAGATATCCTTGCCAAGCTTGTGCACCTTTCATTAGGTAAATTATTAATTAACTTAATTAATTAACAATGACCGATTACTAATTTTAATCACATTTTAGTTACCTTATCATAATCGAGGATAATTAATCGCATATCAACTGGACCCCAGTCAATTACAGACCAGATTACATACACCTGCGATCTATTTTATTTCTGTTTTGATTAAAAATAATAATTTAAGATTATGACAATAAAATTATATATAGGTATACCTAAATTAAAATAAATTAATAGTAACTTATAGATTAACCAATATATATATATATATATATATATATATATATATATATATATATATATATATATATATATATATATATATATATATATATATATATATATATATATATATATATATATATATATATATATATATATATATATATATATAGTAATATATTCAATAATAATACTGTTGCTAACTAATTACATGAATATGATCGAGTCGACTATAATACCTACAGGTTCTAACTCTGCAGTGCACATAGAATTAATATTTCAAAGTAGCTGTGAATATTAAAAATAAAAAAATCGTGTTGCTATAAATTATACTGGGTGGATTTTGTACGAAATTAGTATTTGTAATAGTCCCTAGCTGATTAAATATATTACACTGACCAACTGTCCAGTTAGCAGAGTAACACAACAAAATATGATGAACTGAAAATAGGCATTCTTTTGAGCTTGGCCATTTCGATAAAAAATACCAAAAAGGACATCTTTATCTGTTTAAGATTATTTTTGTTATTTCCAATAACTACTAAGGTAAATTACAATTGAAAATATCTAGTCATCGTAAATCCGACGCAATTTTCGCTTTTCGTCATGTTTTGAAAACCAAGGACATCGGCCCTATATGTGTATTTCCTAACCCTAACAACTAAATGTTGGAACAGCCGTAAATTTTAGATATAATAATTAATAGTACCAGTAATAATAAAATACAAGCTTAAACAAAAAATATTTTACACGAGCGTCCTCATTTTAGGCAGTGTGTCAATAACTACTTACAAATAATTTTTGTTGTACCATTTAGATAGGATGACAGTAATGGTTTGCATAATTTGCCGACAACTAAATGTTCGGACGCGGCACTTTTCTACTCTCAAAAACAAGTATGCGCTGAAAATGACATGCACGTCCTTTAGAGTTCGTAGGCTTGTCAGTGTTTTTGACATTTTGTTAACAATTAAGTATATTGTTCAAAGTGCTCGCGGCTTAGCAATCCCTAAAAAAGTGCGTGAAATAATAATAATTACGCAATATGGGGGTGGAAAATTGATGACAAAAATCGCTGATGACTTGATTATTTCGAAATCAATTATTGGAGAGATAATTAAAATCTACGGAGAAACCCGTGGTGTTGATGTTCGAGGAAAGAGTTCTTCTGGTCGACCGCCTAAAGTCACTAATAGAGCACAAAGGCATCTTGTTAAAATCTGCCAAAAGTGCCATGGAAGGGCTACTCTGCGAGACATTACCGCGGTGTGGAACAGAGAAACAGTTGAAGAAACAATGTATCGAGAGAATGTTGTCGTCAGTGGATACATAACTCGGGTTAGGGTTTTTATAAGGGAAAGTTTATTTAGAGGCAATAATTATTCACGTCAAATGATAAATGAAGATTTTGCTTTCATCAAGGCAAAGAAAAACCGTTGCTAACAGAATCGCAGAAGAAGAAGCGTCTAGCGTGGGCTAAATCGAAAGCTGCTTGGACAAGTGAAGACTGAGATGTGCGTTGGGGATTTTCGTAAGCGCGTGATACGAACGCCTAATGAGGTCTTCCATAAGGACTGCCTAAAAAGTACTGTGAAATTTCCAAAAGGAGTCATGGTCTGGGAGTGCATGTCGTCAAAGAGGGTAGGAAGTTTAGAGTTTATTGACTGCACTAATAATACTGATATATATATATATATATATATATATATATATATATATATATATATATATATATATATATATATATATATATATATATATATATATATATATATATATATATCGGGGTATATTGGAGAGGAACCTGTTGCCCTCAGCAGCAGAGCAGTTTTGTTACAGAAATTTCGTTTTCCAGCAGGACGGTGCTGGACAGCGTGGCGGTTATACAGCCAAACTTAGCAATAAGTTGTTTTATAATAAACAACAATGTTTGGAGACAATGATATTAATGTGCTGGCCGTCGAGCAGCCCCGACCTAAATATCATTGAAACATTATGGCACCTTATGAAAAGAACCTTACGAAACAACCTTCAGAGAACAATTCCTGAACTCAAAAGAAAAATTCAGGAGATTCTTTTTTGGTTTCTTTCATCCCAGATTTCTGTAAATCCTTAGTGGACGCTGAGCCAAAAGGGATTCACACCGTTATAAAGGCTAAGACGAGATGTTACAAGTTATTAAATCATAATCAATTATTACCACCCGAACATTTATTTGCCACCATATTTTGTAATTTTTTGTTTAATTTCCATTGTGTAGTTAAGCTATTTTCTTAAATATACTTATTCGAATTAATTGGCTCTTTAATTAATTAATTATGATGATCAATATTTGCAAAGTTGGAGTTTATTTTTTTTTAAGAATTACAGCAGACTTATAGTAAAATCATGTGCCGTCCGAATATTTACTTGTTAGGGCTGGTATTGATGTATTTGTTCTTATTGTAGACGTTAAATGAGATTTTGAATCTTCCAAACTACTTAATAAATTGACACATATACTCTGTCCCTTTAGACCGAAATATAATTAAAAAATATACATTAGATATCGCACTCTATGTTCGATTGCAAAATATGAAAATCGTTTTCTTATCTTCTCAGAGTCCACTTATCAACACCATTTCTCACTGTCGGCAATTGGACCAGTGAATCATCCAGAATTTTAAGTTGAAATATAGAAATTTTTTAACCAAAGTCTTCTCATATTATTATTTATTGAATGTGAAAATCGTTTGAAGACTCGGAATAAGCCGATATATACCAATTACCGAAGACCAATTAACTAAATCGTACATCATTCAGAAGAGATCATCTTAATTGATGAAACTATTTAGAAGATTAAGTGGCTTAACGATAATTATAACTGTAAACAGGTATGAAACGGATATAATAGTATCAGACGATGATGTAAAGCAATAGAATTAATTAATGAATTAAAAATCTGGAATGGTGATTATTATATTGTATGTTTAAGATTATATCGTATCTGCAAAAAAAAATAGCAAAAAAAAAATAGCAAATCATACCACAATTGTCTCGGTTATTAGTATATGCGGTGATTTTCCATCCTGTTCAAAAAATACCAACGTTCCCTTAGATACATGCTACATACATATACTTTAGATGCTGTGACAGATTTTAGGTAAAACCATAATGTAAACGATGATGATTGATGAAGCATTCATTCAGGCCATGAGCTTGCTTACGGGTATTAATATTAATGATACAATTTATTTTTAAAAAAATTTTGCAGATAAGGTATTGTGAACGTTATTATTCCCCGACGATATTTCCAATAATAGTATGGCTTAAAGGGTAACGATCTACGACACAGGAACGTATAAATAGGTGATGCTAACGTAGGATTATCATTTATTTTTATTTAAACCAGAAAGACTATATTTAAAAATATTTCTCAATTATTTAAAGATGCTATGCTTATTATAAAACAAGTTGTGATATATACAGTTTTATTCTCAAGGACGAAACGGAAATTCAATTTAATATTAGAAATATAATGGGACAAAAATATAATTTTTCAATATGGGTTTGTTAACTCTCTACCTCAGGGGTGGTCACACTTCATATTATGATATATCTGACCTATATCAGGGCTGTTGAAAACTAAAAACCCTAACCGAGTACATTGACTTAATCTGACATTTTATTTCTTATGTAGACGGTTGTACTTATTCTTTGTCCTTTTTCAAATTTACAAGATTACCAATTATTCTGAAACCTTAATTAAGATTTTTTCATACTTTTCAAAGCCTATGTAGAACTTTTCAAAGCGTAATTTTTTCAAAGCGTATGTAGATGTTCGAGAAATAGTGCTGCTCTGTGGTGAAAAGTTTAGGTGGAAATGCTTGGGACATTTTTACTTTATGATGCAATTGATTAATACTGAATTTTCCTTCTAATTTTATAATGTAAAGGTTCCTCTTCTAGCGGGTTATTAAGGTGATGATGTATTAAAGTCCACATCACTTTTATCAAACGTATCAAAGAATAAGACGTAACGTCATCGAATTGACACTGCTCATTACTATAATTGCTGCCTTGCAACTGCCTTGCTCATTACTATAATAAACATTTTAGTGTGTATACTGATCAATAAGATTTAATCTCTGTTGGCAAATATTTTATACTTATATAAATAAGTATTTTGTTGTTGAAAATAATAGAGGTCTTTTTTCGTTACATATTCCTACAAAGACGAACGTAGGTATTTTAAAACAAAACTTTTATTAATATATTAACAATGTGTTATATTTCCTGCAGTGAGCTTATGTGATGATTATGAAAAAAATATTTTTTAGACGTCGGCATTTACAATAAAATTATTGTTTGATTTTCCCGGACCTAAAACCCAGGAAAATTTGATTTTCAAATTCAAGAGGAAGGTCGCTAGCGACACCTCGGTATAAATTCATAGAACTATGTACAATTAAATTATTAAAGAGTGCTTGTATTTATTTCTTTTGTTTCTTATTTTGATTTCAAGTCAGATTTATAAATAACAGGATTATACTGATAGGCTATATTGATATTACGTAGACTTTTTAGCGCAGAAATTTACTTCTTAAATTTTCAATATTTCCCTTACGTTGGTAATTTTCCTAGCATATCCAATTATGATCCCAAATGAAAGTTTGTAGTCTCTTTATTAGTTTAAAATTTCTCATTAAAGATAAATTAAATTACGTCAATATTTTCCTGGAATAAGCCAAATTAGTTTCATTCGGGACTTAATTAGGTTGTTTATTTCTCGAGCTTGAGCACCAGAATCGACTTTTCAAGTCTGATGATATAGCTTTTGTTATTGGGGGACCTTTCCGGGAATTCTTAAAGGCCGATAAAGGGAGCGGGGGAGGGCCGCAGCTTTTTAACTGCGAACGTTTAAAGGGGAACGGGCGGTGGGGATTAATTTAGATTGATCAGAGTCGGTTCTGGACACAAGGAATTGATTAGGCAATCTGTTTTAGCGTGTCCAGTCGAGTGGGCTATGTCCGGTACAGTCCGGGCTACAAGCGTCAACTTTAAGTTGCATGGACCAGCGGCGCTCCCCCACGTGCCTGCATTGATTATTGGAAAACAGAGATTAATTACGGTAAAACATTTCGCCGGAGTGGAAACTGGTTTTGCTTTCTGGTAGATTGCAACGGTGAGGGAATGGAAAAATCGACACAGATTTTGCTGATTATATTATATTTCATATCCACAGTCGCTTTGGGTCTATCGATTCTGCATAACTCATTTAGGAATCTAAATGCAAACGAGGCCACAGAAATATAATTCTATTTTCCGCACTGACCGATCTATTTGTGCCAGTTATAAAATAACTACTTACATTTCCTGCATTGAACATTTTTTATGAAAGATACATATACACATGCATCTCTTGTAATTCAGATAATCAGTAAGTTATATCCAATTAGTCTGAGAAATTGGTTTCTATTTTTTATAATATTACAAGAGATTGTTAATAGCTGATCAAAAACAGTTTCCAAGTATATTGATACAAGAAAATACTTCATGGTAAATCATTAGGCATGTTACAAAACCATAGTGCGGTAACTGCCTAACTAAATATGTCACATATGGTAACTAACTAAATATGTCACAAATATCTACATAGAACAAATCATTTCTTTACTTAAAATAACTACAATCGTAATTAATTGATCACACATGCCATATGCGCAATATTTATAGATAATTTCTGAATTCAGAGTCAACTATCGACTGTTATAACATACTGTTATAACAGTCTGTTTTAAAATATATAGGTTGAGTAAAAATAGGTTGAGTAGTAACGTATTCAATAAAAAATTATCCGTCAGCTTGTGAGAAAAACTCTCGAAAATGTCAATTTTGTTTTTAACGAATTTTGACATAGGTATATCGTCATTTTTTCCATTATATTTGTCAGCACATAGTATTTAAAAAATAGTAACCTATATTTTTTTTTATATTTTAAGTCGTCAATCGAAATATATTAATTTTATGCCACTGATAACAATTAGTTTCAGCCATATTATTTTTTTAACTTGAAAAAGACATAGGTAGAAATCTAGATACCCATGGATTTTTTTATATTATCAAGTTATTATTACTTACTATATTATTACTTACTACGATGTCAACATTATTAGTTATTTCTGGTGTAAATACGTTTCAGCTCTTATTTCTTAACTACTTGAGGTTGTTGATTTCTTCTTTCCATACATTACTTTTAGAGTAGCTCTCGTTGAATTAAAGTATTAGATTAAAAATCAAGTTACCTAAATTCGACATTTCTTATATGTTAATATATTGTTTGGCGTTCTTCGTAAAAAAATAATTGTAAAGTCGAAGGATGTCGGGACTAACATCACATAAGAATTCCCCTATACTAAAAAATTCCAAGTGAGCTGACATTTTTCATGCACCTTTACTGTGTTGAAAGTCCCCAATAATATATTGCTTGTATTTGATTTTTCGCAAATATATTGCTACCTGTCCTAGGAATATTTTTGTCGTTCTATAAAATAAGTTTAAAAATATATGTAAAACCAAAACACCATACGCCACTTTCCGTTTTCCACACTAAACCGCTTCCATACTATACGCCAGGAAAACACAGGGTAGCGGTACATCACACCCCCTCTGAAGTGGGCTGCAAAGCTAGTTTTTTTAGATGGGTTCCCTAATGGGTCTAGATGTTGCTTATTTTGTTCCTTCACAACTCATCCTTATTCTCTGTCCCCTCTTCCACATCTTCGTCATCTGACATCTCCAAGTTCTCGTCCTTTGTCTCTTCTTCTGGTTCTCCTAATGTAACCTTAAATACCTATTCTTTCTCTTCTATATCGTGGTTATTTTCCTCCCCAACATTTTCTTTCCTTCTGATATATTTTGTGTCAAGGAGTCAACGGGATCAAACTCATATTCTTCATCTTGAATATTTTCTTCGGCAGCGCTATCCGCATTTGCGTTGAGACATGATTGACCGCGACAATGGCTACCAACTTTTGAACTATTAAGTTGTAAAAACTACTATTTAAAAGTACATCTGGTGCAGGTGTCAATAAAGTCTTACTGAACTCCAAAACATTATTATTTATCGTCCATTCCTATTGTTTAGAATATAAATCATTACATACCAAGTTAATTCTGTACTTCATAAAACACTCGACTTGGCGTGCGACTGCGGCAGTAGGATGAACGAACGATAGTAATGTCATGTATGACTAGCTTTCCATAGATAATTTTGATTTAGGAGCTCCATAGATTGTACTACTCTACTGTACAACTATGTACGATTGTCCCTACTATATAATTTTCCTGCTTAAGACGCCCAGTGAACGTTTTAAAAACTTTTATTCAACATACATACAAATAAAGCATACATAAAAATAAAGGAAAGAATTACACACGCGTGAGATATAAGTCATAACCACTAGTAAGTTATGATTTATGTCACGGCATTTTTTCTAGAAACATCCAAGATTTATTTATAAATTTATACAATTTACTTACATAAATTAATATTAATATTAAACGAGAATGAAGCGAAGTTTGAGGATTCGGGAATACTAATGGGTACGGTACGTGAAAAAAACGTGGCATTTTGTGATACAAATTTTTCGTTTGGCACAATTGCTCCAAATACCTAAGTAAGTAATTTGGCTGGCACTCGATATTTTATATCGTTCACCCTCTAGCGAGAATTTCTTCAAAACTACCGTAAGTTTTCCAGAAATGTATTAATTGTGCAACAAAATTGATCTTGGAGTCGGTTACGTATGATTTTCATATACTAAGGCCGAATACAATGTAAAAAAAATAGTTTCAAGGTCCAGTGGCGTAGCCAGAAATTAATCCTGGCCATTAATCCCGATCTGACTAACATGATTTTTAGTTTTTACTTGTTAGGTCACTTTACTAACTTATTGGGCTGCTGAACGTTAATTAATTAATTAATTACTTAAACGTTCCTAACGAAACATGAATACTTTTATCGAATGGAACAGAAGTACTATATAAACGCTATATGTCAAATATTTTTTAGCCTTCTTTTTATTTTCGTGCTCCTGACACACTTCATCGCAAGTTACAGGAAAATAATTAAGTATAAATTAATAGTTAATAATGAAAGAGTCGTAGCTGTAGGGGGGGGGATTATATCCTGCCTATGCCACTGAACTGATGCCACTAAATTTTCAGCAAGTGTTTCATAAATTTCTCTGTTACACTACAGGATTTATTGCACAGCATCTAAGATCAGTTGTATCACCGGTCTGACATATATAACACACTTTGACCAACTAATATTAAGGGATACAGTTTCAAGGGATGCAGGGACCGGACCTTTCCCTTTTTCGCAATGTCCGCCTGCCCAAAGCAAGAAAGTACCAAACACAGTAACGCAAGAACAATAACAAAACAGAATATCTGAAATTGAGAATAACTGTCCATTCAAGATGACGTTCAGTGGAATAGACAGGGAATAATTGCCCCCTTGTGGTATTTTCTTGGTCTTCAAAAAGCTTAGAAGGTTCGTAAAATTAGAGATATCAATGTTTTTGTAAAGCTGAAAAGTTGACTTCAACATTGAATATTTGGTCCATAATAATGAAGCAACAAGTTTCGTGTATAGTTCAAGAATGCAAGCAAGCAAAATACTTTCATTTATACCTTAACATGTTTAACTTTCATCTAACCTTCAAACGCCTTGAACTCCTTATCATAAGAGCCACGAATTTTTTTTGTCAAAATTTTCAATGTGGTCGCCTCCGCATCATCAATAATTTCTTGGGGAAGTTCTTCCTGATCCATTTTTGGTTAAAAACTTCTAGTATCAAAAATTCACTATTTATTGTCAGTAAATTAGAACATAATATATAACCATAGAGAAAAAATGCAATTAGCGTATTTCACTCAATACAAATTTCTTATCTCTTAAGTTTCATATTTTATGATAGTGTCCCTATGCACATTTGCATAATCAATCGGTGAAATGACAAGAGCTGTTCTATGATAGGTCAGACATGGATAAATCTTCTGACATAATTACAGTTTCGTTATTATCTTCTGTTTCACTTTGATCTATATTATAAGAAAAAGACGAAAAGCGCATACATATATCCTAACTTACATCAACTTACTACAACTTACTATAGCATACATCAACTTACCGTTGCGCAGTAGATAACGATTTTAAGAAGTATTGTGTAGGTGCCCTGCGCAAGTTGACAGAGAGGCAAATATATCCAGGAAAAGTAGATGGAGTGAATAATTCTGAATGACAATGTTGTTTATTATTAAAAAAAAAACACATTCATGTTTCATAGTAACAAAAGTATCTTGATAATTTGAATCTTGGTCGATCAGAGGGTATTCTTGTGGCGGTTTTTTCAGATTTTCTAGGATAAATTTACCTATTTATGAAGCTCCGCCGAAATCCAACATTTTGACCGCCAGGCAGTGCTGTTGGAGACATTTCCCAGCGTGACTTATATAGAACATAATACCATTAATAACTATTATTTTTCCTTTGTTAAAGAGTACAGAAGTTGTGTTACAACCAGTCAAATAGTAAATAGTATGTAGTAACAACATATTGTATTCTAAATGTATTTTACAGTTACTGCCCCTTGCAGCATAATTTAGCTGTATGTTATTTGATGAATCGTTGGTTGTACAGAAAAGACTTTTATAACCTTTTTTAGAGCATTTCCTATTATTTATTTTTTATAATAACGCAAAAAGTCATACGAAGCGACATTTTTGAAAAAATAAGTTTTATGACACTTGATCTTAAATACCTGAAAATGCAAGCGCGATATTGATGGAGACTTTTTAGGCATGGAATCTGGAATCTGGAATTTGTCCGGAGTGCGGATCAGAGATCCGCTACACTTAGGCCCCATTGGGCCCCTTGGTTGGTTGGTGATTTTTTTAACAGATACTGTCTCGTTTGTTCGTATGGATAATAATGTATTTATTGGATAAGAAACTTCTTTCTTTCATCAATAGTGCAAGCTTAAATTCGAGTTCTCGATCATCGACCCCTTTTACACCATCTTGAATTTAGTGGCAAGTTGGTTTCTCGCGGATAGATATTTTTCATCATATAAGAAACAACCGATTTCATTTCTGAAGGGAAGAAGAAGTTCTAAAAATTGGTGTGCTGGGAAAAAGAAGGTGTTGCAAAGTTTTTCGTATAAAAATTTTTTTGTGCTATCGGTAAATTTTCCTTTCAAAAGTTGTTCTTCACAAAATCAGCTATAAAATTTGTCTGTACAACTTTAGCATCTCAAAGTTGTATGCAACGGGTCCTGACAACTAAAAACGCTCAAGTAATGCATACATAGAGTTTGTTGCCAAATAAACCTAAGTTTTAACTTTAATAATCATGCGCAAAATTTTTTTTATTAGCAGTGTACCACTTACATAACTTAATCGAATTTTAGACTCCACCCCTCGCACGTTTTACGCCATTATGAATGAAAGACATAGTTTTCATTTTATAAAAAAAACAGGTGATCATTTTTGAAGAGAAAAATGTGTTCTACAAATATTTATTTTCAACTTTTTTAGTATAATTAAAGTTAATTTAAAATAAGTCTGGCTTGTTTATGAAATTGGCAAATGAGTCTGGCGGCATCTTATAAATTGCAGAAATGAAAAAAAAATTCGTGATCTTCCTAGTTCTGAAATTTTCGAATAATAGTTTAAACTATAATTCCAAATAAATATTCCATAAAATATAAGTACGCGTTTTTTTTTTGGTAAAAATAGAAAATAGTGGATGCCATTTATCAAATTTTGTTTCAACTGTTCAATTTTGATACACGAATGAGTATTGAGAACTTCAGTGAGAACTTCGGTGAGAATTTAGTGAGAATTTGAGATAAAGTTCTCACTGAATATCAAGTCAGTATCTCAAAAGGAAAATGTTGAGCCACATAATGATATATACGACTGATACATAAATTTGTAATTCTGATTGGCAAATAATCACAAACACGCCTTCTGTGTCACATTTATAATTTTAAATAGCTGATAATACCTAAGCTAAAATGTATGAATACAATTTCATATAATCAGAGAGTTGGAAAAGTGAAGTAATAAATGAGACGATTAATACGTCTACTGTGCCCCTAAAATAAATCGTAAGTCTCTCTTGAGAGCTCTTCTCCGACAGAAAGATTTACTGGAAACCTGAAAAATATTTTTTCTCTAATTTAAAAGTCTTATTTTGTAGTAAAATTAATATTATTCAGCCATTTCCATTTAATTCGAATTTCCCGTGGTAATCAATTACATCCAAATGAAAATTTAAAGAAAAGTGGTTATCGCAGCCTTTAATGTAAACAACATTAAGTAATAAATACAGCGAAATTGTATTAAAGAGAGTATTAGTTACGTAAGTAAGATGACGTTGAAAACAAGAGAGACGAAGACAACAAATACGGCCATTTAATAAGGCAATAACTCAAATCCCTCATTACATTATCTGGAGACCAAAACACAGCGCGTTCTTCCATATTACTAAAAAGGCCAGCATCTCGGGGGTCTCAACCCCTCAGCTAACTACCCCGTGTTCGCCCCGAGATTATTATAAGAAACGCTGCGACTAAATGGGTGTCTGCCCGTTTCGAAGTCTTTCCTTCACTCACATACATATGTCATCCTTTGCAAACACAAGACAGCTGCATAGGCCGGTCCTAGTCGCACTCATGTGTTTTATAATCGTGGTGGGGGGTCAATTGCTAAAAAACCTTTTTTCGTCTTTCATACAAAATTCAAGCCATTTCTCTCGATTATTGGTACGCCATGTGAGTCAAATCTAGACACACGTTTAAATGGGGTGTTGTTTTAGTAGAGAAAACTCTCAAGGCGAAAAGGGAAACTTTCCTCTCAATGACTTTTACGAATGGGAATGTGAAGGCAGAATGGAATTTTAAGTAAAGTGTCGAATTTATATTATAGTAAACAAATAAATGCGACACATAAAAGGGGGTGTTAATCAATGTCTTAGAAATATTTTAGGCAATATAGGGCGTAAAGTTGTGTTGTGTTTTAAATTAGTTTTCCCGAAGGCTCACACCGCAGAATACAAAGCATTATTAATACTTAGACTTAGACGTTGCGGAGACAAAGCTGTTTTTCGTTTCCGATCATTTTATTTAACGAAAATTATGGAGGTACTTCAGAAAATGATATTTCAAAGATTTTAACGGAAGAAAATTAATCTTTTGGATTTAAAACTGTCGGTTACAGAATAAATGCATTAACATTAATTCCAGCTTGTTTGCTATTTCAGAATGTCTATTGTTCAAGGTTTTATATTTCTGCAGGTTCTAAGAAAAGGCAAAATATGTATTGAAGTTTAATCTATATAAATACGAGTATCTTTTCTGGTTTGTTTTTAAGATCATTTTCAAGCAAGATTTATTTCAACGTAGGAGCCAGGGATACCAACTTCTCGGGGTGTAGCATTCATACCCATTCTGCGTGAACTATGTTTTTCTTTTTTATCGACTGGAATGAGCCATCTTATTTATCTAACCCTACAGTCAGGGAGAGATGGCTCTCTGATGTGTATGTATATAAAAATATATTGTTATATTTGATTTTTCTAACAGGCCCCACTTTTGGTTATATTTTTATTATACTTAGTGACATTTTAGATTGAGATGCTGATATTGATTGTTAGAAAATTAGCTTAGACTATACTTACTTTGGTGAGCTTATGTGTCCTGGAATGTATTTTTTATGGGCGCCACTTCATTATTGAAATGAAGAATTTTGATTTATAAAATATAAAATTTAATGCATTTGAAATTTATTAGCTTGGTCAGTTCCTGTATATTCTAGAGCAACATATGTCCCAAGAGGAGTTCAAAATAGACTTGAGTTAAGCGGTGAACTTGTTGATTGATTTTAAATTATTCTTTATCTGATTGAAAATATCTGTCGAAAAATATTAATTTGTTTGGAAGAAAATATTGTATCCAATTGCAAAGAGAAAATGATATTTATGATAAAATCATTTTATTATATTCGTGTTTTAGCACTTGCTACTAAAACTTGTTAAAAATTACCTGAACTCAATAACAAAAGCTATAAATTTACATGGGATATCAAGAATCCTGGGCTAACAAATCAGAAATATTGTGCAAATTTGCAACGGGAAAATATTTCAATAAGGCATGTGGGTTTCCATAAGGCACCTTAGTCTCATTTTGTTAATCCTTTAAAACCTTTGATGTCACTGGCACTTTCGAACTAACAAACACTACACTTGTTGAACTGTTGCGGTGTGATTAGGCATCTCGTACTTCTCGTCTAACTCTTGCAATATCGTTCTGGATGTAAAACAGCTGATGAATAATATAGAATATAATAAGGAGTCTGTTTATTTAAAACAATGCACTGCTTTCTGGTTACTACCCCTACTTTTAACATAACATAACAACTTAATCTATGAATCAAATCAGTTCATAATTTATGTTTTTAATAATTCCACAACAGATATTACTCAAACTTTATCACTACACATATTTTCAGTCAGTACATATGTTTATCTATTTCATACATCTGATGTACTTGTAACTCCATTTTGAACCACCACTCCATTTTGACTGCATGATACGCGTTCGTAGCTAAACATGCGGTTTATTCTCATTGCCCTATGCTGCTCCATGTTGCATGTCTGACATACGTTTTTCTTCGAGGCTATAAAAGCGTTATAATCTCGTTAACTACTTTTTTGTGTGTTTGCATGACAATATTACTGAATTTAGACTTACTTTATTATAACTACATGTTTGATAAATTGCTAGGTTTTATGTCGAGGCTATATGCTCCTTTTAATTTTCGTATCAATTTTAACTGAGTTATTACTGAAAATAGATTTTAGCCAATCACGTTCACTTTACAGTCACATGTCTGATGGAGACATGCTCCGTATTTCTTTGACCTGGGCATGCATTCTACGCTCACTTAAGTTGAGACTATCCAACAACTTATTCATTTTATTCAATTAATTGGATATTGAATTAAGGACTAGACAATTAATTAATATTGGTTATGGTTTCTGTGTAATATAATAATTAGGGAGTATGAACGAAACCGCCACGGTGTTTGTTTTAAATACGTGCAAAACGGCTATTCATCGAGGTTACTGCGCATGAGGGGTTAAATTTTACAATTCATATATTTAGTGTATCACAGGTTTGCTTTGTATAATGTAGGTTTCGAGATCGATCCCATAGATTCTGATATTTTTCTCTTATTTTTTACTTAATCCTTTGCCCTTTTAAATGTACAACACAATTATATTTCCCTTGTCCTAATCAAAATTACTTTTGTCATTGGGTCTCCCAACTGACCACAAAATAATGATACGTGTACATGTACATGGCCTAAGGTCCCCCAAGGAAGACAAGTTGATTTCGCAAGAATATTTTTAGATTATTTCGCGGCCGTTAAATTAAAAATATCAAGTGACAGCCGCACACCGCGGCGGTTGCGCACACTCCTCTCAATTTGCGCTCACTCCTCTCACTCCTCTCAATTTTTGTAGAAATGAGAATTAAATAAATTATAATATGCCAATAAGAAAACCTGTTTACTTTTTTTTACTATATGCCTATCGAATGACGAAAACCAATACTCTGTTTTCCTGATAGACTCGCGACCCTTTTATCGAAACGCTTTTTTAATTAAACGACCCCGGCACGTCTTCTAGAAGAATGAAATATTTTTAAATTTAATTAGATACTCCATTCTTAAACGAGGGGTGACAAAGCCTGCCATTTTATGACTTCTGTAATGGACTACAATGTTGACTGCAAAATGGTGGGACGCGAAAATGGGAATAATACAAAGTAGTTGACATTTGTCAAGTTGCCATATTCAAATAAAATACGAAAACGATGTTTTATAAACAAGAAAGCAACTTACTCTATTTTTAGTAATCTTATTTTCGTAACGTTGTTCTAATATACTCCCTACTGATATTTCCCGTTCGTGGTCAAATAAATAATCGCTATGAAACTAGGGTGGGTAGCTTAGTAAACACCTACATGAAGTCGTTAAAAGCTTATGTTTTCTTAAGAGTTTTCAATATTTAATAGGTTTTCTGGTCCTGAAAGCTCTTAAAGGGGAATCGGAAATGGTAGATTTGACTAGAATCAATTATACATCTAACTATAAAACGTCATTATTTTTTGGCATAAAAAATCATTATTTTCTGAATATAAGTATAATACCCAATAAATGTATTTGTCTACGACCATTTGATAATAACTCAATCAAAAAAATTATATACTATAATACTATATCTACCCCTTATTCACAACAACGGTTAGCTCAGAAGTCATAGACGTGCGGGAGAGGGGGCGGCATATTATTATTTCGCGGGACGAATGTTCGATCAGGATCGACAGGTTGGTAAATTCTAACCAGCCTTCAGTGTAGGAATGAGGGAGACCTGTAAACCTACATTAGTTAGATCTGGAGGATAAATTATTAAAAATTTATTTTACACCAGTGCGGGGAATAGTACCAGCACACTGCTGCTAGGTGATGGAGCCGAGAGCTAGCGCGCTAACCGCTCGACCACCGTCCCCGTAATAGAATAGAATAGTTTATTGGTAATACATACAATAATTTATTGGTACTACACAGTTATATTGTTACGTGGCTTATTTATAGCAATACTAATTTACATACAGAAATTTCCTATCTATACAACTAGTTAATTAATAAACAACAGTGAAAAGAAAAATAGATAATATATTTATTTGACAGAAAATTTAAAGTAGGTAAAATTCAAAAAGTATTCATGGCTCATTAGTAGTAATATCAATTTGCATACATACAGAAAGTAAAATGCACATACTAATAATGCACATGCACTTGCTAATAATTCATAGTGGAAACAATCTACGTAAATACCTATCATATTTAGCAATACAGTATTACTTGAATTCTAAAATTCGATTTAATTTATTTTTTTATAAAATTCGATTAAAATTTTCATATACCTACTTATACCTATATATTTTTTTTAAATTCTGGTAAATTATTGTTTTTTAAAATAATTGGAAATTTGTTGTACTTATTCATTAAGACCTTTATAAAACAATCCATTCACAGTTTGTAAATTGTACACGTGTACATAAAAATCATTGTTAATTCTCGTTTCATAGTTGTGTATTTCATTATTATAAATTATAAATTGATCAAAGTAAGCGGGTAACAATTTATTATTCATTTTAAATATAAAAATCATGGATAAGTAGAATAATATATACGTAACTGATAGCCACTAAAGAAAATACAACATAAATCCTATTGAGACATATCTATTACACTTCAATTTTATTCTCATCACTCTATTTTGTAATTTTTGCAAGTTATATTTTGTTTCAGCATAGCGAGTTTCGTAAACTGGCACAATAGTCAAAATGAGGTTGTATTTGGTTTGTTGAAGGTATACAGTTACGTTTGTTTCAACTGACAAAGTGTTTTTTTTTCTATATTTGTAATCAAAGTTAAATACAAAAATGTTACTGCTTCAATTATTATATTGGAATTTATATAAAACTGTTACATATAAATATAATTCAATATTCATAATTCAATTTTTCTTATCATTTCACTGATGCCCGATGCCAATGATTTGATTTCTGACAACCTATGATATGTGACAAGCCGGCTTTACACAAAAATGATAAAGCTCGCCTCTCATTCTAATATACTTGTATACTTTTTTAATGAATACAACTGTACCTAGTTTTGGTTTAAAGATAACCGTATGGCTTAACGTTTTCCATGCTTTCTCTTTATGCTACAATCATGCACGAATATTTAATTAGTTCCTCCATCCCGATTTACATAAAATATTGGTAAAATATACCTACATATAATTTTCTAGAGATATACTCATATCAAGTAGTGAGCTCTGTCAAAAAATGTATGAGCTTAATCCTATCGAAATGATATACTTACGATGCAAGCTTAGAGAAAATATTGCGCATCTCCCCATGTGTTCCTACAAATCGAACAAAATTTTAAAGATTTATTTGTTGAACACAACGGCTAAGGGTACTTCGCCCTTTGTATTACTCTGTAAATTTCGAGGGAAGTGAGGATTTAAAATGCTTGGATTGGGAATTACAATACTGGAAGCCTATAAAATCGATATTCTATAATTTGGAAGGGCGACTGGTAAAGTTTTAATGGCATCCACTGGTAATATGACGCGATTGTGTTACAGTTTCATCTGAGCACAGGGTTTAAAATATTAGATACTCAGAAACTCCTTCATTAATTATTTATTTATTTACTTACTTACTTACTTACTTACTTACTTACTTACTTACTTACTTACTTACTTACTTACTTACTTACTTACTTACTTACTTACTTACTTACTTACTTTGCACTTGTTTCAGTTTATTCTCAATATCTCCTAAACTATGCGTCCCGCAGAAAAAGTTCTTCTATACTTATTTTTAAGTAGATTTTTCCAAAATTTAAGCCTAAACTGAGTTCCGTACTTTCAGAACTTTCCGAGATACTGCTCTAAAAAATTGTCATTTTTTTTCAAAGGGTGAAAAAGTTTATATATATATATATATATATATATATATATATATATATATATATATATATATATATATATATATATATATATATATATATATATATATATATATATATATATATATATATATATATATATATATATTGAGATAAACGAAAATACAGAACTTAAATTGGCAAGTAGCCTGCAACTAACGAACAGACTATAGTATAATCGGAAACAGAGACGTGCCTATGACCGATGAACAGAGTATAGCGGAACGCCAACCAGCTATGCGCATGATTGGTCAAAACGTAATATCGCTATGACTAAGTAAAAATTAACCGCCACAAAAATCTGTTTCAAGTGAAATTACAATATGCAAGTCATAATAATAATTATAAAATATCGATCACATTAAATACATTATTAAGAGTCTAGTTACGGCGTTTAAAGAAGTAACAGCCGCGCTCCTGAATTTAATGAAAATTTATTATAAAATAAATGTAAATTTAAAGTAATAATTGTTAATTTGTGCTAAGTAAGCAATAATACCAGTGTAAATGGTCTAGAAGCATAAAAAACTTCATGAATAAATGTTTTCGTCATTTTGACAAGTAAGAAGTGAAATGCTTGGTAGCGTCCCAGCCCTGTAGAAGAAATTTGCGATCAATATCAAACAAGAAAACGATACAATTTTTCACAGTAATTAAAGTGATGGAAGATTACAAATACAGCAGCAGTAAGTGAGGGTGAATAAATCCCAAACCAGAGATTCCAGCGAAGGCAGTCAGCATTCCTGAGGCAGTACAGCGACATACCGGTAGATGACACCACCACCAGAGCCCAGCAGTATTTGTTAGTTCGTGTACCAGTGAAACCAAGTGATATAAGTTACGTAGGTTTTGTCGCAGGATAAGAATAAGGTTCTAAGATTTTGTTTATTTTTATTAACCATATCTTATAATAAACCGAGTCATATGCAATCAATTTCTTGATTCTTGTTTTGAAGATTTTAGGAAATAATTTAAAAAACTAATACAATTTGAACTTCACTAAAATTTAAAAAATTTAATAAAATTTTGTATAGAATAAAATTCATTATTTTGAGTCAGTTACTTCATCTAACAAATAATCTTTTAAAGAAATTTATATAAGAGACCTAATTGGACCCCCTCTAGGACTATAGAGTGCTCATGACTTAAATGATCCTTCAATTAAAATAAAAATTAGTGTTCACAGAACTGGCGCCCATAAAACAAGAGAAGAAATGATTCAATAGGTAATAAAATAGAGTAAGTATCCTATAATCAGATTAAATATTACTCCATCATATTATTTGCATACAAAATATTTTTATTACAAAAGCCTATATTACATATATCACATATTACATATATCACAACATATTACATACATTACCAATTATCTCACCAAGTAGATTTCCATCCGCAAGGTCATTCCCCACATTGTACATATTTTTTTAAAAGTATGCTTTCGGGTACACAGTACATGATCGAATTTCGGTGTGCTGATTCTCAACTCTTGTACTTAAATAATATATGAAATAAAAACAATATATTTTGGAAACTACAACTCCTCAAACAAGCAAAATTGTACTAAGGTAGCATAGTTAAGTGAAATGTTTTAGTTATGTTCGCCCAAGTCCTGAAGTATGGCCCATTCATTGGTAACACCCTGTATATTAATTTGGTAAGTGTACTAGGCGGCTATGTTCTGTAAAATTATCTAAACAGCGTCAAATTACATTATGTGTATACAGTGAAATCAATTTCCCCGGCAACAAGAAGTATCATGTCTCTTGATAATTTGCCTGGAATAATTTTCAGCGAAATTTGCTCTCGGAATGTAAATTAACTCTGTAAACAGCGAGTTCTTCTACAAAAGGGATCTCTATTAATATATTTATATAATGCCAGCGTTTTACGGAATCTGAATCACAATTAATTTTTAGTCTGCTGAAATTATTAGACGTGCGTAGGATACTTACGTGCTATGGATAAAATTAAACATTAATAATAACTGTTTTAGCCATATTGCCGATAATTTCTTATTAAAAATATATTATACAATGATACTATTGGTTTTACAGTTTTTTTAAGTGGAAACACCAAATAATATCGGTTAAGTTACACTTATATTACTTATTAACGCTTAATAATAATAATAATAACAACAACAACAATAATAATAATAATAATACTGGAATAATACATTCCCCACCGTCATGAGATACAAGCCAATAAGCCTGACGTAGTCGTCCTCGACCACCAACTTAAGACGATGTTCATTATAGAGTTTTTGGCTTCGGCCGAAAAGAACATCGTCTTGTAAGAGGGGGAAAAACGGACAACATATCGAGATTTACTCTACAACCTCCGCAGGTTGTATTAGGGTTACTCTGTTATAACAGTGGTTCTGATTATTGGCTCTCTCGGAGGTATGCGACAATCACTGCTCCCAGAATTGGGATTTATCTCAGCACTCCGGCAATCGGCAGAAGTCATGGCTGGGAGGATGCAGAGGGCCGTCATACTTGCCGCGTTGCGTCTACACAGAGCACAATGACCGCTTAGCCCGCGGATATGGGGACTGGGGGGTTGAGTAACGAGACTGGGAGAATTGTGGATCAGTCGGAGGCCAGGGGGGATTGACCAGCACAAAAAAATTATAATTACAGGGATAAAAAAGTGTCTTTAATTTTTATTGTTCTAATACAAATAGTAGAGACATATAAGCATATTTTACGAACACCGTCAACCCCTTAGTTCGCGATATTCATAAAATATGCTTTTCGGTTCCTAAATATTTTTTCATTTCTATTATTTCAGAAATTATTCCGCCGCTTGTGAAGCGAGCATTCACGCATACATAACAATAATAAAATTTATCAACGAATGAAGATACATTTTAAATCTACCATGGACAGTGCTTATGATTTTAGGGGCGAAATCATCTATAGATACATACATATTAGATATCTAGATATTAGATATATATATATATATATATATATATATATATATATATATATATATATATATATATATATATATATATATATATATATATATATATATATATATATATATATATATATATATATATATATATATATATATATATATTAGATATCTACATATTTTTTATGCATAACACAGAACTCATTCACTTGATTAATATCATAAGTTAGCATCATTTGTTACATTTTTACAAAAATAAATCCATTTGTCTTTGTCCATTTTCTTACATTTTGAAATGATGCATTGTATTAAAAATGTCATGTTGTAATGATATAAAATATATTAATTATATGTACATTATAAATATAAATATAATCAATATCCATCGTATATCTATACATTTTGAGACCAATAGCAACTTTTCAATATCCAATGGTGAATAGCTTGATGTGCATAAGGTATCATAGGCCCAAATGACATGAGTAGCTACAGGGCAGCGCGACAACTCACAGTTATTGAGCAACATGGGAGCGGAAAATGTAAATCCTCCTGCTGCGGTGCGAATATGTGGATAAAGGATTAATTCTCATATTTTAATGAATGTATGTTTGAAATTATATTATTATATTACTGAATTATATAAATATATTACTGAAATAATAGCAATTCGTGATGGCCGGAAGTGAGTGATCTGATTAATTAATGTATTGCATTTAGATATTTTGAGATTAGCAGTTGAGATTAGAAAAAAAATATTTTTCTCTAAGTAAATATGTTTCTACACGTAATCAATGTCTAGATCACGAGCAAAATAGTAAATAGGTTTATTCTCTTTCCTTTAATATAATATAATAGCTATAGTGTATAGTAGACATGTACAGTGTATAGTTAGATAGGGTATAGTAGACATAGTGAATGTATAACGATACTAAACACAAATAAACTCAATAACTAAAGCGAGAAAGTGTACATGACAGACTTTATTAAAAAAATGATTCAAGAGGCCATGAAAACAAAAAGGGGAAACCAAGGAAGAATAATAATTTTGGAAAAATAAAAATTAGAGAGAAAACAAGAAACGGATAGCAGATATAGAATTTTGAAGGAGTTTTGAGAATCATTGATAGGAAAAAAAGGCGTGGAGAGACTAGAAGGAACGTAGATTAGAAATACAAATTTGTAAACAGTTTGCAGAGAGAAAAAGGGGAGAAGAATATTAAAGGAGTTGTTGGTTTGCATAAGGCTATATGGATGGGCGTCAGTTCGAGGCAGTCCGTTTTCTGCCCCACGCTGTCGGGCGCTACTTCCGTTACTCACATTGAACACTTTTTTATTGCGCCGCGCTCCCTTTATTACTCAACTGTGGCGTTATTTATCGATACAAAATTTTCCAAGATTGCCTATGAAATACGCTAAATAGCCAAATGGGTTTTAACGCAAAGTCGATTTTGGTGACCGAAGTAGGTTTTGGACTCCTGGAATAGGTTGTCTTAATCTCCATTCTATATTTGTGTATATTTTTCGTATTCTGATGGGGGCTCGGGGTAATTGACGGTGTCCCTGGGAGAACGAACGGCGGCACCAGCGGCGTTACGTACGTATATATTTGTATGTAAATACGTTTAGGTCGAGAGGCACAGGTGCAAGATATGTCAACCACAAGATATAGGGTTGGTTTTATAGAGGCGCATTAGACGGCCTGGATATTAACCGCACTAGTAACGATAGCAATAGCCCTTAGCCCCCACCCCTCTGATGTACCTTCCGTTAACGCCGCATTAGCTGACTTGATCTCTGGAGATTCCCGGCCATCGTCTATTTTTATGGATAATTACTGTCGAGCCTGCTTCAGCAAAAAATTCATCCTGGGGAATTCGGTGCTCGTGTTAATCAATCTTATTCACTACAGATTATCCCTATGAATGTTTGAAATGGGCATTATTTCATTTTTAATATTCGTCTGAAATAAGCAATTTTATACAAATTTATATAGATGAAGGGCGCTTTATTTGATTATGGACAGGGCATGTTTCTCCCAAAATTACTTTCCGCCTGCTTTCTTTTATACGTACATTTTATTAAAGATGAAATATAACATCTTTGGAACAATCCTGCATTAGTACCTATACACCTAATTAAAAAGTAGGGGGTAATAACAGAAAATTTCCAACATGTTACGATGTCAAAGCCATATTATTTGTAGATAAATAGATGCCTAACTTTACCTGTGCCTGTCTGTGTAAATACTTTCACCATATGCATGTGTACATTAATTTTTAAAAAATAGCTAACTTTAGGGTAGATCAAATCAGTTATGGGCACAGGAAATTCATTAGTTCTATTGAAAATATTATTTATTTTTAAGTAAATTCCACTGAAATGGTGAAACATTTTTATGTTTTTCAAAATACCAAAATTCAAGAAACGTCTTGGTAAATAATGCTAGAAAACGTCTAAAAACTAGGAAAGACTAGAATAAATTAGGAACATTTTTGCCAGAAAACACGATTGATCTGGGTAACGCTTTATTGTGTATATAAAGTATAAACTTGAATAAGTAAAAAAAAAGGCTGTCGACATCAGTCGACAGCCCTTTATTTTCTGATTTCAAAAATATATACATGTACCACATTTTGACTTTTTGTTATTGAAATATTAAATGCCAAACATAAGATTTTACATACATGCAATTCTGCATCTGCAGACGTATTATGAGGTGCCTATGAACAATCGGCAATTGGCTTTGACATATGTCAACGAATGTAGGAATCATTCTTGTAAAGGTGTGTATATATATGCTTTATTGACTTTTTTGATATACAATGGTTGTACATTTCGGGTCATAACATTTGTCAAAAATACAATTTAAAAAATACAATTAAAAAGGTAGGTACATATAAAAAGTAAACTAATTAAAACAAGACGAAAAATCATCAATGGAATAAAAACACTTTGTAAGTAAAAATTTTTTTGTGAATGAGTGAAATTGTTTGTCAGACATATGGCCTATATCATCACGTCTAAAATAATTCTTAAAATTGTTATATAGACTAGTGGGTAGCTTATTATTTCTTGTTAGGTTTATCCGAGAGAAAGGTACTACAAGATTACCCGCTTGCCTGGTATTGTAGTGATGAATATCAGAGTGTATTACGAATTTAGATTGATTTTTGTGGATCAGCATCAGCGACTCCAACAGATATATACTGGGCACCGGCAAAATCCTGAGCCTTATAAATAAGTCCTTGCATGGAGAGCTTCTAGGAGCCGCAGCTATGAGGCGAATAGCGGCCTTCTGTAAAATAAACGCTCTCCGCGCAGTACTAGCATTACCCCACAGGGCAATTCCATAGGTCAAGCGACTGTGCACTAAGGAGAAGTACACTATTTTCATAATGTTATTGTCAACGAAAGGTCTTATCTGCCTCATAACAAATATTTGGGACGAGAGTTTACAGCATATATTATCAATGTGAGATATCCAGTTTAAATTAGTATCAAGTCTAACCCCAAGTAAAGATACTGATTTGGATTGTGCCCATTTATCGGAGGTAAAGGTTAGGTTTTGTGTTTTCGCGACATTTAGTTTTAATAAATTAGCTGAAAACCAAGTTTCAGCTGTGCTTAGATTACTCATACTCAAGTTCACGTCGCCTCGGGTTAACAAGGTGGTATCATCAGCAAATAGGATACACTTGCTATTTCGAATGTTGACTGGTAAATCATTTATATATATAAGAAAAAGTAGCGGACCCAAAACGGATCCTTGAGGCACGCCATTAAAGGTTGGAAGCATACGCGATTCAACATTGTCAACACTGACATACTGTTGCCTACCAGCCAGATATGAGCCAAGAAGGTTTAATGAACTGTTGCGAATGCCATAGTATTCAAGTTTTTTCAGCAAGATGTCAATGTTGACGCAATCAAACGCTTTGGTAAGGTCACACAATGTGGCATGCATTGCGGTACCTTCATCAATGGCCTCCAGCACGTCATCTATAACGGCTAGAAGAGCCTTGGTAGTGGAACAGTCTTTCCTAAATCCAAATTGGTATGGGGACAAGATAGATTTATTCTCCAAATAAGAAAGTAGTTTCTCTTTTATTATATGTTCTAGAATTTTTGAGAATATTGGTACAATCGCGATAGGTCTAAAATTGTCTGCTATATCGTGGTCGCCTTTTTTATGAATAGGTAGAATTTTAGTAATTTTAAGGCTGTCAGGCCACGTTCCTTCTTCTATAGATTTATTAAATAACAAAGCCAGAGGAGTAATAAGGAACTCCAGGGACGCTTTTATAATACGGCTATTTAGTCCATAAAAATCTGGACAATTAGAATTTTTTAGCTGCAGAATGGACTGACGAATATCAGTCTCTAGAATTGGCGACATAAAAAAAGATGAAGAAGGTTTAGGTTGATTATTTAATAATAGCATAGGATCAGTATTTGACGAATTAATGGAATTAAGAACAATATCGGATATTGAACAAAAAAAGTCATTAAATTCGTTAGGTGTTAGCTTTGATTTGTTAGTATAATGCTTATTTGGTCTTTCCGAATTGACAATATTCCAGATGGTTTTAGATTTATTGTTTGAGTTACCGATCATATCAGAATAAGCACAACGTTTCGTATCTCTGATTGCTATTTTATATGCTTTACGAAGCTGACAATAACATATCCAGTCTTCCTGAGAGTTAGAAACTCGAAACCTTCTTTTACCGTCTCTTAGACTACGTCTCATCCCTTTAAGCTCCCTGTTAAACCACCTGATTTTTGGTTTGTTAGTAGTAGGAGTAAAGGGGAAACAGTTATTCAAGTTATGCATTAATGTATAAAAAAATATGTTATATAATTGATTACCGTTTAAATTAGAGGGAGACAACGTTACCCAATTTTCTGACCTCATAATATCCACAAATTTATTCATATTGGAGTCGCTTATGTTGCGTCTATATACTTTGGTCGTCTGTGATAAGTAATCAGTTGAATAGCCCTTAACGCGAATAAAAACTCCCACATGATCAGAAATATTTAGATCAAGAATTCCTGTATCACTGTTATTATAAGGTATGTTAGTAAGGACATTATCAAGACATGATTTGGTGGTTGGGGTTATTCTTGTCGGTACGTGAATATGATGATTTAAACCATACGACGAAAACAAACTTCTTAAATCTTTAGTATACTCCGTACTTGAGTCAAAGTCCAGGTTAAAGTCTCCAATTATAATGAGAGATTTGTATTTACGTGAATAAAAATCGATAACATTTGAAATACAATCTTTAAATATCGTTAAATCACCGCTAGAAGAAGACCTATATACATTTAAAATTAAACAGCTAAAACCCTTTATTTCCGCCGCGCATAGCTCAGCATGAAAGGGTTTACAGTAGTTGGATACATCTATATACTTTAATGTTACTCTAGAGGAAGCAAAAATTGCAACACCACCATGCTTATTTTTGCCTTCTCTACAATGGAATGAAACGAGTTGGTAGTTAGGAAAACGAATCATCTTTAAATTATTTTCTTCAAGCCAATGTTCCGAAATGCAAAAAATATCAAATGGATTACTTTTTAGAACAATTTTTAATTCATCAACTTTATTGGAAAGGCTTTGAACATTGACGTGAAGTATAGAAAAATTTAGTAAACCTGGGCTAACACTAGTCTCCTCCGGATTGAAATGCAGGTTGATGTCTTCTATCACCATGTGGTCCTTTGGGGCGAAAAAACCTATTCACAATATAACTCATTAACGTACACATATAACTCATTAAAATCACCTAAGACAATTTTGATTGAGGACGAGGGCCCCAATTTTGACGGACAAATATTCCTAACGCCAGTGTTACCTTCAAGTAAGCCAATCAACTAGCAACCTACTACTATTAACAACAACCAAATATTCATAATATGACCCGCCATGCAGGTGATGAAAATTTAGAAATTTCAGATCGACAGATAATCTAAAAATCGATTATCTGTCAATCTGAAATTTCTTTCATCGAGAAATTTCTTTCGAAAAACATTTATCGAGAATATTATTAGCTGCGGAATTCAGAATATTTATTTATGATATAAGTGCTAAAAGTGACATTTTATTTTATGAGAAGGTAATTTTATCCCTTCGATATGTATCATACACTATTATCCACGAAGTTTATTGCTGCTACGGTAATGCACCTTGGAACGTTTGTTGATAAGTAGCTTCAAATCTCGTGGCATAGAAAGTGATCAAGAAAATGAATTTCTCCCGGCCGAAATCGAAATAGCTGTTAATGAAGCCAATTTCGAGTTATTGCCTAGTAAGAAAAAGCAGTACGAGTTCTCGTACAATCGTTTCTTGAGATCTTATGATCTGAAAAATATTAGAGGAAATTTCGGTGAAAAAGTGATTTTGGCATACTTTGGCCTGATATAACATGCTAATATATATTAATAAATTGACAATCACACATTTTATCATATGATTCCACTTACATGCCAAGCTCTTGCTGGTATTTTCAAGAAGCTTCTAATTGTATTTCCAACGCCCGACCGGTACTATATCTCGATGTTTATTTTATTATATTGTTTTGTTGTTCATTCACTATACTGGTGAGAGCAAATATCCCTTCTGGATCAAAATATTATTTAAAAATGAACATATTTTTGATTTATAATCACTATAAATCGTAGAGATAACTGCAAAATGCCTCCTTGGCTGGATTATCACCTATTCTATCATTTGAGCTTGGTTTACCCTTGATGACAATAACAACTAAATTGTTTTTCGTAGTTAAGGAACTTGATAAGTCATTAATTTTCTCTTACATATTGTTTATTTTACATATGTTCTTACATATTCTTACATAATTAATATTCTCTTACACATCTCTTACTTATTGTTCAACAATTTTCAAACAATGACAGTGCAGCATTTTATGTAAATTTATTAATTACATGCGTCTAACATAATATCATCACGTCTTACATTTATATAATATGTAAATTCTACTTTGAAAATACTTTGAATTATTTGCTTTATTAGTATATTTCAGTTATGAACTTGTCTCTGATTGGCTATAAATCTATAAATAAATCTATAAATATATTAGTTTTCAAATTTTCGGTGAATTTTAGTGTACTCATTTTCAGAACAATTACGCTTCTTGATTTTTCTTTTGACTTATGTAGACATAGCAGGTAAATTGCGAAAGATTTCTTTAACACATTTAAACTTAAGATAATAATATTATTGGATTTCATTACTCACTTTCTGTTAATTTGTCAAGTTCCTAATAAATCCCTCATAATTCTATGAGAGTTTTATCGAGACAGGGATTTTTTGCACGAACGACGCGAAAGTAATCGAATTAGATCTTTCACAAAGAAATAGTTTTCAAAAACTAATTAAACAACTTAATCGAGTTTAGCAATTCTGGCGGTTTTAATTTTATTTAATCCCATTAAATCCATTAAACTCCTCTTCTCATTGATGTCTGCACGAGGTTGGTGGAAGTTTAGTAATGAAATGTGCCTATTGAAGTATGGCTAATTAGTGACGATCCGTTCTGGTCTGGAGGGTGATTAGAATGTGGCAAGTATGCATAGAATTGCAATTAAGGCCAATCATCATCGCGAACTTATACTTACTTGTATTGATTCGTTTCCTGTGCAAAGCAAGGTTCGGCTACAAATTGTTCTCCATTCGGGCTTAATTTGATTCCGGTTGCAGTCAACCAGCTACCTTTACTCTCCTCACTCGCACACTCCGCTTTCAGGGACCTTCTTTGTAACACATAGAAGTCATTAACTTATATTAAAGCTACGTTTGAAACAAAATTATATTAAAACTCGTTTAAAAATTGCGATGTTTAAAAATCAGTAAAGTAAACAAAAAGTTGTTAGTAGTTACTTGCGTTTTTGCTATTGGTATATTTATTAAATGTACACATACAGAATTTCTTTCTATATTTTCTAAGGTTATACTTTTTTTATCACCTAGAAATATTTCCATTGGTCTGGATCCACTTTTGTGTTTTGCTACTATCCGGTGCTTAGAGTTTACAAAAATAATACATGCTAGATGCTCAACCATAGTGTTAGGATTTACTGCTCATAGTTATTGGAAATAACGACAAACTGATCAATATGGAACACAATGTTTCATGGGGACACTTTTCCTTGCCCTCAGTGATATTTTTACTATCAACAAATTTTATATGCAAGCACGAAAAAGGGAGCAGTTGATTTTTTTAAACACTTAAAAATTTAACACTTGATGTGATGCTTCATTATTATAACACCTTAAACACAAACAAAACAACATATTTTAAGTAATCTCTAACAACAATTGAACCTTTATTTGAAGAGAAAGACTGTTTTGTTGTAATTTAAAAAAGGAGGACAAAAAACACAAATTGGTGCTCGAACCGGGGGTCCCTAAGTGCTCTAATAAATACATGTATTCTTGGCATACCAAAAATCAAGTGGCGAATATCCTCTCAAGGAATAAGTTCCCAGTCCTCGAAAAGAGCTACAACTACAACTAATTTGAGGTTAATGGAGCAGGAACACAACTTCGTATCCTTCGCATAAGCATGTCCCAAACATATTCAATCGACCTTTTCACTAGATTCTTAAATCACAAAGCAAATATGTTTATTTGAAACCTAACTGATATTCACCTTGTGCAACTTTGTTTCGAATATAAATCTCACAGTGTTTAATAAAAATATTTATTATAGCAATTTGAACACTCATTTGACCTTGGGAATGAGTGACGTCACATAGCCTGGAATTAAGTTGGCAGCATTATTTGTCAGAAGCCTAAATAAACCATACACACATCTGTAATTGTTTACGCTTATTTTTGTGGTTATGTGTGTGCGTTCTCTACTAATTGTGTTTTGCTTTGTTTCTTTACATTATTGTAAGAAAATGGAGCCAGGATTTTATAAAGGAAGTGCAGTAAATGCCGAAAGTTAATTTTAGCATGTGGACGAGTTTTACGCCCATGGATCTTAATTTTATCACGTACCTAGGTAAATTAATTTAAAGAAGATAACGAAGTCATAATATAATTCAAGTATCTCTTTTTATCTTGCTATATAGATCATTCATCTTCTCATTCATCATCTTTATTTAGTGAATTGGTAATAATTGATCTACACATTCCTAATATTCGATACCTGTTATTCAGCCTATTAATTTCTAGGTAAAATTAATTAATATTTATTTAAAAATATTAATTAAAAGCAATAATAATTTAATTAAAATTAATTAAAATTACTAAAAGAGATATCGGTTTTAACTTTTGGGAAGCTGTACTGTTCAATGAGACATACATTTTGATTACTCTAACATCTGATTTGTATTTCCGGATTAACCGGAAATTTTATATACTTTTTACGAATTTGAAGTTATAAATAATTTTACAGGTTAATTTGTTTATTGATTGTTGAAAATAAATTTACAGATTTTTTAAATGAATTACGAAATGTAACTAAATCTTTTCTTCTCTTTCCTGTATGTGACATGGAAATAAAAAATGTTATAACTAAATGTAGCAAATTTAGATATGTTTTTAATCCCAAAAATGAAGTCCCGAAACTAGTTAGTGATGTTTTTGCAAAGCCTATTTGACTCATCTAATAAATTTACAATGTGGAATTTATCCTGATATATTTAAAAAGTCACAAGTTACTCCTGTACATAAAAAATGTACCTTTAAAACACCGACAGCTATAGGCTCATATCAATCATCTAAATTATTCTTAAAAATAGATTTGGACTATTTCCTGAAGAATAAATTGCTAACTGATGCCCAATTTGGGTATAGGCAGGAAAGATCTACTATTCCTGTAGTCTGTGAAATATATGAATCTATTTTGGTAGAAGGACGCAAATTCTGTACACTCGCGAGCAGCTGAAAGTAAACGTAAATCATGTAATTATGACGTTTGACAGTACAATGAATTTCTTGTCCATTTGGCAATGTTCAAAACATCCAAAACGTTGCGTTGTCTAGATTATAATTTGGTACTGGATCAAATATTCCAATAAAGCGATAACAAGGCGTAATTCTTATTTTTAACATAAGCTAAAACACAAAATAAATAAACAAATTAAATCGATTAACACCTTATTTTAAAATCAATATTTAATAGGTGCTCCATTGCTAGCAATTACTTCTTTCAACCGTCTTGCCATATAATGAGCCAACGTTCGACAGTAATCTGCATTCACATTTTCCCAAGCATTCTCAAGGTCCAACAAAAGTTCTTCTATGGTTTGCAGGCACAAATTTCTGACATGAATTTCCTTGATCAATCGTCCTCAAACGTTTTCAATTGGATTGAGATCGGGACTTCTTGACGGCCAAGACTAAACTTGGATGTTGTTGTTATTGTCTAAGAGCCAGTTCCGTTCTAACCTGGAGTTGTGAATTGGGCAATTATTGTCCTGTTGTGAGGTGAAATTGTCTCGATACAATTGCTGCACCGATGGTAACATAATAGTCCCCAGAACACGGTCCTTTTTTGAAAGTTATGTGCTGCATTTTAACGAGTCTACTATACTGTCAAATTTGCAGTGTACGGGATAGGGGTTTCTCCGCACGCGCGAAACCTCAACCTGTCGCTCCTGCGCGGTTACGATTTTTTATTACAAAATTCAATTTTTTTAAATTTTAATTGAAAGATTATGCGTCAAATTAAAGGATAATTTTGTCGTCCAAAAAAAATATGGCGCGATTATCTAGTCCGACACCAACAACATATGCAACACTGTTGCATGTGTCGGACTCGACAATCGCGCCCTTCTTTCTTGTTCCAGGTTTCTTGTTAACCAATTTAAATTTTTTTCATTTGAATCAAATTAGTTCTCCTTGCAGCAGGTCCCCCATGATGGTATGCAAAATCCACACCTTGTAACCAGTTTCTTTTGAATTTAAATAGGTATTCAACTTTTCCTAACTTGGAAAGAGTTGGCAATAGCACTTAAAGACCACCCAGTATTAAAATAATTTACGGTGCGTGTCTATTCCGCATCTATAAGCTTCACCATGTTTTGAAATTATGATATGGAAATAAGTTTAACAGGAAGTCACTTTTGACATATAAAATTATTAAATTTTATTAATTACATGAAGTAAGCGTAAGCATATATAGTAAGTCGGATACACCAAAAAAAGCTGCATTTTTTACTGGAAAGGGCCACTTTCTGTGGTCAAATTTGATGTCAAAAGGTAACTGTCCAGATGATCACCATGGATGAAAATTCAGTAAACATTTATCTTAAAAGATAAATGTGGCAACGCCGCTCAGCTCCTTGTTGACAAGCAAATATCAAAAGCATATATATCTCTTTTTAACTTATTAGAAATGACTTTTCATTCGGCACGAAGCACGATTCGGCATGATATGTTTAATGGAAAATATGTAAATATGCGGAATAAATATGAAAATGTGGAATAATAATAATAATAAATATAGAAATATGAAAATGATTTAAGTATTTTACAATTTTACTGCATACAGAGGAGAAGAAAAGATACATGGAAGTGTACCACCGAAGCCAAAAAGCGGTCGAAATAAGATTGTAATGGAAGAAGAAGAAAAGAAAAGCGATATGTATAACGTCCATGGTTTCTTTACAAAGGACCAATTGCCAACTTTAGATAATGTGCCGCAAACTATAATTATACCTAAAATGTGCAAGGTTAGTCTGGCAGAAAAGACGAATTTTACGTATGGAAAAGTAGACAGAAAGAGAAAAAGAGCATTTAAAAAATATTTTCGAATGGCGACGCATATTTTTAATGATTATGGTTTGGATTAAGTTGAAGGCTGTGTTACTGTCGTATTGTTTCATATCGAAGGGATGATTCAACGCCACTTTCAAAACCTACGTAGTTTATTATGCATTGTTCATTTTATAGTATATTTACTTTATAGTGTATTTACTTTAATGCAGAAAATTAATTGACTGATGAAGTATCATATGGGAAATTATGATGCCCGCAGAATCTCCCATAAATAATAAGCTCTTTTGTTATATTTATATGATAAGTACATTCTTTAAGAAACCTATGATGAGTCCTGTCGGGAGCAAATGATTTATGTCCGGACCGAACTAATAAAGGATGAACCCTACAGTTTCCATAAAATATAGCAATAGTCCATCGACAGCATCTCATTAAAGTGGAAATGTGATATCTGGCCATAACGATAATCCAAAAAACCATTACTTATATATTTAATGGTTTTTTTCGCTGCGTAGTTATAGTCCTTTGCTTCCCCTTATTACTAGATACTATACGTGGACACACATTGGGATGAAGGTGATGCTATACATATTATCTGCGACCCTCGCGCAAAAAACTAAGCAGAAATGGCCATGCAATTCGTAGTCTATCCCTACAGCGTTTCATTTATCCCCACGGACCTCCAAGGCCGTAAAATGTTTCCTCTGCAGCCCCTCTTCCTTAAATATCACACCCATATACAGTTTTTCTCGGGCCCGTTGTTCTTCAGGCAATTATACGCAGACAAACGTTCATAATTGCTTATTTAATAATGAATTTTTATAGCTACGAGGGTAGGTTAACGTTTTTTTTGCGGCATTTTTATTATGCATTCACATATGAGCACTTGAAGCTTCATAATTATTTTTTTATTGCGGTAATATGCCTCAAATGGGGTAGGCCAAGACGGAGGGGTATGTTTTCCGGGCGAAGAAATATTTTTAGGCTACTCTTAGAAGATTGTAAAAAAACGGTGGGATACCTATAATTTTTATTCAAACTTGCAAAAAAAACATTAGCAGGGAACCGAGCAAAAACAAGCAGTACAAGAGTGTTACGAAATATCTCACACGAATGCATACATTGATTTTTCCTCCCTGCAGTATTTATTATCGTCAAGTTACTACTGAAATACCTTATTTACTCATATAAATATATATATTTGCCTTTTAAAATAATACATTGTTTTCATACATTTTTGCTGACACTGTTTCCGAAAAATCTAAGATTTGCGTTAGCGCTTAACATGGCCGAAATTGTATTGTAGTCTATGATACGTGAGTCGTTTATTGCATCAGCATACATCGCGTGCTGATGCTCCTAGAAATTGACCAAAAATGACAAACATAACGCGTAAATTGATGCATACACACGCCCAGATAAAAGACTATATTGTTAATAATTTACAATACATACAATCACAATAATACAAAAAATCACAAAATAACACTTACTTACGAATAAAAATATAAAATGCAAACAATGTGAACAAGCTAACAAACAAAATAGAGCTTATAAAAATAAAAATATAAAAAAATTATAGTTTGTAACGTCGAAATATGAGACATAAAGACATATATCGATAAAAGGAGCCGCCGATCCCTAGAAACAAGCCACGCGTGCTTACCCAGGACGGTATTTAGTTTTAATGTAACATCTTATATTTATTATATTACACTTGGCCTGTGATTGATTAGGTATGTGCTCAGTTTAGCCAATAATAATTTTTTATACAAATTATTATTGCCCAGCAAGGACCACGTGGGTGTATGAGCATATTCCTTGCCAGGAAGGGAAGGGTAAGGTATAGATTTAGTATTAAGTTTATAAGCATAGTACATATAACTGCAAAAAATTAAATTAACACGTATTAAAATACCTAGTAAAACCTAGTAAAATAAAAATGAAAACCTAGCTTCAATAACCAACATTAATTAATATAATTTGCTTATAAATATGTGGGTTGAAAGGATCCATGGGATTATAAAAATATAAAAATAAATAATATTTCTTTTAAGTAACAAATAATAAATAATATAAAAGTAACAAATATATAAAATTAATTATAATGAATTCGAATAAGTAACAACTTAATAAAATTATCTTTTAAAGTAAAAATAAAACAAGACAGGTGTACACTGTACACAATGTAGGTATGAAAATATAAACAAATATAAACACTAATAGGTTGGAAAATAAATAATTTATTCACTGTCACTATCACTACTGTCACTATCACTGCTTTCTTCAGAATCTTCATTTAGATTTATTAAAAACCGGTCTTGATTAGCGTTTGTTGCTCTTCCAAGTTCGATGTATTCATCTGCAATTTTTTTTACGTGCTCTATGCAGTTATTCCATTTATCCGATGACATTTTCTCTACCCTCGATTTTATAACTTCAATCACTTTTGCATCAAAATTGGAAAACTTATTGTGTCATCGAATTCCTCGTTTGAGTTGACTCCATACTAATTCAATTGGATTGAAGATGCAAAAATACGGAGGTAATCTTAGAACAGTGTATCCGTGAACTTTAGCCATTTCATCTACAACATATTTCTTATACATATCTACGATGTATTACTTATAATTATTTATTGTTACCCAGTGCCCCTAGAAATAATGTCAAAACACATGAATATGCACAAGGAATACCATCGTACTTGACCGTATTCATCTTTATTTTTGGAAACTAGAAAAGTATAATATTTTTAAGAAAACGATTAGTAGGTTCTACATAAAAAATAATTACTTTTTTTTATGTAGTATTGATATAGCAATGTTTTTTATATTAAACTTTTTAATACTAATGGTTATTTAGATAAATTGGAGAAAGTGTTTCCGATGGCGGCCAGTTTGCTTTTTGCGCTCGTCACTCAAACGCATCATTTTCGAGAGTGCCGAAATATAAATCATATAGATTCAAGGTCAAACAAAGAGATTGAGATGACTACCACATTTGCATCACCAAAGGTCCCACCAATGTACATTTGGTAGGGGCTGTTATATAAAAGTGGGCGCTTCGCGCCGCGCACTTTTTAAGTATACAAGTTGAACTGACTTGTTATATAACAAAATCAATCCCAGAGATATCCCAATTGAATATAAGATGGTGTATTAGCTTTGTTTACAGCCATGGCAAATTTCGCATCGCCTTTTATGTCGTCTCGTTCCTTATCGACGGCCCTGTCATAACGAACGGCCGGGTTTTATTACTCTTCAAGGTCCTGTTCTGAAATTATATTTACAATCCCACTCCCTCTTTAATCCTGATGTGACATGTCCCGGTACTTACACCTGAAAACGTTATTTTTATACTGATATACTTCGGCTTTGTTAAGACTTACATGGTGCCTGTTTCTTTGCACAGCGAATATTTTTATAGATATTTTACTCGTTTGACTTTCAGTGTCTTACGTAGATTAATAACATGACTGAATGAACTTGTGATTAATAAATGCCAAGCATCTATGAACTTGGGGTATTCCTCCAGGTACCATTTTCGAAGAGATCACATCCATGAAAAATATAAACTCTATATACTTTCATTGTACCAATCTGCTTCAACGGATGTACACATAGTTAGTCCCTATATATACGTGCACCAGTGTACCAATGCGGATTATTATCTGGAAAACATTGTAGTTGTACATGTAATGCTATATATTCCTTTTGTAGGACCCATCAGTTGTTTATTCATTCAAGATTATGCTCGTCCTCGCGTGGCTAGACAGGTTATCGACTAGTTGAATGCTATTCCATTTATAGAATGACCACGTCTCAGTGCCGATTTAAATCCCATAGAGCATATATGGGATGCTCTTAAAAGAAAAATCTAAAGTCGTAGACCCGCACCTCTACCAACTGGTAGTTGGACTTATTGCATAATGGGGTAATATTATCCAGAATGTTATTGAAAATTAATATCTACCACGCTAAGGCATATGAATACGGTAACTCAGAGTAGAGGGTCATACACAATTTTAACATAGCGTTGAATTCATCAATTATTTTGTTTGTTTTTTTTCTTTTCCTGTTTCACGCGTTTCAAGAGAAATAGTTTTTACTAAGCATGTAATTATAATTTCATTAATATTGTAATTAAAGTAAATTTAATATAGTCGTGTGCTAATTTTTCATTTTTTTAAGCAAGCATCATATAAATATAATCTACAAAAACATGTTGAGTTATAAGGCATTATTAAGCTATGATGCTTTATTAAGCTATGAAATTAGATCATTCTTTCCTCTAATAAGAGAAAGGTAATAAAGCGATATGTTACGGTAGGGTATTCTACCCACAGGGTGTTACTAATTTTCAAAAAATAAAACCAAAATTTTTGTTACACCCTGTATAAAACGAAAATTAATTTTTTTCAGAAATACGAGCACATGAAATTATCTAGGAATAAATCTGCTATGTAAAAAATCATTCAAATCGGACCAT
The DNA here is from genome assembly GCA_964058915.1 of Tetropium fuscum. Lineage (NCBI taxonomy): Eukaryota > Metazoa > Arthropoda > Insecta > Coleoptera > Cerambycidae > Tetropium > Tetropium fuscum. The sequence continues at coordinate 238,725 of CAXKVY010000075.1, read as the reverse complement.
GTAGATTCGGAGAACAAGTAGCATCAAAGGACATCGCACCGAATATAATGGAATCATGCTCCTCATTTGGTCCTCATTTAGTCGTGACAATGTTCCGGTCGTTATTTATATCTAAACCGAATTTCTCACGAAGAAAGTGAAGTGGTGGCAAGGACGCATCCTCCGCAAAAAGATCATCCATTTGGATCAGATTCGAAAGTCTAATCCAGATATATCCAGCAGGATATGCATAAGTAATATTGTATTCTGGTTAATTCCGATTCTGCCACGATCGTTTATAAATTATATCTAAATTGCTTTCCCCTTTAGAATACTTGTGGGGGATCGTTGCCCAAGACAAAGCTGCATTCGATATCTCTGTTTTTCTCTCTCTCGCCCTCATATCTGTCATATGCTTTATTTCACTTGCGAGATGAAAATGTTATAAAATGTGTCGTGACGCGACCTTAAAAAATCACTCTCATGCGGCTAAAGAAGATAAAATATAGGAAAAAAAAGTCTGAATTCGTTGAAATTGGAGTATTACATCGCTATTATAATGCTTAACAAAACGTGCTGCGTCCGATTGAAAAATTTGTATATGGCGACCTATTGCAACACTGTTAATTTGAAATTTCCAATGGTCCCCAGTGTGTCACAGCATACCGATCTTGATGAAAATTATTGCAACCTCGCAACTTCTTTAATGGCTTATAAAATTTGTTATTTGCTTATTAATTAGTTAAGATCTTTCATGTAAGCCCTATTTCAGCGGGAACTGTGGACTTTGGACGGAAGTCCAAATCTACATGTTCCTTTTTCTCTGACTACTATCAAGGAAAATTATATATTGAAAAGTATCAAAATATTGAATATAAGGAATTCATTTATGGTAGAAGCTTAACATAACTTCTTACTCTACCTTTTATATAAAAGCTTTTATAGTTTATGAGAAACTGCCATATTGTCATATTTCTTTATGTAAGTATCAAAATCAAAAAGAAAATGTAACGTTTTAATTGACTGCAAAGCAGGTATAAGGATGTACCGATGCGATATACTCGTATAAGTTGTTATAGCATATCGGGATTGTTGCTGCAAGGTTGCTGCTGGATTGTTGTAAATTGTTACATTACTTACAAGACTGCAGAATGCCTACACCAAACAGTGTTGTTATCAGGAGGAGGTAATTAAAAGCAATTAACGTAGCAATTTTGAAATATCAACGGCTTTATGCAAAAATATCATAACTTTAAGCATAGAGTATTCACAGCCAGAAGCTTCCTGGAGACTTTGAGGCTATGCTTTATGGTTCCATTTCTTGAAACAGAATAGACTAGCATTACCTTTTCTTCTTCTCGTGAATTACGGCCGAGCGTCCTACTTGCCAAGCGTTTTCTAAATCTGAATTATCACTTTCTTGAATCATAGCTTAAAAGAAGCTTAAGTTGCAGACAGCAGATGTCAAAGCAAACTTTTTCATGTGCGACTTGTTTGTTTATTATAATTTATTAAAATTATAATTTTTGTGTTTTTGTTAAATATACCCAATATTTGAGCCTGCAAAAAACGCCACAAGCACTGCTGTCATTAAGAGCCTTACTGGCTTCGGATGTTTCATCACATCCTCAACCAATAAAGAACACTTACTGATAAAATAGCTACAATGTTCTCCTCTGCGCATAAAACTAGGGCTTCTAATATTTTTCCCCCTCCTGGAATAGAGAAGGAAATGGCGTTTCTTTATTTGAGAACTTTTTAAAGACGAAAATTTTGAAACTACACTTTCGAGAGCAGAAAATAGGGGGTGGACTGCTTTCAAAAATATATGTAGCAACTTCCTAGTTAACAGGAAATCGGAGAACTACAAATATCTAGTTGATCTTTCTTATAAGACGTTATAGGTTGCAATATGTCACATAAGATGCATGTTTTTCACTCCTATTTGGAATTCTTCCCTGACAATTTAGGTGCAGTTTCAGACGAACACGGCGAAATATTTCACCAGAAAATTGCTCAAATGTAGAAGCGGTATAGTGGAAAATGGACACCAAACAAAAAAGCCACAGAATACTTCATTTAGTTGTATTATAATTTTTTCGGTTCAAAATGAAGTATATTTTGTGAAAAAGGTAATTTGTTTTTTTTTTAATCTTTCAAAATCGCTTACGGTTTAGGTTGCTCATATTTTATATTCTTCTTCCCTTCTCTAAAAACTTTTGGGTGACAGATAAAGACAGAGCTCATATTTATATTCAGCACATTACAGTAGACACAAAAAACCCAACAAAATATCAGAGAGTGACAAAAAATATCAAAAGCAAAACAGAGACTTTTGAATTAATATTTTCTTGTTCCCCCTGTAGCAAAAATACTATTTCTCATCAGGCTCCAACTTATTGTCAAGCGGGGTATATTTCGCGAGACGTGGATTGAATCCAAGTGTGATATTTTTCAGACCTCGGTCCACTTCAATTTATCAGTGACGGTGCTGGTTGTCGCCCATCGCCTCTCCTGTCGGCACCTGTCACGGGCTCCTGCGCGTGCTGCTACCGGACCTCCTCATATTTCATCACGGGAAATATTAATACCTTCACATATTTCGACTAATAGGCCACTCTTATTCTCTTTGTCTATCTGGCGGTGACGTGAGATATGATTTCAGGTTTGATCCCTACGTAACGGGGATGAATTTTAAACATCCAATTAAGTAGGTAAACACATTAATATAGATTAATAGAGTAGAGGGGGGATATTATGGTATAGGTCTGTCTGGTAGTGTGGAATATGAACTCTTTAAAAAAAGTAACTGAGTCCCCTACCGTATAATAGTATAAATACCGAGGTAACCGGTTACCATAGATATTTTATAATATAAGTATTCATAGAGAATGATGCCGTCATTCAAAATTGTGATGAATTGAAACGGCGCGGGCCGTCACGGAGTTTGCATAATGTAACAGAAACAGGACCGAGTCGAGTGAAAAAAAGGGCCAGCTCCAAAAATTTTAAATTAAACATGATAGGGATTAAATTAACCAAGATAATTGTATGTCGTCACATCATATCCACTAATCAATTTTACTTCTTTAAACTTAGAAAATGGCGAATGCCTAGGCGAACGCAATCATATAACTACATTTAAGTAGGTATTCATTATTATTATTACTTCAACAATTCATATAATATACTGATTTAGTGTTTCATAGTAATAAATACATACTGTATACTCACTTCAAATTTGAAAAGTACAATATTGAAATAGTAAATATATTATACCACAAAAACAATTTTGAGTAAGTATTGAAAATACTTTGTATATCTAATTGTATACATACTTTGTATACATACTTACCCAGCTATGTGGGTAAGTGGGTATATATTTGTTATACTTGATTTCCTAAAATTAAAAGACATATTATTTTACAACAATTTAAAAGTTCACTTAACAAACAATCAGCATTAATTATTTGTTACGTACTCTGAATAGGTATATTGTCAAAAGCGACTAACATTCGTGATTAGGACTCTGAATATTACAGGTTTATTTGTTGCATTAGCCATTGCATTATCGATTTGTTTATAGACTTTGTCTTGATCTTTGCCACAGATTGTTAATGGTTTCTTAGTGAATATTATTTATGCCACTTATGTTCTTGTTTTGTGGTCACGCATAGGCGACATCGGTAGTTTTGTGGCTAGTACGAGGTGCGAGGCAACAAATATTATATGGGGGCTGATTGTTTTCGACCTACCGGAATACATCAATCTTTCTATATTTTTTCTTCACTGGACGCAAAAGGCGTGAGTGCCTGTTCAATTGTTTCAATAAAAGTTTAAGTGATTTCCTTACTAACTAACATAATAATAATACTCTGTTAATCTCCGATTGTGGAATTCTTAAGGAAGATACTGAATATGTATTTCTGATTTTGGATAATTGGCACATACAGCTCTGCTGGATCAAATAACTGGTTTCTTTTCCTTACTTCACTGCTTGTTTTTTTCGGTCGTGACTTTGAGTCTACACTTTGCAGTTTTTCACTTGTACCCTGTACCATGTACCCCTTGGGTTAGTCATTTCTGCGGTACACATTGGACCACCTGGCTTAGACGTCATGACCATATACCGCTCACATCCTAGGACTTATAGGAAAGCCGTAAACTGGGTATATGAGGGAGTAGTTGAAGCGTTGGACTTGCCTTCAGCTGCTGTGAAACCTAGCAGTTACCTAAACGTAGATTTGGATGCTGTAGAAGCTCACCTTACCAGGATACCTACTACTAAACTTTCAGATTAGCGTAGTTTAAGTACCTATATCAGGAGCCACACTTTTTTTAACGTAACTTCTCTTGTGTCGGTGTTAGCCCCATGTTTAATAATCCTGAGGCTACATTTGATCTTCACCTTACAAAACCTTGATATATCTGAATACTTCCGTTACCTTGGTAATATGTATAGTATATGTCTGTATTGGCATTCTAGTAGGCCGCAGAGCCCGATATTTAATATTGTTTTGTGTGACGTGGCTACGTTTGACCTACACTAAGTTGTATATGTATATATTGTTGTGTTGTATGTGCTATCAATTAATGATCTGCAATTTTTATTTTTAAAATAAACATTAAAATTGCGTAATGGTCAGTGGCGTAATTAGTATGTGAAAATGGAATATGCAAAATGTATGTGTTTCTACTAGTATTTCTTGTTTAGGTAACATCAATTCTGTAGACTTAAAAGCTGACGACTGGATGTAGGTATCCCATAAGTATTTTATTTAGAAACATTGAATCAATTTGGAAGCAGCTATGTTCCAATAATATTTTACGGAGATCACTAAGAAATTGGTAATAGGTGTAATATTATCGTTGGTAACCCAACTTAAATGTGCAATGTCTCAAAAATGTCTTCTGAACATTTTCCTTCAAATTAATGTGAATATTATACTTCGGCCGCCTTATAATTCGACATTTTATAATAAAAAGTATAACGCGGACGATAGACGAGAGGTTAGCGCGTTAGTTCTTGTCTCGATCACATAGCAGTAGTGTGTGATTCGATTCTCCGTACTGGGTGCGAAATAAATTTTCAATGATTTATCCCCAGATCTAACTAATGAGGTTTTCCAGGTCTTCCTCATTTCTGCACTGAATGGTGGTTAGAACCACCATTAGTTACCAACCTGAGTCGATCCTGGTCAAACATGTGGCCCGCGACATAATAATATGTCCCCCCTCTCCAGCGTCTTCCTCTACAGCCTCCGGCATCTTCCCGGCTATGACCACTGCCGATTGACGGCATGTCGGTATGATCTTTAATTCAGAGAGCAGATTGGCGCATACCTCCGAGATTATTATTATTATTTTTATTACCCATTGTTTTATATTTTTTCCCCCCTTGGCCTCTACTAGTCCAGATAGTCCCTCCAGTCTCGTTACTCAACGACCACTCTCCACGTCCGCGGGGTTAGCGGTCATTGAGGGCGCAACTCATGTGCTGAGTAGACGCCAGCCAAGTATGACGGCCTTCTGCATCTTTACGGCAGAAGTCATACCTTCCGGCCGGCCAATCGGTCATGCCGGCAAATCGGCAGAAGTCATATCTTCTGCCGATTTGTGTCATTCCAAGATGATTCTCAATTCTAAGAGCAGTGGTTGTCGCATACCTTCAAGAGAGCCAATAATTAGAAACCCCACTTTTTAGACGATGTGCTTTTTCGGGTCGGAGTGTAAAACTCCATAACGAACATAGTTTTAAGTTGGTGGACTACGTCAGGCTTATTGGCTTGTATCTGCCTGATGGTGGGGAATGAATAGTTGCAATATATACCGTACGAGTGCCGTAGATGGTAAGGCCACTCGTAACGCTGCGTTATTTCGATGGATATAGGCAGAGACCGTATATGCTGGACAAACTGAGAGCAAATGCATAATGGTCTCTGGGACCTGACAACATGCCCTGAGCTAATATAAAACCTTCAATATCTGACTTCGGCCATTATTATTATTGTTATTATTATTTTTCTTTTTATTGATTAAAAATCAGTAGCTCTAAAATTCTAATTAGCCTAATTGTATTATTGTCATATTTATGATGCAGTGGTCATTTTTAATTTGATTTGTGGAACCTTCCTGTGCTATATTTGGTAACACCAGTTTTTTGGTTATCGTGTGTCACTCTGTATTAGATATATTTATCCCGGGCATTTGAAATAGTGGCATTGCTAAGTCGAAGAAAAATTAAATTACATTCTCGATGTGTCAGCGGCATTATTAAGTGGCGAGCGGATCGGCCATCTTTGTTTTTTCCCTGACTAGTTTTGATGTATGATGTAAAACTATATACGGACCTTAAAACTCTCCACCAACAAAACTGTCAAATTAATCAAAATTCCTCGAATGCTTTTTACCCCACGACGTTATTAGATATTTCCCGGGTCTCTCAATTTCTCCCAGGACGAAGTTTTATACATTTCACTAATACCTTTCCCAATGTTTTTGTTGAATATTATGAGTATTAAAGTGAAATATGGTCCAGAATATGGTTTTCAAGTTAATCAACCGAAATTTCAATTTAGACTAATAAAAGCGAATGTTAACTTGAATGAAATAAAAAGTTATTTAAAACTTCTAAATGGAGTTCTCCCCATGCGTAAACTTATCTCATCATAGGATACATAATTTTTGGACCTATCTGATTCGCTGATGCAGGGGGACTCCTACTTGTTAGATTGTAAAATGTAAATATGCTTATATATTATACGTTAAGCTATTATATACAAATTTGATACATTATGAAAATTTAAAATACAAATACATTATGAATAAGATTCCCAACTAAAGATCTCGAAACCCTGATTTAAACTGATGCTTTTGCATTAATCCTTCAATTTAGACATATTTTATTAGTGATTGATATTTTATAATTATTGTTATGACTTGCCTATTGTAATTTCACTTGAAACAGATTTTTATGGCGATTAATTATTTAGTTTAATGAAGGCAGTTATTTATAAATAAAGATAAGAAGTAATTTAAAATTGATTTATTTTGATATAGGTTTGAAGATATAGGTTATTTGATATACTTACTATTGGTTTACTCGCTTCTAATTCTATCCTTAAGAATGCTGATTTTAAGTATTGGTAGTTATATAGAAGCACTTGTGCTCTTAGTGTTTGTTATCAAAATTTTCATTTATCTCTACTATATTTGGCTCCTAAAAAATGGAGCATGAAAATCACTTACCTGAGAGGAGGTTCAAAATAAGCTGTCGACATATGTCGTTTAATTAAATAATTCCCAAACTTCTATGATTAGTCATTTAAAAACGTATACAATATATTGTATTTGTAATGTAAAGTTTTTTATGAAAAACTTGTAAATATCGAAGATAAAATATCTAATATATTTTATCTTCGAAACTAGAAATCTTTACTCAACACTCAACCGTGATATGTTTACAAAGTAAAGAATTATTTACAAGAAAAATTATTTCGCTGAAATATGTAGTTTAAAGAATTTTTGTAACAGAATTTTCTATTAGGTCCATTTTTAGGATCCCACTTCGTATCAAATTGATGGCAATGTCGAGTATAATAGCAAACGCTGAAATACTTGCTACTGGCGCATGCACCAGAATTCAAAAAGTATGATCCTACGTCTCTTCCTACAACTCTTTACTGATATAGGAAAATTCCGTATAGCGCAATTACATTAGATTATTTTAAATGGTACTTTAAATGGTTTTTATTGAAATGGCACTATAGTTAATAATTTGGGTCGGAATTTTGAGATGTCAGTACAGAAATTTAAAATCTCGGGAGCTCGGGATTGTACTTGGATCCTAAAGCTGTAATAGGAAATATTTTGTATTTTGTTAAACTAATGTTTTTCATATTTTATAGTTCTTATTGTACACATCAATATAGCTATTTAAAAATAAACACTTCATTGACAAGCAAAGAAAAACTATATGTAACAATAATGACGAATTGTAAATAATTACCTACTAATTATAGAATTATTATTTTTAAGTTTTCAATATATTCAGGATTTTTCGGACTTTTCGGCATCCTTAGTTTGAAACCTCAATTTACTGGGATCGTGTGACTTAAATCCCTATAGCATACTGCGTTTTACGTATTGAGATATTGTAATTGTACATTTTTTCCGTCTATTTTTCGATTTAAAAATATTTAGGAAAATATCGTTTTCGCACGTTTTGCGCTTTTTGTAGAAGCGTTTCCATCATAATTTTTTAACATATTTTGGACTAATCTGTGCCAAAAAATTAAGTCTGTATGTGTACAATTATTTCCCCACACTTCAACTCAATGCATTATAACACTGTTCCTACAAATTACAAGCTATTATAAATATTTAGTTGCTTTTTATTACTTTCCTGTAAAACATGACACCTATCCAAATAATTTTGAACTTTTTACTCAACTATAAATTGAGAAAAAATAGTATAAGAAAAATTTAGGTTATCATAAATTAATTTTTCTAAGAAATCACTGAAAATACCACTATTTAAAGAAATGCAGTTACTTACAACCTGCAACCTACAACTCTTACTTACTTACAACCTACAACTCTGCAACCTTCTAGTCTTATTTTGGTCATAGAGGGCACTAGTAAGTTAATGCACGCGTTAATGCATTATGATATGAAAAAACATGTAAATGCTGATAACAACTTTATTAATTCCAGCTTGTTTTATGCTTGCTGTGAATGGGTAATGATTACATTATCCGGTAATTAACGATATTGAATAACTTAAGTCCGCCACACTAGAGTTAAACAATGGAAATAATACGGGATAAAAATACGATGTCGCCTCGATCTCTATTAATAAATTAATTGCAAAAGTTCCTATCTTATTTTTGTACTGTAGTTACTTACACAAAGAAGCCAAAATATACATCATGCTCTAAGCTCGACCACAGCTTCTGTTTCATGTTTTTCAACATTCCCCCTCCATACGTCGTTGTTCAACTCTCTTGTGGCGGACATTATATTGTCCGTAATGCACCTGTGGAATATTTTTTCATGTTTACCATTGGCATCTCCGAAACGGTAAGAGATATTTATAAAATTCGTTAAATTAAGGAAAAGTCTGGATTCAGAGTTTAAAGTCTGAATCCAGAGCTTAAAGTATGACTTAAGAGTTTTAAACCTAAATTTAGATTTTAAAGTTGATACTTAAATATATATTACTAGAGTGGGAGTATCTAAATATATATTATAGGGGACCTAAATCTATATTACGAATTATTCGAAACAAAGTATATTATATTATGATATAAATGTAAAGTAAGTGAAGCAAGTGACCGTTTAATAGAAGTGAGATCGAGAGTAAACCGTAAATAAAGAGTATGCCGTAAATGCCGTATGTTTACGGCATATTGAGAACGAGGCCGTTTGACGGCTTATCTAACTAGTGCAGTCCGAAATTTAAATTAAATCCCTAAAATGATATAAATGCGGGGCGAGTAAAAGCGGCCAGGCTTGGAAGAAAAGCTGCTTGTATAGCAGCATCAATTCGTATTCACCACTCCATCTCGTCAAATTCGATTCCCACACACACGAAAATGAGATGCAGAGAAAATCATCAAAGGCACAAAAGCTTAATACCGCCTGTCGTGGCCTCTCGGAAGCGGCAATTCGGAATTTTTGTGTTTTTAGTTTAAAATGCCGGGGGCTATTCTAAATCGATGGCGACGCTCGCCTGAAAAGCGGAAGGGACTAAAATAAACATAGGATATAGGGTGTACAAGACGATATTCACGACGAGAAATTTAAAAATCAATTTCGTATAATTTTACTCCTTTATGTAATTCGAAAACTTACGTAAGCAGCTGCACCGCTCGGGTACCGACCTATACAGATTCATTACACGAGTGTGTTTCTATTTTCTCGCTTGAAGAATTATGCAAACTTCAAAATTAACAAGGCATTACTATAAAAATAAGGAGATGCTTTGCTAGTAGGCAACGTTTCCGGTTCTTCTGTTAGTTACAGAATAATTCAGGTACATGATAGCTCATATAGGATTCTTATATTTTATAAATTTCCATATATGAGATACGCTGAAAGTGATTCATTACCAGTCAAGTGCTAAAATAGACAACCGATGATTGTAACTCCGAGATCGACTATAGCAAAAGATCGACTAACTGGTAGATATTGACTTTCTATGGAATTTAACGTTTAGTTAACTTAAATTTAAATAGTATGATAATAGCGATTACCACTAAAATTTCCAATAGTGGAGCGAAATCGATCAAGAAAAGTCGTTTATTTTTTTTACGTAGAACCAGATGAAACTGCAGATTTTGTAGAGTAGGTAATTTGGGACATGTAATGGGCAATTAGGATATTTTTCTGTGGTATAGATATTTTTTATTTCGACAAAACTTCAACAATTCTTCAAATTCACATCCATATCTTCAAATCTAATTACGCTATCGATCTGATTTTTTTAAAAATTACACACCCAGGCGCTTACAACGATGTTTGCTTCTGTTGAGTTGACGATTGTTTATTATTTTCTTTAAATAATAATTAAATTATTACTTCGCTAAGAATGCACTTGTATTTTGACTAAGCGACAAACTTGTTTATTTTTGCAAATTTTCATATACATACATCGAAGCAATTGAAGCCAAGATATTGAAGCAGGTTTTCAAAAAAAAAATTCATCTAGAGCTTATAGTTTTTTATTTATGAATATTTTTGTGATTCAGTAGCATAATGGCATACAATCGGCGGGAGCGCGATTACCACTGCATGATTAAATATTACGACTAGTATAGACAAAAATTTTAGACCTCAATATTAATCGAAGGTCGTCGTAACATACATATTTAGTGTTTTATAAACTCTTCAATTTTAACGATAATTAAAAAATCATCCTCAAATTCAGCCATACATTCTACAAAATTATTGCACACTACACATTTATCACTGCTCACTACAATAAAGGCTTAACCTTATCGTACAATGTCTGGAATTGATTTTTGAATTGAAAAAATTGGAATCCAACAATCATTTATTGAAGTCCACCCCCTAATCGTCTATAGCTTCGTGCAACGGGTTTGGATCATTATTGTAGTACCATATCTTTATCTGATGCATACATCTACAATTTTAGTACCTATACATAATAAAAGTTTTTTCTAAAGAATTTATATCACTAACCAGCAACCTTAAGAAATGTCTGTAAAATGCGTCATCAGTTGGTCGAAGTTAAGAATATGGTTTACGTATTAGAATTGATGGCCATTCGTATATCAAGAGTTCGAATATTGCTATCCTAATTTTTGTATAACAAGAGAACATACTTTGCAGCTAATTGCAATGCTTCTTATTGAGGCAGTAGAGGCAATTTCAGAGGCAAAGACGTGTTTAAGCGAATAGTTCTGCTGTGGATTTTCAGTATTTTATTGACAGTGAATTTGTTGTTTTTTGAGATTCAATTTAATGAAGTAGCCATGGCAAATACAGAATAAGCTAAGGGCTATACTAGTTTTGTTTACTATGTGGTATGCGAGTTATAGTCTGTAATCAGATGAGCGGTATTAACCTTTAAATTTAGGTAAATTTAATTTCATATTTCTCTTACATTTTTTGACCGTTGGAATGTAAGTAACTATTACATTCCAAAACACTGTTACTATTACTTTTAGGTGCGAGGTTCAGAACCAAGATGTTGGGAAAAAATATTTTTGAGCGATATTGCCCAAAGTTGGAAGTGTTACGGAGAGCGGACGAGGAGGAAAAATTAGTATGTCTAAAAGCCTCATAATGAACCGGATCTAATCATCTTTTGCCCGATTTAAACCGATGTTAATCTACCTAACGTCTGGCCTGTATGATGTATTTATAAAATTTTTAACATAAATATTACTAAATAATATGCATATCTAGTACAGCCTAGTAATTAATATAAGTAAGGTTATCAAAATCATTAAATCCTGATAATAAAAATTAGGGAGTCAGGGAGAATTATTGGTCGTCCTTGAGAAAAGATTCCCAAAGAACTCTCGAAGATGACCCTTTCTGTACCTAAGTTTATAAAACAAACTGTCAACGTTTTTATCTGCTGACACATTATTAAAATAAGAATTGGCCCTGTATATACGCAGGTTGTCTCAAGTAGAGTTAATATACACGTACTGCCCGATATTATACAAAACTTTGAAAATTGTCTCTACATTTCGCAGATGTATTATTGACATTATTGACTAGCTTACAGAATTAGGATAGCTCCTTCATGATTATCTTTGGCAGCGATCGAAAACCTATATAGTCATTTAAATGGGGAGCGCAATAGCGCCGAATATAAATTTGGAATCCAGTCTTAAATTCGTATGTAATCTCCAAAGGAAATACCACTCAAAGGGGATATAAAATCATTAAGTGTTTTTTTTTAAGTGCACAAATGGAGTGTGTTGTATAAACTCATACGAATACACGATACATTAAACGTTCTAAATTATCTTCTGGCTGTTTATTCTCGCTACTGACTCGGAGGAAAGAAGGCTATCTGCAGTAGAGATATTACAATTCCTTTGTCTATATCATCATATATGCAAGCCTTGTCCAGGACGCGCTCTCGCTCTGCCCGCCGAGCAATTAAGAGCGCTGTCCTTTGCGCTCCCTAGGGAATCATATTCCTTCGCTGTGCCTTCCCTTCCTCTCCCTCGATGCCCTGCTTGAGACACGTTTACTTCTTTTTCCCTTTCCACTCGAGAATTATAAATATTTTTTCTCTTTTGCTCTTTCTTATTCTAGTAAAAATTAGTTCTTTTTGTTTCTCTCCCGCTCGCCTGCCACGTCATACAAGGTGAACACTATCAAACTCAATAACCTAAGCTGTTCGCAACTTAGAGTGTTCACTAATTCATACTAGTTTTTTACAAGTGGCGACATTAATTAAACAGAAATGTTTTGTAAGCGATGGTGGTTTTTTAATTGACTAAACGCGACTCGCCATATTTTAAATATGGTTTTAAGCATGGAGTGTCGTTGGGTTATGTTATTTCTAATATTTGTTCTCGTTGTATGTTATATCTATATTTCTAATATCTAATGCTCGTGTGAATTTTCTCATATTCATATCAATTCTGAATATAAAAATGACAATAACTTACATTTACACACGTGGACACGGATTATAATATAATGTATTATAATAAAATATTATAAAAGTAGACAATAATATAGAAAATTGCGACAGTGGCCACCTTTGAGGTGTCTGAAAAAAGCCTACTAAATTACAGAAATTCGAAGCAGTACGTTAATTCTTAAAATCATATAGAAAATAGTGTATATACCTTCGTCAATATTCATATTGATATTCTCTTTCTGAATACACATATTAAGGTTTAAAAAACCACCGGGAGACCCTCTCCTGGGGGTTAAGATCATCCCTTGACTCGTCATCAAGATGGCCGGTCTAATTCTGTACTGATATATTTAGTTGTCGTTCGTATATTTGTTACTTTTTATCCAATTTTGCTTTTTGATATGTCATTTTAAATCCTAGGCAGCGCTCTTTAAAAAAGATTATACTGAATTTTTGTGTAGAAAGGGCAGTTTTTGAGATATTCTCCAAAACTCACGAACATATCTGGCGACGTAAAAAAATTCGCGGCAAATCGGACGAAGAATTTTTACATTTATTTTTAAAGCAGCTTCTTTCCAGATTTAAGGGAACCAACTACAGGCCGGTTTCGGACATATCAGCTTTCATCAGGTTGCCATAGGTACCTATCTGGGAAGCCTAGCTGTTATAGGAAAACAAGTAAACATTCTTCGTCCGATTAGCCGCGAATTTTGAAATTTTATAATGAAATAGGTACAGGAAATATTTTTTCAATATCTGATAAATTAAAATATATTTTTTCTAATTTTGACATTTAAAGTGGAAAAGAAGTGACACTTTTCAAAACCCTTTGACGTTAGTAAACGTCTTACTTTTCATAAGCAGTTACGAAAAGTTAAGTTTTACCCAACTGGTTTTGTAAAGATCATTTCACGGTAGGTTATTTAGACAATTATCAAACTGACAACTATGAAACTGACCGTTACAACCAACTGGATTGTTTCTAAACGTATACAATTCAGTTTTCTTCTCATGAAATATGAGATTAGTCAAAATTAGAAGAAAAAAATATATGGAACAGTTGGGAAACCTCTTTTGTGTAACTGGCATCCTTTTGCGGAACTCGCTAGAACTCGTTCTGCAAAAATCTGCTCGTTACACAAAATAGTACTTTTCCCAACTGGTTACCTAAAAAGCTATTTTGCATTGAATTTTGCCCATTGCATTTTCTATTTTTTCCATTGCATTTTTTCCATTGTGTTCGAACTATATGTTCCAGGCAGCCTAGAAACAGGGGCAAGAGAGGTAAGAAGTTCTGGAACAACTCCTTTTTAGCACATAGTCAAAACAAAGAAGATTTGTTTGGATTTTTGGCAAAAAGACTTAGTAAAAATGCATGTACCTATTGGAAAGCGTTTGCCCAAGTTTGCAAAACGTACCCAAATTTGCACGTATGAGAATCGTGTCATTGGGTCTAATTATAAAGAAGTTTACGATCATATATCTTCAACTTTTCGTGAAGAAGCAGATGCTCGTCTTCTGCTTCATGTGTGGCATGCTAGCACCTTTGAACATACCAAAATTAACATTAAAACAGTAGATAGCGATGTGGTTGTAATTGGCATAATATAATCCCTTTCTATGTTAGATGAAATAAAGGGATTATGGATTGAATATGAACCAGTTAGGCACCTTCAATATCTTCAAATTCACCAGATGCATCAGATACTTTCACCTGGGGTTTCAAACTTGTTTCCTTTCATTCATGCTTTTACTGGGGGAGATACTGTTTCAAGTTTTGGAGGTATCGGAAAAACCACTGCATGGAAGAGGTGGATGGCCTTTAGAGAAGTAGACGAAGCTTTTCATGAATTTCTAAATATACCTCATACTCAGCCTCCAGCACAGAACGATCTTGCTTTTAAACTTCTTCAACGTTTTGTTGTGCTAATGTATCATCCATCGAGTTCAGCAGAAACTGTGAACGAAACATTGCGAATCTTATTTTGTTAACTTAACAGTTCTATTGAAAATATTCCGCGTACTTGTGATGGTTTATTACATCATCTTAAGAAGACGATCCTTCAGTGCTTTGTATGGAGACATTGCCTTCAAGGTAACGTGGAATGATTGGGGATGGAGGAAAGTTGGAGTTTGATCAACCAATTCGCATGTAAATGTACGCAGTGATGCACATCAATATGTCGTTGTGTAAAAAAAGCGTTAAATTGCACAATGCTGTGCAAATTTGAGGGTCAATGTACCCGCGAATAAAGTTAACTCTTTTTAAAATATAGGATTTATACCATTATTTGCTTGAAGTAATTGTTTTTTTTAAAGAATGGAATAAAATATAATTTGAGAAAAATATTATTTTATTATTTTGTAGTATAACGATTTTTTGTCCAACACTGTATAGTCTGAAACTGAAACGGGAAATACGCAATTAGGATAAGTGGACAAAAGATGGATCACATTTAGTTAGGTACTTAAAATGGAAATATTGTTAAATAAATGAAAAAATAAAATTATTTGGCATAAACAAATCTAAAAATAAATCACATGTAATTAAAAATAATAAATATAAAGCATAACTCAAAGCTTTTCTCTTCGCTGTTGTTTCTAAACGTTTATTAAGTAATCCATAATTATATCCCTATATTACATGATGATAGATGATGTACCAGATTTTATTTTCAGAATGCAAATTATCCTCCAGCCGTTTGCTTCAGGAATGAGTATCTGTTTTCATTCGTAAATTAGACGTATCTGCAAACTTTAGAAAAAAGACAGGATAGTTCATCAATTCGACAGATCTATCGATAGGAAATTATAAGACAAAAGCTTGTAGCCAGCAATGAACAAAGTAAATTCATGGACCAAACGCTGGTGTCTTAGAGATAGCAACAAAAAAATAGTAGATACTGAATGGATGCCAATCAACATTAATAATTATAAATGATAACATATACAAACAGAGCTAAGTTACTTAGGTGTGGTACTTAGCTCTATTTGAAAGTTCTTATTTGAAAGTTTCTAAAAGAGTAGAGAAAGCTTGATTCTCAAACAAAAAAATTCTGGCTATTCCATAAAATCCGAAATATCAAAACATAACAACGAAATATCAAACAATATATTCACGTATAAAAACATTGCAAATTTTCACTTTTCTCTAGTTTCTTGTATCACAATCTTCGTTGCAAATCAATCATAGTCAACTTTCTTCATCCTCATATTTCTCATTCTTCGGTCACTTGGATGTGGAGAAACGCATAACATAAAGATCTCTTTTTCATGTACCTACGCCTCGTAATAAATGCAATTTTTCCATTATTTGCAGTTCAGTTCTGCGCATTCGAAAAAATGCTAAAAATTATGGAAGTTACTAGGAATTTAAAGCCTACTTCTGGAATCGCGCCTATGCTGGGCGGTATTTCCGCGTATGCTTATTGCATTTTTAGTGGTATTTCGTCGGTAGCTTTGTAGGTTGATGTATAAAAAACATACTACGCCAAATAATCTTTTATTTTTTATATGGGCGATATTTCAGACGGGCCAATATTATGAACGATAATCTAACACAACCAATCTCAGAAACTAAACCAAGCAAACAATTCGGATGATCTTTTATTTATTTCAGATTTCAGTGCACCTAGAAATATAATTAACAAAAAATGTCAGCTGTATAGTAAGTTCAGAAAAGCAAAGTAAAGCGTACTAGAAATTATGCATATTGTTTAATTGCAAAAGAAAAAAGAGCAGAGCGTGGCTCGCTCGATCGTAGAGATGGGATGTGTGTACTGAGAGATAGTTCTCAGTATGTTGTGCCCTCCCTGTAAGCAGAGCTACTTCTCTGCTGCTGAGAAAGTTGAAACAAATGTGCGAGTTTCTTCGCACCTATTGTATTATATTCCAGCTTTTTTCGTTTTATTTGATTGAACTCTGGTACGTAAATTGATATTGTTATGCTGTTGCGGATTCTAGTGAACAATTTTACAAATTGGAAGTAAAATGTATATATATGCTTTATATTATATCCGAAACGTTTCATTAAAAAAGATGTAAATATATGTTTCTGCAGAGAATACTTCATATTAAATATATCGATCGCCATATATTCTGCTAGGAGCTCTGTGAGAAGCTCTGTCTGGAAATGTAAAGGACTAGGATACTTATTTTATTATATGCTTGGTGTTTCCTGAGTATCTAATTAAGGATAATGGAGTAGATAATTCAATAACTAAATAGTATATTATTTAATGACCAATTAACTACAGCCATTATTCAAACAGTTAGCGGCTATTAATTTCGAGTTGAATACTTCTTAATGCGTTCTTGAAGGAAAGTAATGAAAAAAATAATTATTGCTGGTATATTGCCTTAAAAAAACTTGTGTGACACTTGCAAACAAAACTTCTATGTGACGAAAAATTAATAATTTACTAAACAAACTAATTCATAGGGGGTGGTCTTAAATACTCATTACAAGATGTAGTTGATATAGTTTTATATGCATTGTGTTATGTTTAAGAAGTTTAAATTTTTTAAAGGGTTTTTTAGATCTGTTTAATAAAAGAATTCCTTTCTAATTGGGCTTTAGAGTATTTGGTTGAACAAAACCTTGTAATCCCTTTTAATGATACCGTAATCACGCTCCCGAATTATTTTGTTAATCTTATACGTAGTAGTACATCAAATACATTATTAAGAAACTACTGCGGCAAAAAATTACACTTTAGTTAGGAAGAAGGAAATAAAATTAGACACCTTAGTTAAATAAAAACATACCTATTTATATTTGTCCACACCTATTTTTTGAGCTATTTTCTAGGTGTTTTAGTTTGATATACAAACTAGAGCAATGTTTTGCTCTATTGCGGCATTTTACAAAGAAAACCCGTACCAATTACTACAAAAACAGTAAATCACATCACTATGCAATACAAAAGGATATTTAGTGTAAAATTGTATACTGCCACAATTTCTTGTGAATAGAACCTGGGTCTCCAGTCCGCGGTTTACCATATCGGTCGCTATCCCTCTTCAACTCATATAAATCTCATTTTTCTTCTCGCTCACTTAGAAGACACCTGCATGAACAAGCCGGCAATTTACTGGCTTTACTGCTCAGTGGTGTATCATCATGCGCAACCAAGGTGAAGTGACTTCAAAAGATGTCTTACTATTCATATATTCATATATGTGCAAAACTTTAAGCCAAAAAATTATTTAGTTTTGAATGTATTTAAAATATATTGAAAAAATTTTGCATGCTGCGTATACAACTTAGTGCTCAATTGAGTCAATTACAATTTAAAATAAAAGAAAGAAATTAAATTGCTATTGCCCAGCACGGACCACGGGGAGCTAAGAGCGCCCTTGCCAGGATAGAATGTGGTTATATATCACTATTCACTATCTAAAAATAAGTCACTTTGGCTACTGTCTTCATTTACATTTATAATACTGGATAGGGCTGGAACCTTTGATGTAACTGTAACACTCGGAGTAGTTTCCACAAACACCAAAACACTTTCACTTCGCTCGACGCGCGTTTCGCCAACCAAGTTGGCATCATCCGGAGACGATTAAAACTGAGCGATTAAAACTGACGATTAAAACTGAGATTGAAACGCGCGTCGAGCGAAGTGAAAGTGTTTTGGTGTTTGTGGAAACTACTCCGAGTGTTACATTTATAATGACTGATAAGGGGAGTATTCGGAGTATCCATCATAATATCGAGATCCCACATTCTTGATTTCACCTTCTTCACATGATCTATACATTTTATTCAGTTGGTCGCATTTACTTCTTTGATTGTACCGTTGAGAAGTTTTTTCACATCAGCTAACTTAAATGTTGCAGGTCGCAGTGATATGGAGGCAATCGAATTACCTCCATTCCTCTTGCTTTGGCCATTTCATCCAATACATATTTCTTGAAAGCTGAAAAATGTTGCCTTGCCAGTGTCAACAATTTAGCTTTAAGTAGTGAATCACCGTGTCCAATGTTTCTTGCTTCCAGTCAGTCTTTAATTTGCCCTTTCCGCCATGCAGTTGTGGGCAGCTGTTCTGTTCTACGAGAATGATAATGTTTTTAATTTTATTTTCTATATTAGGATAATTGCGCGCCACTGAGTACCGCATTCCATTAGTTTTAATATCAAACGAAAGCACTATATTGAGAAATATTAAAAAACAAACTTTTTATTTTAACTAGGTAGGTACCTACTTATTATTGTTAATGTAATATTAGTAATACAATGTTATTCCTGTACACTTCCAAATTACCAATAATATGAGCTCTATGATATACAATTGTCCGCTGATATCATAGTATTATCCAGGGAGACGTAGGGAAAGGGATGTGTATACCGCCTCCACCACCTGTGCCTCATACATCTACCTCGAAGCTTTATTTAGGTCTTCCTTTTTTTATAAACCGGATGTATGATCTTATATCTATAGCAATGGGATTATGGGATTTGTACAATATCATTTGATCTCATCGCAGGCTTGTTTAGATGCCGCAGATATCACCTGGCAAGGCTCAAATTAATAATGTGCAGCGACGCAGGCTCCGTAAGACGAGGGACGCAGTGTAATGAAACTGCTGGAGTACGCCAAGATCGCAACTGGGCCATGCAATCGCTTTCTACAGAGGTTATTTCTTGATGCCTGTGTAGTGCACACTGGCTGGACTATAGCGATGTAGTGGAGCACTTGATTGATTTATCATCTAAATCAGATTCTGATAATGTGAATATGAGAGTAACTGTAAAAGAAGAAACTAAAAAGATGTTGGGCTAAATGTTAAAACGTGTATTATGACGACAGTAGACTTTAGGGGTAGTGCGGTCGTATTTCGCATATTGCCACGAAAAATCAACCGGCTCAACGTTAATGACTTTAGCCTTTACGGAGCCAGAGAGTATAGAACCTGAAAAACATACCGGAAAGAAACTAGTGACGTATACGATTCCAAACTGATTTAAGCTGCTCATTTATTGGTTTCCACGCTTATTTGCAAAACACTACTGCAGCGCCCCCTAACTTCTACTGCGATCACAGGACACGATCTTACCAATTGGCTTGAGTATCTTCCTAGTTCCTTCAATGAACGCTGTTATGAACAACGATTTCATTATGCACTGGTTCTCGCCAATACCATATTATAACATCAACCTTCACGGTCAAGTCAAATTATTTGCGCATGACCTGATCTGTCAGTTACATCTCGAAATCATTATAGAAGGCGGGTTTAGAAACTCAGCGGATTTTCTAGATACGAACGTTCCCTCACTGATCGTAGTAGAGCTAAAGAGGAAACGAGAGTTCCCGCTTAACACGCATTATTAATCGCCGAATATAAAAAGGCGGCCTTGGATTCAAATATCAATATTTTTTCATATAGCATTTTCATAAGCATATTTTATTCTTCACTGAAGTTTTTTCATATCTAAAAAAAATTTGGATAAAATGGAGAGAGGCAGTGCATATATATATATATATATATATATATATATATATATATATATATATATATATATATATATATATATATATATATATATATATATATATATATATATATATATTGAGATAAACGAAAATACAGAACTTAAATCAATAATCAAATTCAGTAAATACATCAAATTATATATTAAATTAAATCAGTGATCAATAACTATCACACAGACTATAGTATAAGCGTAAGCACACACGCATCGCTGACCAACGTATATACTATAGCAGAACGCCAACCAGCTAGGCGCGTGATTGGTCAGAACGCAATATCATTATAGCTAAATTATTTATCGGCACAAAATTCTATATCATAACCAGGAAACCAGATGATATCCAGGAAACGCAAATGTTTTTCTATAGGGCATATCCGTAGTAACATATAACAATCCAAAGAGTCCAGCTAAGGCGTTCGATGGGGTAACAGCAACGGTTCAACGGTATTTATAAAAAATTGTTAAATCAATAGTAAAATCAAAGTAAAGTTATTTAAATTTGTGCTAAATAAGTAAGAACACCAGTGGAAGAAATAACTGCAAAATAAGTGTTTCCGTCGTAATTGGCAAGTAAGAAGTATAGAGGCTTGTTAGCGTCCCGGCCGCAGACGAGTTTGGTGATCAATATAAAAGAAAACGAAACAATTTTCTAAGAAATTTCACGTGATAAAAAGAATATAAGCGCAGAAGCCGAAAATTAAAAGTTTGAGGGTGAATATATCCCATAGAGTTCCAGCGATCATAGCAGCAATCCAGAGGTAGTACGGCGACATCCGCTAGATGACACCACCATCAGATCCCAGCGGCATCTGTTAGTTGGTGTACAACCAGTGTTGTCAAGAATAGTGATAAGTTTTTGTGCGTGGCAATTAAAAAGTAATTAGTTACATAAATTTCGAAGGTAAAAACAATTTCAAATTTTGTTAATTTTAAGAAACATTGTGACAGAAGACATTGTCCCATCTAGTAGAGATAAGTTACGTAGGGTAGAAATAAGGTTTCAGATTTGGTTTATTTATTATCATATTATATGACAATAACCACAGCCATATCCAAATAAAACAACAAGAACGAAGTTGTTGTAAAACTTTTCAGGAAACATTTTAAATAATACAATTTGAAATTCAATAAATTTAATAAAATATTATAATATCATAGAAATCACTATTTGAAAAGTAACTTCACTTTAAAAATTTTAATCTTGCAAAGAAATTTGCATATACCTAATTGAACCCCCTCTTGGATTAAAGGGTGCTCATGTTTTACGACATCCTTCTAGTACATTAGTTCTAGTGTTCATAGAACTGGCGCCCATAAAACAAGAAGGATTCAATAGGGAAGAAATAGTGTAAGTATCCTGTAAGCAGATCAGATATTTCTTCGTCATACTATTGCTGTTACATTATCTCATTTTATACAAATCTAAAACAACAACGTATATAGAGCATTTTCACATATCATAAATCATATCTAACAATTATCATCCCAGGTAGGGCAGTTAAAAGTTTTCATAAATCGTATACCTATTATAAATTATCAACCAAGGTGGTATATTTAAATTTCAAAAATTCATAACTTCTCAATTATCGCCCAGGAATCATTTTTGATTATTTCTCTTATTTTTAAAAAGGGTTGTTAAAGTATTGTACGATATACGTTTAATTATACTAGGTACCTATAGCATCAGAGAAAATTATATATACCTAATTATAAGTAGGTAATAACTATATATATATATATATATATATATATATATATATATATATATATATATATATATATATATATATATATATATATATATATATATATATATATATATATATATATATATATAAAGGGGCAAAAATGTTGTACCTACTACAATCCTGGGAGGTACGCCACTGACATATATGTCGTATTCTGGTTAAATTGCGAATAGGTGCCTATTCCACGTCTTTCCATATTCCCTTTTTAAGACCTTGTATAAATATGTACCTAGCTTTTAGACGGAAGACGGTATTAATAATTTTATTAAAACCATTTAATTGCTAAAGCAAAATATTAAAAATTTACATGTTATAAAAATTCGGTTATTATTATGTAGGGTGTTTATAAAAATCGTTTATATAATTTTGAAATTAAATGAAAATGAAAATAGGGCATCTTCTAGTGAGGGTTATTTACAGATGGCGCTTTATAAAGCAAATCTTCCCCAACTCGCGCCCACTAGTCCCCTTTGTCCTGGTCTATCTGATCCCTAATGTCGACATAATTTATAGAATTTCGGACAAAGAAGCTTTGCAACGTTTTTGCTACAACAATAAATAACGCCTTAATTAGATGGTAATTAATACAATAACTCGGGCTTTCGGCTGAAAGCCTCTCAAGGATCCTAAAAGGACGCCTGAAACGGCTGAAATCTAGTGAATTATGGCGGACGGCCGAGTCCTCAGTTCATATACACACACATACATATTATATGCAATTATAATTCTTAGTGCATGATGCTGAGAGAAAAGAGGGGGTAAAGTGGGGGGATGTTATCCGCCATATTGTATCCGCCCCCGCATCTATGGCCCCGCCCGTCAGCCCTCTCGCTCGGGCACGTGCCATTCCGCTTGGGGTGTCCTTTTCAGCTATGTATATCATATAGCATAGTGTGCTCAAATAATTTTAATGGATCGCGCGAAAGAATCAGTTTTGCTCGGCGGTTGGAAAGAAATTTGAAGAGAATATAGGAAGGAATAGCCGGGCTTTTTCTGGCTGAATTCGAGGCTTTTCTTTTATTTCATTCTTTCAGGAATCTTTTGTGCTTTATTGTTTATTTTACGAACAATTTCGCTCTATGGGCCTTTTTTCGTTCTCTTTTCATTGCGGTGTTGGTTCTTGTTATCGAATTTTCATTGTGCTAATTAATAATAATTATTGCGAAGGTATACTTTCATAAAATTACGAAAACATGAACATTGTTAGATACCTACCTACCTTTAGAAATTCCTTGTCAAATTCCGGGATCAAGTTCAGTTACCTTTATGGAAATTAGGTACCAGATGCGGTCCTAAATGTATTCATTCACTGTCTATACCTACGGCTATACCTATTTATATCCATACCTACGACTTTAATATCTTACTGAGTTAGATACTCTATCTAATAATACGTATATTTAATAAGTACAGTAATATTATATAGATTAATATCTAATATACCTACTCTATATAGATTCATCTATGATGATACTGGAATTGTAGGTATATCTACCTCTATTCGTTTTGGAAAATGTTTTAACAAATGTAAAATATTAATTTATCAGTTAATTTCGAAGTACCTAAGTGAAAAATAGAAAATTCTCTATTAATTAACTTCAAGGTTTTTCATAAGTAGGTATCCGCACTGATATCTAAATTTAAGTTGTTCTTTACACACCTACCTCAATATTGATTATTTTATTAAGCCTCACAGAGATATAGATTTTACAATTTATAGGCGATTAAGAAGATTCTTATAATAGGGGACAGAATAAGCAGACTAGATGTGCGAGATCAGTAACATATCGCGTTGCAATTTCTATCATAGACAAATAGGTACATACCTGTGAGAGAGTTCTCTCTCTGACATAACGTAATATTGACGTAACAATATTATGCACACCTGCGAATTTCAAATACATATATAGACAACCTAATTTAAATTTAAAGGTAGGTATAAGCGTTGAGTGAAGATACGTGAATATGTTGAATATTTGACAATGAGAAATAAATTATTACCTACTTTGTAGTAGTAAGTTAACAATCTAATGACAACGGTTGTTAAATGGTACGGACCACCACAAGATACCTACCTATAAGTATTTAGTTCAACTGCATATTCCTCAATACATACGCATCTGAATTTTAGATGCCAGCGCTACCGCTGTATAACCGCAAACTAATTAGTTTGCCATCACTGATATTTAGTGTCATTGGCTTCTTTCGTAGGTATTGTTGTGTTTTGAGTGTTTGGAGTATTTATAGATTAACATTATTATTTAACATTCTCACGTGTTTATTGAATAATGCGTCGTATTATTAGTTTTTTTTAATATACGTACCTACTTTCATTTCTCTTCACGTAATGCAAATTCACGTAATGCTGTTCGATGCAATTCAATTCAATTCGATACAGAGCGGAAAACAATTGGACAGTAACTCTACCAGATGGAAACTTCTGATATATTGTTTTGAACAATAGGCCTATGGATTCTAAAATATGCTGTAAATACTTTAGATTCAAGTTTATCTCTCACTTAGTCAACGAGTGGACTGATTGTTACATAGACGAACGTGACGGCTCAGTCTCATTCAATACTCACAAACTCTCTTTACTGTCTCGCTCTGCAGACTGATCCTCTCTCACTTAGTTGACTCGAGCCGACTTTACCCGAAAAGGAGCGAAAGAAAAAAGAAAAAATACGGTAGGTATCTTCTTCTTCATTTTACTTTCTGCTGCCTTTGTAAAAAAAAGGAGAACCCCATTATATGTTAATTAGACGTCTAGAAACGTTGTGGCTAAAAAATATGAGTATTTGTTAGGGCAGCTATAGACGTCGCCGTCGTAAAATTGAGATGACGCAGCATTCACAGTGGCCTAAACGTTCATAGACGACGCTGTCCGTGAACGTGTTAATAGGTACCATCGAGGGTACAACTAAATTAATAACACATCAAAAATATGATTAATACATTCGTACTCAGGCAGCATGGGGTCGTCATTATGACGTATTTATTTCGTCACTTTTTAGGTCATAAATACGTTAAAAGAACTACAAAAGAGACGTAAAAATGACGAGAAAAGTCACAGCCAAATGACGTCATAAACTGATGTTTATTTGACGTCATTTCCAATACACATGCAGGGAAAACAGTAAAAACTACAAAACACACGAGAATGCATAGTATTCTATTGGTTTATTTTCATGTATTCCCAGCGATGCGTTGTCAGATGGATATTTATAGCACATAAGACAAATAGCAAATTATGTGTTTTATAGTTAGGAAATACGTAAAATGATAGTATTTATCATATTTTCATAAATTTCGAAAAGAATGCTACATGCTGTACAAGAATGCAGCGCTGGCTGAGATAGAGACTTTAATTTATGTTTTATTGTTTGCGTCTTTGTCTGAAATGATTGCTGATATAAATTACATTCAAAAATTACAAAAAGATTTTGTAATTATAACCGTTGCCCTTTTTGTTTTAAATTCAGAAATGTCTCGATCTTAACATGAAATAAGTATAAGCAAAGGGAGGAAAAATGTTCGTGGAAAATATGACGTCAAGTTGACGTCAAATTCATGACGTCTTAAGGATTAATAACATTAGATCAAAAAGGTACGTCTGAATGACGAGAAAAAAGTGACGTTTTAAAGACGACATAGAAATGACGTCAAATGTTCGGCTTTAATTGGTCACTTAACGTCTTAGACCTAAAATCACCTTAAAAGAACGTAATAATGACGTCACCATGCTGCTTGGGTATGCACAATAGCTATTTATGTATCCAGTTAATTTTGTTGTTAATGATATTTGCGGGATGAGCAAAATGATATCCCCCGAGGTTAAGTACATGAGTTACCTACATAAAATCATGTTTGTTATCAAATATCAGGAAAACATAACATTTCTAAACTTCTTTCATAACCTAAAATTTGATATTTTAGACGACTCTGCGTCCAAACGAGATATAACTGCGAGATATCACTTTTTCTTACTCTAAAGCCTCAGAAAAAGTACCTACTTTTGCTTCCGGTGCTGTGGCACTTAATTATTTATGTTTATGTTCTAATGTTGCAATGATTTATGTTCCAATGATTTTATATTCCAAAGTTTTATGTTCCAATGATATTAGGATCGTATCGAATGCCTTAGATAGATCAGACAATATGTGAATATGTGTTTTAATATAAGATTAACACATAAAAAATTAAAAATACCTAATATCTGAAAGACTTTCTGAGATATTAATATATAATTATTTAAAAAGAGAAAATTCGACACCATGTAGAAAAATTTATATTAAGCCGTTGCCCGGACATGTTCATATGGACTTAATAAATGAGCTAAGTAATCATACTCTTAAATATTACTTCGTGATTAAGAACACCCGGTATATGTAATAGGTTTATATATATATATATATATATATATATATATATATATATATATATATATATATATATATATATATATATATATATATATATATATATATATATATATATATATATATATATATATATATATAATATATTATGTATATAATATATGTAGATTGCATAAAGATTTTTTTAATTCAGAAAGAATTTATTATTCTTAACACCTTGTATCATCAGTGGTGATAAGAAATGGTATGTAAATGGTAGATAATGGTAGGAGAAAAACTGATAGAAGATGTAGTTGACTCCAAAAATACTAAATAAACATTAATTTTTATTACTCCTTATCCTTATCTATTCGATCGACAAATTACATCATCATATTGAACATCAGAAAATTATCTATATCACGTAATGCATCCGAAATAACTCAATATGTACCTACATTGAATCAAGTCATACTCATAGGTATGTTTTGTTTTTTCAATAACAATAGCCATATATCAATATATATTGTCACTAAACTTTATGTGAACTTGTCAGCTTCTAATTATATTATTAATATAATTAACACATCATTCCTGGCACCTTCGCCATATTCTCGACATACTCGTGACATGAAAACTGTACTATATTAATCCTGTATTTAATAAAGTGTCCGCCAATAGGGACGCTCGATCTTTGACAGCTCATGGCGGCCATGTTGTTTATGGTAGAGTTGGCAAACGTAGTTGTTATTATTCAGTGTATCTTCACAAATCACCATGAACCAATTCAGCCGCGAGCAACATGTGCAAATCGTTAAAACTTATTACGAAAATCATTCATCGGTTCGAGCAACGTTCCGCGCGCTCCGCCAATTTTACGGTGCAATTGATCGTCCTGCTGAGTCGACTATCCGTCGTTTGATTAACAAATTCGAGGCAACCGGTTCGGTGAACAATCAGCCAACACCGACGCGTCGTCGAAACGTCCGATCTGCCCAGAATGTCGCCGCTGTCGCGATAGTGTGCGTGAAAATCCGCGACAGTCAATTTCACGTCGCGCACAGGAACTCCGCCTTTCGGAAACATCACTTCGCCGAATCTTGCATCTGGATTTGGGCATGCATCCGTACAAGATCCAGCTGACACAAGAGCTCAAAATAAACGACCATAGACAGCGCCCTATCTTCGCTGATTGGGCTTTAGAGCAGTTGGAAGTCGACCCCGATTTTGGTCGCAAAATCATCTTCAGCGATGAGGCACATTTTTGGTTAAATGGGAATGTCAACAAGCAGAATTGCCGTTATTGGGCCGAGAACAATCCACAGGAGGTCCACCAGGTCGCAATGCACCCAGCAAAGGTAACTGTTTGGTGTGGATTTTGGGCCGGAGGCATCATCGGGCCGTATTTCTTCGAGAACGACGATGGTGTGTCCATCACGGTAAACGGCGAACGATACAGATCCATGATAACGAACTTTTTCTGGCATGAAATCGACAATATGGATGTCGAGGATATGTGGTTTCAGCAGGACGGCGCTACGAGCCACACAGCGCGCGCCACAATGGATCTTCTGCACGAGCGCTTCGGAGGAATGGTTATCTCGCGCGGAGGCGACATCAACTGGCCACCGAGTTCGTGCGATTTAACCCCACTAGACTATTTCTTGTGGGGTTTTCTTAAATCACAGGTCTACGCAAACCAACCACAAAACACTGATGCCCTCAAAGTCAACATACGCCACGCCATCGATGAAATACAGCCCGATTTGTGCGCCAGAGTCATTGAAAATTGGACTTCTCGTATGCGCGCCACCCAGCGAAGCCGAGGTGGACATTTGACCGATATTATTTTCCATACATAATGCCTTCGAATACTATTTCAAACAAAAAATAAATTTCATTTATACCTCTCACACAACTTGCTTTATTTCATTTTAAAGATCGAGCGCGCTTATTGGCGGACCCTTTATAAATTATGACCAATTTATACAAAAAACGGTACTGATGAGTTTATTACATTACATGTCTTCGTGTCTAATGTATATTTGAATGTTGTCGTGCCTTTGAATTTAACCTATTACAAGCATTATTGGCTTCTAATAGGTTAAAGGTATTAATACTATTGAGAGTCAATAATGGACAGACCAGCATCGGAAAACTTATTATTAGAGAAATTATTGCCATATATTTTATTCTTTTCTACGTTGGAGAAGCTCTAATGCATAATCAACATGACAGTTTATTTTTTTAACCCCTGTTAAAATCGTCATAATTGTTTCACAACTGGGAAATTATTATGAGAATTCGATAAATCTGACAGCTCCTGAACTTCCTCAAATTCTCTGTTAATATGGGATTCACTTACGTCAACATGTCAGTGAAAATAAAGCCCACAAAAGTTGCGAGTCCTACGCAGATGTTACTCACAGACCACAACCAATTTATAAAATTCATTTTCTTTCATTTGTACAACCTGCAAACCCTTCTTTAAATTTCGAAGATCTCACGAGCGGCTTTTCAATTAACGTGTCACTTAATTTTTCTCAGAAATACTTAATAATAATAAAAAATAATAAGTATGTGAACATCCATCAGAAAAGAAGTCGTGGGTAGACCTTTGAAAAACTGTAAAAAAAACTAAAATAATATACAAATGAACAGATTTCGCATAAAAAATATTCAGCCGTGAGGAAATATGGATGCATATGTTTACATAAGGAAACCAAATTCCACCTGCAAATTTCCCATCCATTCCGCTCATATAGATTATTTTTCAATCGTAATTACTACATATGTGCAATGTACAGCATAAGCCCGTTTTTATTTGGGCAATTTTCTCTTCAAATAGTCATTTCTATTTAACGTCACTCGATAATCATTATTTAAGTCATTATTTAAGTAAAATTATTTCTAAATTAAATATTTTTCTTGAGCACGTATGATATTATTTTACTCGAACGTTTACCGAAAATTTACATTTTAATAAATACATTTTATTTATTTTTATATACAGGTATTAACTTTTATTATGATTATTATTATTTTAGTACAGTACATTGTAGTCGTACAGTAGGGTAATGCTGTGCATCAGCCATGTTTGACAGGCACGCTGGTTCTAAGTGACAACTAGCACATAATTACCATTGGGTATGCCATTTCTGAGATCGGATATATCTCGCAATCGTACATTGGTTATTTAGGAGGTGAAGTACTAAGTATATTCAATGCAAAGCAGGCCAAACTGGCCACTGGCCAGCCCGAGAATCCTTGGGCCTGGTCCTTCAAGTACACTAACAATTGCAGCGAAACTACAATTAATAAAGGAAAACACCCATAAGAAATTTAAGACGTTGTGGGATGAAACAAGTAGCTGTCAGCTGGCCAGAAATCTCTTGAGATATCCCAGGGAAGAGACGGCGAGGAATTATCTGGCAATGTCTAGGGGATAATTACGATTTGTTACAGGAATCCTAACCAGATACTGTCGGATAAGGAAGCACCTCTATAATATGAAACAAAGACACTTCCATCTGCAGAGGATGTGAACAAGATGATGAAACGGTCGAGTGTACTTTGTGAATGTCCCGCCGTGTCATAGACCAGAGAATCCATATTGGGGGAACGTTGGCATTCTATTGCCAATTTGAAGGAAATGCCCCTAGGCAACATCATCACCTTTTGTACCACATTAGGCTGGTCGATGGCCTAGGGAGACATTTCCCTCACGGAGGAAGCACAATGGGTCCAATGGGGCCTAAGTGCAGCGGATCTCTGATTCGTACTCCGAACAAATTCCAGATTCCAGATTCCAGAACTGCATTCAAAGATTCTTCTACAAACTGCTTCAGTTTTTAAATACAAGAATAATATTCTATATGAATATATTAGTTATAATGTTAGTTGTATACTGATTTTAAAAGCATTTTTATTAACATCTTCAGGTTTCAAACCAATAGAATGGCAGCACTGAAACACAAGGAGTAGAGTACCCAGACCTATTAGATTTGTGTGAAACTATCCACACATTTTTGTCCACGGTTTTCAACCCAGGGAAAACGTATGTCGTAGTATGGATCATCGCACAACTCGGCTGCTCTCGGATGTAAGAGTTTGCACGGGCACCTACAGAAATCATTTACGCATGCGCAGTGGTTTCAGGTACTCCAGAAACTACTGTGCATACGTAACTAATACTTAATAGTACTTATAATAATAATAATAATTTATTAGTGTGTTATACACGAAGTATTTACAAAATACATGGGAAAATATGAGTATACGTATATAAATAAAAAATGGCATTAATACTACATTAAATGATCTAAGAAATATGACTAGATAAATATAAAACATAAATTAAGTTTAAAATAAATAAATAAACCTAAAATTAAGTAAGCGGTAAGTAAAATTAATCATCACGTAAATATACATGTGCATTTTCTCTATAATTCACCATTATGCTTTAATAACGGCGGAATTTGGCATAATGGGTAACATTCCCCACACCAATTCACATCTGTCAAAAAATATCCGTGAGGGTACATGTCCCAGTTGCCGAGTTATGTGGAATAAATTCAAAAAATATCCGTGGTGGTACATGTCCCAGTTGCCGAGTTATGTGGAATAAATAGTAATTTTTATGATTTTGGGGGTGTGCTTCCGCTCCTACGGCGTGGCAATCAATTTGGCATAGTGGGTAACATTCCCCACACCAATTCACATCTGTCAAGAAATATCCGTGAGGGTACATGTCCCAGTTGCCGAGTTATGTGGAATAAATAGTAATTTTTATTATTTTGGGGGTGTGCTTCCTCTCCTACGGCGTGGCAATGAATTTGGCATAGTGGGTAACATTCCCCACACCAATTCACATCTGTCAAGAAATATCCGTGAGGGTACATGTCCCAGTTGCCGAGTTATGTGGAATAAATAGTATATAGAATAGAATAAATAGATGCCAAATTCATTGCCACGCCGTAGGAGAGGAAGCACACCCCCAAAATAATAAAACTTACTATTTATTCCACATAACTCGGCAACTGGGACATGTACCCTCACGGATATTTTTTGACAGATGGGAATTGGTGTGGGGAATGTTGCCCACTATGCCAAATTCATTGCCACGCCGTAGGAGAGGAAGCACAACCCCAAAATCATAAAAATTACTATTTATTCCACATAACTCGGCAACTGGGACATGTACCCTCACGGATATTTCTTGACAGATGTGAATTGGTGTGGGGAATGTTACCCACTATGCCAAATTCATTGCCACGCCGTAGGAGAGGAAGCACACCCCCAAAATAATAAAAATTACTATTTATTCCACATAACTCGGCAACTGGGACATGTACCCTCACGGATATTTCTTGACAGATGTGAATTGGTGTGGGAAATGTTACCCACTATGCCAAATTCATTGCCACGCCGTAGGAGAGGAAGCACACCCCCAAAATCATAATAATTACTATTTATTCCACATAACTCGGCAACTGGGACATGTACCCTCACGGATATTTCTTGACAGATGTGAATTGGTGTGGGAAA
Organism: Tetropium fuscum; assembly: GCA_964058915.1. NCBI lineage: Eukaryota > Metazoa > Arthropoda > Insecta > Coleoptera > Cerambycidae > Tetropium > Tetropium fuscum. The sequence goes on along the minus strand of CAXKVY010000075.1, from coordinate 206,460 downwards.
TGTTACCCACTATGCCAAATTCATTACCACGCCATAGGAGAGAAAGCACACCCCCAAAATCATAAAAATTACTATTTATTCCACACACTCGGCAACTGGGACATGTACCCTCACGGATATTTTTTGACAGATATGAATTGGTGTGGGGAATGTTACCCACTATGCCAAATTCATTGCCACGCCGTAGGAGAGAAAGCACACCCCCAAAATCATAAAAATTACTATTTATTCCACACACTCGGCAACTGGGACATGTACCTTCACGGATATTTTTTGACAGATGTGAATTGGTGTGGGGAATGTTACCCATTATGCCAAATTCCGCCGTTATTAAAGCATAATGGTGAATTATAGAGAAAATGCACATGTATATTTACGTGATGATTAATTTTACTTACCGCTTACTTAATTTTAGGTTTATTTATTTATTTTAAACTTAATTTATGTTTTATATTTATCTAGTCATATTTCTTAGATCATTTAATGTAGTATTAATGCCATTTTTTATTTATATACGTATACTCATATTTTCCCATGTATTTTGTAAATACTTCGTGTATAACACACTAATAAATTATTATTATTATTATAAGTACTATTAAGTATTAGTTACGTATGCACAGTAGTTTCTGGAGTACCTGAAACCACTGCGCATGCGTAAATGATTTCTGTAGGTGCCCGTGCAAACTCTTACATCCGAGAGCAGCCGAGTTTTGCGATGATCCATACTACGACATACGTTTTCCCTGGGTTGAAAACCGTGGACAAAAATGTGTGGATAGTTTCACACAAATACCTATTAGCTATTGTTTTTACTAAGGGATGAAAAACATCCATAGAATTGATACGCCTCTTCGACTTTTAAATATTTTTAAAGTCTTCTAAAATGTGTAGTCAAAAACTCAAAAACATGAATTATTATATTGGGATATTTTTAAGATCAATAAAAAAAATATAAATTATAAATGCCAAATAAATTATATATGCTTAATATACCAGTTCAGTATGTTGGTGTTATCGAAGAGAATAATTATATTTACGATTTATAAAAACAACTAATTGAAAGAAACTCAATTTATTTTCAGAGAAAAGTATTAAAAACGTGGGTGGTACTTAACAGCTGAACAAAAAAACATAAACGACAAAACGTAAACATTAGACAATATTAATAACTTGAACTTATATGTATGTATGTACATGGGTCGGAGTGTAGTGGAAGGTAGTGTTACACTCCCATTCCACCACAGCACTTAGGCCTCATTAGGCCCTTTGTGCATTCCTCCGAGAGTTACCGAGATTAATTGAACTTGAACTTATCTAGTTGCTAGTGTGGTAACAGCTATTTGCGCAATAAGGTAGGAAAATTAACTTTTTCCGCATCAGGTTTTCATTATTGTTAGGTTTTCATTATTTCATTATTGCCAACAAAATCTAAAGATAAATGTGAAAGAAATTTCCAAGTATAATTTCCTTCTTACGGTAGGTCATAGATCCAGGAAGCCTAGCGTATTAAGAATTAAAATCTACTTGATGATGAAGGTAATGAAGAATTGTAATTTTCACACTTCTATACAAACAAAAACATTCGGAGTAGTTTCCATAAACACCAAAACACTTTCACTTCGCTCGACGCACGTTTCGCCAACCAAGTTGGCATCATCCGGAGACGATTAAAACAAGTTTTAATCATTAGGTTTTAAAGGTTTTAAAAGGATAAGAAATGAAAATTCTAGCTACTGAGACAGTTGTCGTTACTTACTCTGTTTTTAAACAGTAAGAGATGCATTTTCAAATAAATATCCCAATTTCAATAAAAACCCCGTATATTAAGCGAGATATCAAAAAACGACAAAATTTAATTTTTCGAATTGGCTACCCAGGTATAAACATTATATCTAGATTTTGGTTTTCCTACATTCTCACTACTACTTTTCCTACTTTCCTACATTTTTTTGTATGAGTTTAATTTACACCCCGTATATTCCTTTTTTGATCACGATAGAAACATAATACTCAGGCCATTTATTACTAATAATATTTCCAAAAACTTCTGAAAATTTTGAATTATTCTCACCTATTGGCCAGCAGTGTAGTTAGTTCAAGAATTATGATGTATTTTTTGCGTGGGGGGAAATTGTTCCGCACTAGTTAGGAAAAATCCAACTGATCCTAGTTCAAATTAGTTACTAAATGTGCACCTTTTCTTCTAAACACCAGTAGAATCTTTCATAAAACGTCACATGCTCTGTAAGTTTTATCACTGGTTTTAACACTACCATAGAGCCATCCACTAGGTAGCCATCCACTAGGTAGGTGACTTGTAGACGTGTAGGTGTTTTTAAAATATTTTTTCCATGCAATCTTTTTCGACCACATATATAGATAATAAGAGGCTTCTATAGATAATAAGAGACATATATAGATAATTTATAATAAGAGACATATATAGATAATAATATACAGATAATCTAAGGCTTTTGAACACATGGAGGTAAATCTGTTAGCTTACTTGATGTCATTTTCAGTAACAATTATATCATAGATAATTTTTTTACTGTTAGATTTTTCTGCAGCAGTTTTCATTGTGTTAAAAGTTTAAGTGATTTTCTTGGTTAAATAACGTAATAACGTAGTATGTACGTTCCGATATAATAGGATAATACAAGGAATTTATTCATGTGTAATACAATTATTCATGTGTTGATATTTTGGATGAATATACACATACCACATTAGTTTGATCAAATAACTTTTAATCAACACCTTGAGAGCCTGCGTTGCGTTGAACTCCTTAGAGTTGATTGAAGGACAAGGAAGATAAGCTATCTGTTCGAAGCCGTTTTCCAACTATTTAGGCTTCATTGTCTTTCGGCAAGTGTAAGCCATACCACCTTATACACCACCTGCTTTTACACTACCTCTTTTTGAACCACCTTTGAAACCACCTCTGGAGCCACCTTTAGAACCACCTTTCTGAAGTATATCGACCTCTCTACCGGCACAGAGTTACAGGAGAGATCCACCTTACTGGATTAGTCGGTGCATATCACAGAGAAACTTAATTTTAAGTATAGTAAAAGGGGACACACCCTCTTTGATTGGCTTAATATTACTAGTGTGTGCGATTAAAAATATAAAATTATTACGAGCCGTCAGCTAACGTTTGACAAAGTGTATATGTGTTCACCTGATTTCTCCCGCTGTTTAATTAACCTATTTGGGGAGGCATTGTTTCGCTGTTTTTTTATGTATATTGATTGCGGAAAGGTTGTCGTGCATTGGTATGTAATTTTGAATCTCTTTTTTTATGTATCACCACCTCTAAATTTACAATTTGTACATTAAACCTAGTAGGTAATAAGTATCTGTGTATTATTATTCTTTACCCAAAGAATTACAGAAAGTTCCAAAAAGTAGATTCAATACTCAGGATAATTTGGGGACTAACTGACTTAGTTGCGCATGGTCAGTGGGGTCCAAAGGAATTTTATTTTTTTATTAAGAGCTGAGCTAGCTCAGGCAAACTTTTACTACCCACTTTAAATCGCTATTGAATGTACTCCAAGGGGTAAAATACTATATAGACGCCTTACATACTATAAATCTCATGCAATATTTAAAAACTGCATGTACCTATTATGATAGCAGCACACGATAGCGAACTGTGCCAAAGTTGGGCGATGCTCATGAGCCTCAAAAACGGAATACGACTAATGGGCGGAATTAGAGATACGCCTATACATCATATTGTTAGATGATCTGTTATAAGTTACACTGAAGATATATATCTAGTATAAATATATAGAGACGAAAACGCCACAATGTCTTATAATAGTAGACCCCAAATCAGTGCTCATTCTAGGCTTATCTCAAAAACATGTATTCTTGAGATACGCCCCTACGTCTTTACAGTGCCTTTACACTGTCGATAAGTTGTATATTGAGTATATTTATTGTTGTACTTATTGTTAGATTTTGTAATATTTAGTTTGAAAAGTAAAAGTGTTTTGAAAATATTATTAGCATTTTTTTTTCGATAGACTTGGCACCGTAGTTACGTTATTATTCCTCCTTAGTGAGTAATCATTGTAACCGGAAGTTTAGAGGATATTAAGAAGTTAATAGCCATTTATACAGGTTCTGTAATTACACATAGTGGACAAAATGTAATTTTAAATATTGCGTCTATATTATCATATGACGTATACCTAGGTTTTAAATATTTAATCATTAGAACATTCATGCGTTAAATGAGCCACTTGTTATTTGTTATTAACATGGCGGAGAGCTAACCACCGGAAGGACGTAATTAAACTTTTTATAATGCATTTAATTTTGGTGTAATTACGTGATTTCGGTCACAAGCAGTTAAACACCATTAGAATAAAAGTACGTAAATGCCATTATAGTACAAGAATGTTACGAATAATTTAATCTAATATCGTGTGTGACATCTTATTATCCTAATTACATTAGTTGGTGTAGTTATCTTAATCAATTTAAATTACTGGTATCCTTTGTTAGATAGTGGTAATGTTTGTTGTCTTATAACTGTAGATTAACTTATTATGTTAACAAAGAATTTTTTTTTGTTAAATTGAGTTGAGCAAGAGAAGAACTAATAAAATTATAAGGCAGGAATCAGTTAAACCAGGAAAATTACGAGTATAGTTAGGTCATACTCAGATGGTGAAGTGATAATGTTGATGACTCCCCCAATTGAATTCCCTTTTTAAACTCAGGTAATCTCACATTATCTATTCTACTCTACTCATCAGCACTCAAATAACTCTCCCCACATTGAGGTTTTGTTCGCTATCTAGTTATGTTCTGGTTTATTATTCCTGGTGCCGCGTTTTTCACCAACTTCTTCCGCTAAACGTTTGCCACCATCTAATTTAAATTTAATTTTTTTTTGGATTCGTTGTTTTTAACTGTAACCGAAATGAACTCAATTGGATTTCAATTTGGATGATACGGCGGGAGACGCAAAATAGTGTGAATATGTAAGATACAAATTTAATGAGATGTTGCATGTATACATAGTAACATCTAATCAAATTTATATCTTACATATTGTTTTTAAACAATTCACATAATTCAGGCTTCAATGCAGTTCTCAGAAATACATTTGAGATCTATTATTATATTATTACCTTCCTTATTTATAAAATTTGGTGGCAAATTATTAGCTTTTTATTGGTAATTTTTAATAATATTCCAAGCAGTTTTACTTTTATGTTTACAATATAACATTTTAGAATCATAGTACGTTTTTTTAACATAATGTGATTAAGATGATTTTATTATTGAAAATAATTCTGAGTATATGTATAAGGCAGTCATCTTTAAGAAAACGTTTCTGACATGCGACACGCTATTCATTTGTCCAGACAGCAAGGTCCTGATCTTGCAGAATACGTATAGGTCACAATTGGTTGTGTTGGGAAATAAACGAATACCGATTCGTTTTATTTTATGATTATGCAAGGTCAGACAATATAACATACTTAAAATTTTAGAGGCCAATCTTTACGTTTAATTTTCTGAAATTTGCAATCAAGTCCCCTTGATCCGTAATCCTCTTTGAAATTTTTTTGTGAAACGTATTTCTTTATAGTTAATTTGTATTTCTTGGCATAATTCTAATACTAATGTTGCGGAAAACACTATGTACAAATTAAAATATGAAGTTCTGACATGCTAAACCTTGCAATATCATTATTTTATATTTAATTTTTTTCATATATCTACATATTAGTCTTAATACTCGCCTGTAAAAAATCGCTTTCGGAAAAGTATAGGACTTTGTTTTCGCAACTTGATTGCCGATGTCTCAAATGCAAATAAAAAATATAAAAATATTACATTGTCTTACCTCTTTAACAACACCCATGGTTAAATGACTGCTTGAGCAGGAAAATGAAATTAATAATAACCACGATACTTATTAAGAAAAACATACCGCCAAATTTCAATAAAATGCGAGACGTGATTTGGCAATTTTTGCATGGCTTCTATCATTCAATAAACTATTTCACTAAGGGGATAAAAAATAACAAAATTTCGAATACCCCTTGTATTTCTGAAACGGTTGTTTTTCTATATATATGAAAACTTATATTTTTTACGTTTTCCCCAATACGCTGATTACGAATTTTAACAAAAATAAGTGAAAATCTAGAAAACGCTTTGGGAAATTGTGGAACATCGTGCGAAAAATTGGCATTACAAAACCGTGTGATATATAGTTTTCGAGGCTTTTTGGTCACTGATGATGAATTAGATATTCAAAACGATGAAATATTTTTCATCGTTTTGAATATCTATGTAATAACATTGTAATAACATTTTCCGCATTTTCCAATTTTCCACAATTTTACAGGGCCCTTTCAAGATGTTCACTTATTTATGTTAAAACTCGGAATCGGCGCATTAAATAACAGATAAAACTTGAACTAGTATCTTTAAATTGCGAAGGGGTCGAAATACGACCACTTTTTCCCATTTTTCCGCTTTTACCACGATAATTTTTAGAAAACTGACCTCAGATTCGTAATCAGCGGCCGAAGAACCCCATAGGAACCAAACAAAACAAAATATTTTTTTTCTTATGAATTAGAAATACAAAATAAAATGCTACACGCCGATGGAAACCGAATACTGGCCAAAAACGGATGGTTAAAAAAAGAGAATGACCAGTACTTAAGTTTGCCGAATGATTCTGAGGGAACACACTTGTTACAATAAAAAAATATTTGGATCTAACTGTCCTTTAATTTTTTTTATTCTCGCCTTCATTGACTCGACTACCTATTTATATTTTGTTCTTAATATACATCGTGTAAGTTAAAATTAAAATATTTTTATATCTATGAATCCTATTTTTATGTACCTATTGTACCGGTTGAGTCATTAACAGAGGTCGCCCGCCATATTATAGATTACCGCCAGAGGGTGTTACAGTAACATTAAATTAGAAGAATTAAATAGTAACAATAAATTAGAAGAATTAAATAGTTCATTAGTTTGTTGCGCTGAGGCATACTGAAAATATGTTCTTGATAATCTTCGTAAAATTTTGAATGACTTTGGTATTAAAATGTTTTTCATAGCTCTGAAAATTAAGTGGTGGGGGGAAGATATACATTTGTAAAGAATAACGTAATCGCCGTTATTCTTTTGCCCTGTGAAGCCCCGGTTTGGCTAAACAGAATCAAACGAATTTGGTTTCATTGGAAAGAGACTTTTACTTTATCATTGCTAGAATATAATGTGCAAATTTAATAGTTGCCGCGGAAGCTATGTGGCGCTGTTTTAAATACAAGCAAACTTTCCGTTTTTTCTCCGAAATTTCACATAATCATATAGCGAATCAAAATTACAAGAAACCAATGAAAACCGAAATTCGATATCTTATTTCTAACCGGTGAAGTTAATAAAAATATAATTTTACATTAAAAAAGTATTTAAAAAAATATACCGATTACACGTAGTGGTCATAAATGGTTAAAATAAGTAAGAATAAAGCTAGAAACATATATTTAACAATTATTTATATGTATTGCATTGTAGGCAATTGACAAAAACTATTTAAGATTTCTTTTTAACTGGCCTGATGAATACATTCAAGATTTGTTCATGGACCTATCTCTAAGAAAAAGCCCTTCATTAATTAACTCCTCAGAAATTAAAGGGTTTTTACGGTTAGAAGATTTTTTAATTTTACGTAATTCCAATGGAAAGGCTAAGTCCAATTTTAGAGTAAATGTATTACATAATCTATTGAATTTTGTCTCACAACTGTCACTGTTACGGTAGCTTAAAGAGACCAGTTTTCTAGGGATAACACATATTTGAAATACTATATATTATTGTAATTTTTAAATGACCTAAAGTGTTTACTATTACAAACATAACATCCGGCGAACATTCTGAAAGTTGGTCGTAATTTTAAGACGAACATAATAAATTCAAAAAAATATTTGCCCTCCGATGTAAATTGTCGATTTTAGTTTGTCCCGATTAAATGAAATATACTCTTCGACTTTCGTAGCGAAAAGTAGGTATAATAATGTTTCATATTAGAGGCACTCGCTAAAGTCGCTCCTGTGGATTTATATATGAGAATTTCTATTTAGGTAAATATTCTACACCTATCAGAATTTACAACCTTGACACGTCTCTTAAAAATAGTGCCTCTATCACTCCCATGAAGTTACGATTGTCTCAGTGGAATATTTCAGGAAAATAAACTGATATACTTTGGGATCATAGAAGAACATGAAATCTCATAAATAGTATAAGATTACACCAACAAATTACAAACTTACGAGGGCTTACAGCATTGTTTTCCTTGAATCTTGAAGTGAATATCTTCCACTTAATTAAATTCTTCATTTACTTTTGTGAGCCGTCCTGTATAAAGAGCTACCATGCGATAAAGGCCTTGCTTAAATTATTAAACACATCAAGGTAATTTGTAAATCTCGTGCCTAAAGATAGACCTACAAATTATTCATGTGACCCATCGCTAAATACACAACCCGCGCCATTAGCTTAAATTATCCTTAAACGGCTCATGTCCAAGCCGTCCATTCAAATCGACCATGATTAATTGCCTCTTCTTAAGCCAAATGTAACTGTAATTAATATCAATCAGCACTTTAAAAGCCCGAATTAATCATAAGGTGGCCCGGCGATGACCGGCCGTCAGGGAGGGAGAAGGCTGTTACAGTGGCGAATACATTTATTTTAATTCCCTAATTCTAAGGGATGGACAAATAATAATATTCATTAAGTTGAAGTGCCGATGCATGCCGAGCCGTATGTTACACGAAGAGAAATTAATGTTTATGATTTTATACACTAAAGGAAATTCCCACAAATAAAATATTTTGGAATATTTTTTTATATTTTATAATAATAATAATAATAATAAACGGTTTATTATTTCCACAGGTTTAAAAAGAAACACCATATTATGGGCACTGTGAATGGAGTAAATGGAAATAAAGGACTGATACATATCAGATGCTGATGAGGCCTTAGCGAATTTAATAAATGCTATGAAATTAGTGTATGAAATATGAAGTATGAAATAGTTAATGCTATGCAAAAATAAACAGTTATTAAACAGTTATTCGTACAGTATTGGCGTTTAATACTTTACGAATAGTTTGATGTGTTTGTTGCTACATTTATTGCTACTTAGCGGCAGTGGTAATTTCTTTCAAAGTGCCGCACACCAGGTGGCAATGTAATGGTTCTAGGATATGCAAAATTTTGTTGACTAGACTGTTTACTTATCAAACCATTATAGGAAAAATATGTATACTCTTCAAGAGTAAAAAGGTGCAAAAAATCTGAAAATTAACAGCCATTTTTCAATATGGCGGGCAAAGCACAGCTTCCATTGTAGGGGACTTTTATTATACATATTTATTAGGATGGTAAGTGGAACATCTAGACCAAATTCTAGACCAAGAGCCCGTGTCACTTCTCGAACGTATAATAAGTTTACGCATACTGACCATGGGAACTCGTGGTATCGATGTCAAATTTTTTGGGGCCCGTTTTCTTGACATATTTTGAACGTTGCAGCAGGCGAACGCCAAGTTGTAGACGACTGACAACCGGCGAACGTCGCTTTATTTTATTGAAAACTTTTGTTCCTGACTACCCTCATTCGTGAACTTTCAATATTTTTCACCTATTTCTTTATAACCGTTCAGCAACTGTCCTACCCTCACTTCGCCCCAGAAAAAATGTATGGCGGGCATCCGCCATACATCCGCATCATATGGTCTTCCTTGTTTGTACTAATTTTTTAGAGGTCATTTATCTTTTCCTGCACTATGTATTAGTGGCGAAAAAAGGTATATCTATTTTTTGTAATATTTGTAATAATTTGTAATAATTGTTATGCTAACAGGTAAAACCAAGATTAACAAGTAAGAGTGTTTATGTATTAAAAGACAAATTACTAAATATACATAAACGGATAATTAAATGGAAATGATCGGTAATCTCCTTTGCTCTTTTATTATTTTTATGCGCTCATTTAACTAAATGTAATATTTGTTAAAGAATTGACGTCATTGATACCCTGCATCGACACCGCCTCGCTCAGGTTTCATTGGAAAACCAAATTTTCGAATAACTTCGTATATAAATACACAGACAAAGGGTTGAATAGAACTTTTAAGCCAATGAGCTTTTAGCACATAGATAAATTGTTAAACGTAGTAAATAAGCAATTATAGCGTGAACTAATAATTTATAACTCGGTGATACGATTGCCGTCACATACAGAGTGATTGACAATAGAGGAACGAATGCGCGTGTGAACACATTGTTAATAGAAAGCCACCTTAAAATTGTCTGTTAATTTTTGTTATGAATACATGGTTATTTTAGGATGCAAATATATTAGCAGTAGCAGTATAAGCTGCTATTTTGTAATGCATGTAGCGATTTTTGAATCCGATAATAATTGACGTTAGAGACTAATTTATAATGTACTTTAGAGGGTAATTGATATGCCATTTCCAGAACTTATAGAAATAAACTGATGATTGAAATAAATTCGCAATAATAAAATTAAGAGAGCCGAGTTGAATTATATAATCTGAAGATAATTAAATCAAATGAAAAGTTTTAATGTCTTGTACTGACTTCTACAGCTGAACTTTGCATTACATTTTATTTTTAATTGCTAGTCTACTTGTGTGTGTACAATGTTATTTATTGTATTTGTGTCTTACGTATAAGTTATGTTGTAACTCATTTTTGTAATCATGTAATAACTTCTTCTTAATAATTATTTATAATAATTAATAAAAATGTGATTATTGTTATTATTTTTACTATTATTATTTACAAACTTAATGAAACTTAGTGAACGTTTGTATGTTTGTTACTCAATCAAGCAAAAACGGCTGCATGGATTTGGATGAAATTTGGCACACAGATAGTTTATTACCTGTATTAATACATAGAATACCTAAGAATAATTTTATCTTGAAAAAATGTTAGGCTCCTGTGAGATTATCACAAAACGTACAACAGGACGTATCCAATTAATTACTCAATCACCCAAAAAAACGGCTTAAAGAATTTGGGTGAAATTTGGCATATAATAGTTTTACCTGGATTAACACATAGGATACTTTTCATCCTGCAAAAATGCATATATATAAATATATATATATATATATATATATATATATATATATATATATATATATATATATATATATATATATATATATATATATATTTTAACGTTAATTTTGATTTGGTAAATCTAATTTTATTAATTTATTAGTATTAAAAAATTGAAGTATAGAAGTAGGTCTTTTTATACCAATTATTATGCTACGGCTATGCTCATTTTATCAAATTACCTGTTTAATTTTCTCAAGGGTCGGTTCTAGAAGGAAGCTGCTGTAAAAACCATTCAATACACAACAATATATATATATATATATATATATATATATATATATATATATATATATATATATATATATATATATATATATATATATATATATATATATATATATATATATATATATATATATATATATATATATATATATATATATATATATATATATATATATATATATTAATTAATTTTAAGTAATAGATATATTAAGCAAGAGAAAATGATAATTACTATACACTTATAACATTCACTAAACACTATTTAACCTAAACTGCTGTTCAAAATTATCGCACCACGTTAATATTTGCTAAAATTTGATTTTGGTTTCAATTGGTTCAAAATTATCGCACCATACAGAAATCAATTGAAAAAACTTTCAGGGTGAGAAGAAACATTTTTTAATTAACAAGAAAACAAAGAAATAAAATTATGTGAGCTGATCCCTAGTAGGTTGTCTTGTCACCTCTAGCTCGGATTACAGCCTGAATCCGCCGTGGCATACTTCTAATGAGGTTTTGAATGACGGGTTGAGGAATATTATCCCACTCATGAAGAGTAACCTGTTCCAGCTGTTGCAGGTTCTGTGGGGCTGGTAGACGTCACCTCACTGCTCTCTTAATGATGTCCCATAGGTGTTCGATGGGATTTAAATCCGGGCTTCGTGCTGGCCAGTTCATAACATCAATATGGACTTCATTCAAGTACTCAACACAAATTCTTGCTACATGTGGTCTTGCATTATCTTGCATGAATATGAAATCAGGACCAATAAACGGAGCATAGGGTATTACATGCTCCTGGAGAATGTTCTCTACGTAGTATTCCGCATTCATTGCCCTTGCATGAATAGGGACTAACTCCGTACGGCCATCGAAAGAAATACCCGCCCAAAACATTTTGGAGCCACGACCAAAGGGTTCGTTTAGAACGAAATTGAAGGCAGCTTCCCTTTCCCCTTGTCTTCTATACACACGTTGCCGCCCATCACAAGATTTTAGGCTTATTCTTGTTTCATCGCTTCTCTGGTTCCTTCTATCCTTGCTCTCGTTTTCCAATCTCAATTTTCAATCTCAATTTTTCTTAAACAAATTTCTTATTATTTTTATTTTTCTTGGTTTTCCTCTTTTTGTTTTCTCCCCCTCTCTTGATTTCCATTTTTCAAAAATAAACAATTCACGTATGTCCTATATTATGTAGTATTGTCTATGCCATTTACACCATCTCACTTTAGTTATTGAGTCTTTTGATGTTTAGCATCCTTACACATTTACTATTTACTAAATTACATTTACTATTTACATAATTATTTACAGATATATTCGTTATCATCTCAACAAATCTTCATTGTATACATTAATATATAATAAATTATATGTTAATGTTCGTGTATTATAACAATATATGTTTTCAAAATAGGTTAAATCATCCAAAATCTAATTTCTTATATATATATATATATATATATATATATTTATATATATATATATATATATATATATATATATATATATATATATATATATATACATATATATATATATAGGGTAGGGTAGGGTAGGTCTACGGTAGCACCTTGTGTGTATGTTCCATATAATTCCTTAGAAGAGATAAAGTCTTCCAAATACATTTCCTTAACAGTCGAAAATACTTCAGTAATATTAACGTAAGTAAATAACATAACATAATATATATATATATATATATATATATATATATATATATATATATATATATATATATATATATATATATATATATATATATATATATATATATATATATATATATATATATATATATATATATATATATATATATATATATATATATATATATATATATACATATATACATATATATATATATATATATATATATATATATATATATATATATATATATATATATATATATATATATATATATATATATATATAAATATATATATATACATATATACATATATATATATATATATATATATATATATATATATATATATATATATATATATATATATATATATATATATATATATATATATATATATATATATATATATATATATATGTATATATGTATATATATATATTTATATATATATATATATATATATATATATATATATATATATATATATATATATATATATATATGTATATATGTATATATATATATATATATATATATATATATATATATATATATATATATATATATATATATATATATATATATATATATATATATATATATATATTATGTTATGTTATTTACTTACGTTAATATTACTGAAGTATTTTCGACTGTTAAGGAAATGTATTTGGAAGACTTTATCTCTTCTAAGGAATTATATGGAACATACACACAAGGTGCTACCGTAGACCTGCAGCGGAGATATTCTCTTTCTAGTAATTCTTTTATTTGGTTTTAGTTAAAATAGTGAACCGCCACTGAACACGAGAGCCGTATACGAAAGATCCCTTGGCGTCTGTCGCAGGTCTGTAATGATGCGTATGTTTGCATAGTGTATATTTGTATGTATAACATATGTAGAGTGACCACTAGAGCGGACATTTGCTTAACTGGCGCTATATATCAGGGGATTTAGTAGGACCCGACCAGCCCCTTCCTGCTCCTGATGGGGCCCTCTTTAGTTAACGCTGGATAGGGAAATCGCCTTATCTACGGCTGCGACGTCTCCACAATTTCTAGCACTGATAATCCGTGTGAAATGGTGATGGAGTCAAATTACGAATTTAGTGCGAAGAAGGGTAGGGGGACTGCAAGCAATCGCGCTAGCACGTATAACAGAGCATAACAGTTTCCGCTAGTAGTATAAGTGACAGTCCATGCCTGTGGATTTCATTATAGTTACAAACAGTCATGTGTAGCCCTTTATATTCTTTTAACTGAACCTTTTAATGTTCTCGCAACTATATAATTATTTTAAACTCTCGTCCTATGTGACACCACTATTTTTCTTAATTTGGAAAAGTGATGAAGGCATTGGATAACTACATAAAGCATTTACACTACTCTAACATAGACAATTTGGCTTTCTATCAAATATTTTCTAATAAATATTTTCTATCATCGCATGATAAGCGTTTATCATCAGGTATTTAGCATCAGCGTAATTTCTTTTGATATTCTCCCCGCTTTCAAGTCTCTGTATCGGATGCACAGTTTTTTTTTGTTTTACTGGTGCATTTATTAATTATATCGTCCATCGTCCAGATGTTAGACGATAGTAGATCGTTAGAGATAGTTAATCCTCCTCATTGTCTCAGTTCTTCTATAATTAAAAATGCATTTAATTTTGCATTTTTCCTGATTACATAATTGCTATTATATTTATATAGCCTACTTATTCCAGTCCTTAATTTATGTTCTATTCCTCTTCTTTCCAGACTGTCTCTGTTTTGACATGGAATATATTATTGTCTCTTCATTGTTTTGCTGCATGCTTATCTATTATTTGTTAGATGGTTCATACGTGGTTCTGATCAATTCTTCCTCTTCGGAATCAGCTCTGTGCAGTATTCATTATTTTCCCTACTTTCGATCTCTTATGTAAAAAAAATTCATACACTTTCGGAATACAAATTAGTGTCAGGGCTCTATAATTGGTAAATAGATTACTATCCTCTTATTTGTAAATACGTAGCACTTAGGTACGTACCTTCCCAGTCCTTTGTTTTCTTTCTTCCATGCCTTGTTACACATTTTTGTGAATATATGTCCAGACCTCTTTCTCACATATGTTTCAGCATTTATGACGTTATTGTATCATACCCTGCTGCTTTCCCATTTTCATTGCTTCTAAACGACTTTTTTATCTCGTTATTGTCATTGTCATCATCGCCTACATCTAGCGCGTTGTCCTCTGTTGTTTTCTTATCTGTTCCATGTAATACATTTTTAAAGTAGAATTTCCATTATCTATAATTTTTACTTCGTCTTTTATCGTTTCTGGTTGCTCTATCTTCCTTAAACATTTTTACACCTTATAGAATATTGTCTGATTTATTTTGCTATCCTATTCTAGCTTTTATGTCCGAAGTCTGCCCAGCTCTTTTCTTTCGCCTCATGATATTAGCTTTTCCCCGCGTTTCCTTTATTTTTTTGATTTGTTTGCAAAAAATTTTTTCCATACTACTTTTTTCATTTTCACCTATTTTTTTTATCTCTTCGGACCACCTCACAATTTGTAAATTTTGACAGTTTGGAATTATAACTAAAAGCAAATAACTTAGCTATTACTATATGGCGGTTATTATTATCAATTAGCTACGTGTGAAAGTATACTTTATAGGATTGTAATTTAACATATAAAATTCTACGTTTATATTACCTCGTTATTTTTTATTTCAGATTACCTTATCAGGAAAATTTCAAAACTCGAAATGGTAGATATGGCATTTATAGAAGACGGATAACTTTGATGTAAGGTAAATAATATTCGATCTAACCAGATGCGTCTCCTGGTATTATTGCGATATATTGTACTACCCATTCAACTACAATCATTATTAACAGTATAATTTATTACTCCTAGTAGGATGAAATATGTGCGTATCTAACAAGTAAAATGCCGAGCTTCAAATATCATCCAATAAAACATAAACTCAATTAAAGAACACGTCTGGGAACATCCGTTAGTGTGAAAGAAAAACGAAATTTACACACAATTGTGTGCAAACTCAGTACCAATAAAACATAAACTCAATTAAAGAACACGTCTGGGAACATCCGTTAGTGTGAAAGAAAAACGAAATTTACACACAATTGTGTGCAAACTCAGGTCCGTTTAAGCAAAGCTGATGCTGGAATACCGCAATTTAAACGCATAAAATCACGTTGTAAAGTCATTTTAATGATGGCAGTGAATGGGTAATATGAAACAAGTCCTAGAAATTGGACATTCTTGTTTTGGATTCAGACGCGTGATGGGCATGTGACGTTTCATCGGGACATCTATAGGATCGATTGGACAAGGAAACCCCAGTTTAAAAGGCAATGTTAACCAGGTCCGGATCACATTAATTCCTGTACATTCTTAGCTTGCTTTTATTCATTAGCTGTTCAGCCTTTAGCTTATTCATTAGCATTGTGCTGTCACTGTGTATCAAACATAAATTATCTTGAAGTTCACTGTTATCAACAGATCACTATGTTTTTATAGTTTCCTTGCTTAGATGCTTAGTGCAGGTATAGTTTCCTTGCTTTTTAAAATGAGCGGATCATTTTTTAGCATTCCCTTAAGAATTAATTTAACTTTTAATTAATAACTTTTGGCCTTCGTGAAAATATTGTCCCTAAATATGTGTATTGATCTGGACCTTTGTCTGGTATTAGTGTGGACCTTTGAAAACTTGTTGTGTTGATATTCTTCTATTCTTCTACTGCCCACTCCATGTACTTTGTTTGTTCTCATTTATATACAATCCCCTTTTTACTATATTGCCATCTCTCTTTAGTACACTACACTACTAGATTTTCTCCGTATTAAAATAGTTCCGCTATCAAGTTATCATTTCATGGAATTTTGTATATTTCATTTTTGAAATTATTTCTTAAATATCTTCATTACTCGGGGCTAGTACCACATTTCCTTCCATCTTTTCAGCACTTCTCCTGCAAAAAATTTCTTAGTTTTATCTTTATAGAATACTCGTCTTGGTTGGTGCCCTCTTCTTTCATTCTTCACTTCTTGGATTAACCATGCTTTTTTCTTCTTAATTTCCTTATTGCATTTCTGACTCATCCGTCTTTTTGTTTATATTTTATTCATCTAATTCTATTCTTTTGTAAAGCCTATTAAAAATTTTCCATATTAATTAGTTGTGGTATATTTACTAAGATTTTAATATTGTTGGTTCATACAGTCTCTTTACCTATTTCTTTACCTATTTTCTGCATGTGCCTCTCCTAACAAAATGTTCATATCATATTTTCCTATAATATATTCATATATTCTGTCTCATTAATTATAAAATTATTCTTTTTACTGCTAAATCAGTTTCTTCATGCGGAGCATGAATGTATAAGAAGGACTTTCATTTATCGAACCAAACGATAGACTTTTTGCCATAAGGTACCGTGCACCTTCTTAATTATCTCTACCAAAGGTATAATATATTTACTAGAAAAAATGGCAAGGAGAGTCGAAAAACTAGGGTGATAATCAATTATACCCAATTTTCAACAGTCATCGGCCAATAAAGAATATGTGTATTATAATAACTCTTTATAAATATACCGTATACCGTAGATCTTTGGAACAGAAAGACCACAAGTCCAGCGCTTGAAATAAAGATATCTGGTGCTTGCATCGTCGATGTAATAAACATAGTATCTGTTGGTGAATGGGTTCCGTTGAGAATCCGGTCCTGAAAACACACGCATTCCTCAACCCGCCCGCTCCAAATGTTAATATATTCTGAAGAGTTTAATTTAGCACATAGCTGTAGCGGGCGGACGACGGGTCGGGGCGGCCGGGGGTCACAACCGACCCCGCAGATCTGATATTCCGATCGTGTCTTCGCTGGCATTGTGGACACAAGAATATATTAAAAGTGGATTCGGTTTGTTGACGTTTGCACAGCCAGATTGCGAGGGCTGCCAGGATGCCTGGGTGCTCTTCGCTTTTGCTGGTGCGAGAACTTCAAAGGATATCGCCTTCCTCATCGGACCTTTCGTACCATCAGCTCGCAGGAACATCTATCTGATACTCTCTTTATCCTCCACATTATTGCATGGTGGAGAAGTGTTGCTGGTGTCACGGGAGCGCGTGGCTGTTAAATCTGTTTGCACGCAGATGAGGAGTTTATAAATTCCTTGGCGGGTTATATTACTGTTTTGTTATTGGACGCTTGGTTTCATTTATGAGAGATTATGGCTGACTTTTTATTAGAATTTTCTACTACTAATTTCTGGTGGCAAGAAAATCTTGTGGGAATAATTAATTTTATGATCTACCTTCATAATTGTAACTTCTATACCTATCTAAATGTTGTTTCTGTTGGTGGCATAAAATAATTAAAATGTGTAAATAATGAATGAGAATGAAGGAAATAAGAAAATACAATATTTGTGGATTTACTAAACATTCAGGTTTCAAACAGGTTGCAAATAGTCTAATAAGAGTGAGCAACAATGTCACGAAAGAAAGTTAATCATATAGAATGTTTACGGCTAATCAAATATCATTACCAGAGACCATAAATTAGTTATAAGTTATAAAAACATATGACGAATTTAATCAGAAACTCACATAATCCTACAAATTTGATTACTTTCTCACAATATGCATCCAGTGTATCGTGTATCGGATAGTAAAGGACAGGTAGATGTCCATTACTACAGATTTTTCCAAGGTTTTTAAAAGTATTGACCATAACATTATTATACAAAAACTTTAAAATTTTGCATTTAGTAATATCTTTCACTTTTATCTTATCATTTCATTACTCAAGCCTTACCAGGTGTTTTGTTTGATTTTGTAACGGATGGCCTATACGACGTCAAATATCCAAGATGAAGGCCACCCCAGATAATTATGATGGGAGGCTCTCGATTAAATCTCTTGATAGGAATCCTGTCCTTTTATACTGAATCTTTTTAATTTATAAGGAAATTCTCCATAAAAAAGGGTCTTAGGAATTTATCGATATCTTATCTTTCACCGTTTAGATATTTTGTATCATTTAAAAAAATCGTCTCAGATAAAAACAGATTGATAATCGATTCCATTCTGCTCTCTTTCTAACACACTCTTTATTATAGTTATAATAAAGAGTGTGTTAGAAAGAGAGCAGAATGGAATCATAGTGAATACATGTTAATTGATAATCGCTTATGCAATATGATGTTGAAGAATTGATAAATAAAAACGGATCATGGCATACAGATTGGAGCAAAGGGAGAGATTTGGACAGAAAAAGAAGTCTTCTTGTTCTAGTTCCGCTGTCGAAGGTAGTAATGTAGGTTACAATGTCAAAAATCCCTGCGGGTACATAAAAATATGTTTTCCATGTCTGGAAGGAACATCTGTCTGTCGGTCTGCAATTAAGGAAAGCAATTGAAACGTCACAAAATGAAGCCCTAAAAATTCGATTTAGTGCAAAATCACAAAACTTACTAGGTTAAATATATATTTATGTATGTAGTGACAAAATCTGTCCATCTGCCCAAATAGAGATCCTCAATACATTTAATACATTTAGGAGATAATTACGTAAAATGTTACGACAATGGTATTGGATGAATATATGATGTCGTATAGGTCGTCTGTCACAAAATCAAGCAACATGCCCGGTAAAACATTATTATACGGGGTATAAGGAAAGTATTTACAATTTTATCATTAACATTTTAAGTGCATATATCATTAAATATGTCCCCTGATTATAATTACAGAATGTTCATAGAAATTTTAAGTACCACAAGCCACAAGGGATGTATCGATTTTTTCGTTCCTTGTATTTTTTTTCTTATTATTTTTATTGTAAATCTGAGATTTTTGTAAACTTTTCTCTATATGTAGGTACATCAAATGCAAGTAAACTATTTATTTAAAAATAAGTAACATTTTCTAATTTTGAGTTTGATATTTTTCATGGACAATCAAATATTTTTTTTAAACCTAAAGGGAATATATGACCGATCTTTTTAGATTAAGATGCTGTATATTTAAAATACAGTATTGGTGTAATATTTCAATATCAGCCTGCAAGCTCTTATGACGGTCTTGAATTTACAGATTTTACAGAACTTTAAGGTCATGTGCAACATACAATATAGAGTAAGAAAACATGTAGTCCTTAATAGCCCATGCATTGCTGCTTTGGGTACAAAACGCTTTCACATTAACGTGTATATCGCCTGGGCACTATTTGGCAGCTCTGCTGCATGCTAATTACTGTAAAACTTAGTGCGTTTTCTCTTGTACGTCTTTTCTATCGTGTAGGAGGTATCTACGTAAGAAGGAGCGTTCAAGGTCACAGCTCTAGGTGCTGTATGCGAACGCTAAGATATGATAGTTACATTGTCATGGTATAGGACATGGCTAGGCATCGCGAAGTGTCCTCAATAGCCCACGGATTGCTGCTTTGCGTACAAAACACGTTCGCATTAACGTGTATATTGCCTGGGCACCATTTGGCAGCTCTGCTGCATGCTAATTGCAGTAAAACTTAGTCCGTTTTCTCTCTTGTACGTCTTTTCTATCGTGTATAATTCAGAGTAGTATAATTCATAGTAACAGTTATTAATATGGGACTTAAGTGGGAACCTTGAGGTTTATATAATTGAGGCGAATAATTAAGTACATTGACACACTGTGTGGTATTTTCTATGTAGATAGATATCCACCTCGTGGATATCTATCTTCTTTGAACTTTGTTTCGATGTAAATCTCACAGTGTTAATTAAAATTAAAAATAAGGGGAGATTTTTTTTATAAAACACTATCACATAAAGCAATAAAAAAATCAATGAAAGGCCCATTATCTCTTGTAAGCTGTCAAAATAGATGTCGCATAAAGATGAGATTGCATTAAACAGCATTAAATAGTGGCGATTTAGCCATAACATTAGAAATTGCAAAATTACAATATGTGTTGTAATTTTGCAATTTCGGCCGCTTCTGATTATAGGGGTTATTTCGTAGGTATATACTATAACTTTTCAAGCAGGCAATAATATTTCACCTTTTTTTATGCACCTGTTTGCACATAACTAAAGTAATAATTATAATGTACCTAGTATGCCATAATATTACTCTTCATAACGTCACATATTTTCATGTTATAACTGATACGTATATTTAAAACTGAAATAATGATAAATATCTGAAATTGAACTTTTAATAATTAATCAATGTTCTCTCAAAAATATCCTCAAAAGGAAAGCCTTCTCAATCTAGAGTTTTATTATATTCCTTCACAATTTTCATCCGAATTCATTCTTGCAACCTGCTCTTTAAAGCGTCTTTAATAAAAGCCCTTTTCGACTGCGGGTCCAAGAACATTTTAATTAAATTATTCATTTCGTAGTCATCAATTTGGAGTTAGACACTTGAAGTGCTTCCGCCTTAACTTTCCTTATTATTCAGTAAAATTTTAATTAAAATTCTAGGATCGTTATCAAGATTTCCCAGAGTTCCACCAATAAAGTAATAGCCGAGCCGGCCTAAGAAACCAGTAGCAGCAAAGTGCAATCAAGTAATTTTATTGGCGGCAGGACTCCGAACCGAGATAGAGACTTGTTCTAATTACGCAATCAAGGGCTCTGATTGGAGTATTTCCTATGAAGGGGCGTGTCCGCCCTGCTTTAATTACTGGCCGTTTGATATTGTGTGCGCGCCAAAACCACTGCTAAACATTGCAAGGACGCCCTGCGGTCCTCCGGAGACGTCGGCGTCTAATTGCTATTCCAGTCATGCACTCTCTCGACCTGCAACTCGTTTACGTTATCTTTTTGCACAGCCACAGCTTCACGAGCACTGCCCCGGTGATTCATCTCTACGGTGACAGCCTCGTTTCATGTTAATTAACAATCATTAAATCATTTTATATTAACCTGATGCTTGACAGCCGGCTACTCGAGATACATGTTTATCGACTTTTTGAGGTACTTAAGGTACTGGTCCACTAACTTGTAATATTTTCATGTCTCGGATTACTTACATTAAATGTAGATTTATCGCTATTGCTACAGTAGCTATTTGAACATTTTTCAAATATTCCTGATTATCACTTCTCTATTATCTATATTCAAATAGAAGACCTTTTGAATCTATTCAGGTTTTACATGGCAAAATTCAACAACAAAGTTTGTTGTTGAACAAACTTGGAGCCATTTGGAATATCTGATACCTATAGATAGCAAAAAAAAAATGGTGACCTACGATTTCTAAAACACTGAGATTCCAAGTTGAGTCGAATGGGAAGCATGTCACATAAATAATGAAATTTTGGAGCCATATTGAATATTTATCATGACTAAAAATCCGTGATCTGCTACCACTATAATTCCGAGATACAGATTTTTGATAGAATAATACCAGAAATCACAGGTCCCATCTTGAACGTATCTTAGAGCCGCCTAGAATATTATTTAGATAAAAAAAATACAGATTATCTACCCCAAAATTCCAGATAGGTATACCGATTTTTAGTCGAATAGAACCAATCAATTGAAAAAAAATCTGTCTTAAAGCCGCCATCTTGAATACCTGTTTATTTTGACAAGTAAATCGTGATCTGACACCCCAAAATTCCCGAGTCCCTAAATAATAAAAATGTTAGCCATCTTGTAGCCGCCATATTGAATATTAACTTTGCCATGTTTTATATTCATAGCAGTATTCATCCGCCAATTGAAAATCTTTCAGTACCTCATTTGTAGCGCATATTCAGACCCATTCGCATCGGAATATGAAACATCACAAAATATATTGTAAATATAGTAAATTATATAGTAGCAATCCGAAGACATCGGCTCATGTAAAATATCGCCATCAGATTCGGTTTCCATGTCAAGCGATCCACTCCAAATGAAAGTTATTATTATTTGTCCTCGAATCTTTTTCCGGCATCTTCTGGCCCTCAGCTTTTCGCTAATCAGGGAATGCTGATGTTTTGTAACAGAAACCATTCGGTAAACAGACCATTAAGTTCTAATGGGCCGAGCTGAAATCAGGGAAAATATAAAAAAGATTTATAATTATTAAATAAAGAAATCCTTTGTCCACATAAAGATAAAAACATCTCTTATCTCCATGCTACCAGGGAGGATAATATTAAATTCATGTACGTAATAAATCCGTGTAATAAAATTAGGTGTACATGATTTATGAATCGTTGAATATAAATGCGTTATTTGCTTAATGTAAATAAAATATATAGGATTATTATTAACGTAGGAACAGATTTTTAGCATATAAAAGTGATTTAGTACGGGAATGCTATTAATACCTGTGTATCTTCCTTCTTATTCGTCTATTTGCTTATTTCTCTATGTAATGAAATGCTACAAACCCAAAATTACTTTTCACAAAACAAATATGAATAGCAAATAATTTCAAAGCTAATAAATATATCCTGGGTGAAAATTGGATTTTTTTCGAATTTTCGAAGAAACAATTAATACATAAGACCAACAAATGATTTTAGTTTTGACTAAGCAAGCAATTTATGTATCACTCCCTCTTTAAATGCTTCAGAACTCTGCTTCAGATTTTATATGTAATTCAATATTCTCCCGCATATAGTTGGAGGAAGTAGTTGTTTTTAAATAGGTGCAACAAGATTTCATGCATTTTAAAGTTTAACATCTTCTGGATAACTGTATGCCTAATGCTTTTATATATAATATGTTCAAATAGAACAAATATAAATAGTAGACTAGGTTTGTGTATTCTAAGAATTTGAGTTCCGTCAAAAACTAATGTCATAAAACGTCACTGCAAGTGTTGGAGTATTAATATTTTAAATTCAAGTATAAATGACTAATGAAATAAATCGTACACTGCTCTGAAGATCCTCAATAAAGGTGAAAGAACTTGTACAACTTCTAAGTGGTTCTTTCCGTATGTATGTCCAGATATAGCACTGGTAAGTGTATCTTCCTTCTTATTCGTCTATTTGCTTATTTCTCTATGTAATGAAATGCTACAAACCCAAGATTACTTTTCACAAAACAAATATGAATAGCAAAGAATTTCAAAGCTAATATATAAGCTAATATATATATATATTAGCTTATATATTATATTATATTATATGCTAAAAATCTGTTCCTACGTTAATAATAATCCTATATATTTTATTTACATTAAGCAAATAATACAATGTGTCCCAATTTTCCCTAATGCCACCCTAATCTAGATAGTGACTGTGTTCATCTTCCACAGTTAAAATAAAACCGCTATCTCTTGGTCATTGAGATACTGACGCATCTATATACGTCAATTTCTATTACTACATATTGAAAAGACAAAGAAACATTATTTATACAGATACGACCTATATTCATAACTCTTACACACAGAAAAAGAATTGGATGGACAAAAAAATTTCTTTCTAAAGGCCTCAATTTCAAAAATAAAATTCTAGTGGGGAGAACGGATTTTCCAAAAACGCATTTCTTATTTTTAAGTGAGGTAAATAGATACATTCATTCATTACCTTATGAAATTATTTTTTCAGGATCTAAATCGGGTGATTATCATGACGATAACATTCATATCGTCCAATAAATATCTATAAATTTTGAAAACTGGTTAAGCAGTCAAATAATTACTAATTTGCCACCAAACAGCGTGCTTGTGTTAGACAATACATCTTATCACAATGTTATTGATGAGAAAGGAACCCATAACTTCTTCACGTAAAGATGAATAAATTTCCTTTTTAAATACAGAAAATATACCAAATGATCCATCGACAACAAAACCATAAATATACAAATTAATTAAAGAAAATAAAACAAAGCATTCGGACTACCAAATGGACTACTAAGACAATATGGATATTAAATATTGCGAATGCCTCCTTATAGTTCTGAATTCGTCCATATTAAAAATGTATGGTGTATGGTCAAGCGTTGGGTGGCTAGTCATAATGTCACTTTTAAACTGCTGATGTAGAAGCATTGTAAAAAAATGAGGAATTATCTTCAGAAGTGTGGCGCAATATTTGTGTCAAAGTAATAGGTAATAAATAATAGACAATAGGTAATAGGTAATAGATAATAGGTAATAGGTAATAGGTAATAGGTAATAGGTAATAGGTAATAGGTAATAGGTAATAGGTAATAGGTAATAGGTAATAGGTAACAGGTAATAGGTAATAGGTAACAGGTAATAGGTAATAGGTAATAGGTAATAGGTAATAGGTAATAGTATACGTACTTTGCCCAGCTATATGGTTCTGCTTGTAAATTTTAGAAAAATGCACTCTAGTAACAATGTAGAAAGTTATTATTTGTTTTCATTGATATCGACTAATAATAATTACTGTTGCTTTAGCTAACAGATAGGCTACTTCTCAGGAAGCTTTATAATGTTACAGATCGGACAAATAATTTGTAATTTGATGTTTTGAAAATAATGATTAATGAATAAAAGGATAAATGAAAAATATCGATGTCTCCATACGAGAGAGCGTTTTATGTAAATTTATGATCTAGGTATGTATCAAAAGCTATCAGCGAAATTGGTTTATTTTGTGCAGTCCTGCGGTGGAACGTGTCTGAAGTAATGGCACCATTGGCCGACAGATGGCCGCGCGAGCTAAGCTTAGGCAAATGAGCCCAGCGCTGGACTGGGCATATTCGTATTATAGGCCGTATAATTTGGAATTTTCCCACGTTTCCCAAATTTTCGTGATTCTTTATTAATTTATTTAATATAATGAAGGAACAAATTCGTATTTTTAATTTGTGCAACACCTCTCTTAATATACACTATCGTTATTATTTATTGTACCTCAATAGGTTATAAAAATTCAATAAATAACTGTTATTCCTATTAGATATAAGGCTACGTTAAGTTAATAAGTACGCACCTGGGTGTCCATTAATGACAAATTGAGAAGAGGAATAAGTATAAACATTTTTGTGTATAAATGAATAATGTTTATCGTTTGGTTCACGAAATTTTGACGCATTATTTCACATTAGTTACTGGCTATATTTAAATACGACAACGGGAACTTCTTAATTGGGTTTGGAAATGTAGTAGTATATACACACGTTTTAGAGAAAAATATCACAAAAACAAATCACTATTATAAAACGTCATCAGTTGTCAGAGTCGGCGGTCATATGGCCACCTTGATTTTTGTTCTCAGTACAGATACCCGGGCTGTTGTGAGTGTACGTTGCCATGGCAACATAGGTAAGTTAAATGTAAACAGTGGTATAATCATTATCAGATTTTATTATTAAACTATATGCTATTATGGATACCATTATACAACAGTTAGGAAATATATTATTGGGTTATTATTAAACGGTTGCGGACAGTAGTTATTTGCCTAGTACGGGAAAGCGAAAGCTGATTAAAGTTCACCGAACGACGCGGAGCGAAGCTCTGTCAGCAATCGAGTGCGGAAAAGATACTTACCATACGTGTTGGGTACAATATAAGGTAAGATAGGTAGTGGAGGAGCTAACATTCTGGCTGGCCACATCCAGGATAGTTGAACTCCGACTTTTCCATAAATTGTATACATATTATTATATATTTATATTTTTATTGATATTATTTATATAAAATTCATGATCTAATTATTTGTGATATAAAGACTTTATTATTATTATTATTATTACTATATTTTTCTTACAAGCGTTGACTAAACTAAAAAGAAATAATGAAAATTAAAAAGTCAAACTTTCTATCTAAGTATATAATTTCCTACTGTGTTTTGGTTTTAGTCTCAAACTACATTTTTATACCATTGCTATGACTCTTAAAATGTCATTTCATTGCAAACAATAAAAATATTACAAAATATAAATATTCAAAATTCTGTTTTTCAATGTATTATAAATGTTTTAAAAAAAATCTGGTACTCTATATTTTGTCGCACAGCACTGCTATAGTACTTCTTGCACGCATTATATTTTTACCGCACACGTGAGATAAAATACTTCTTACCGCACGCATTTACGTGCGGTAAAGTGCACATTTCCGCCCGCCCGTAATAAAATGTATTTTTTCTACAAGATATTTTTGCTATAGTATATATTAAAGTAGTGATTTTAAAACTACACCACAATTAACATGTTCCTAATATAGGTGATAGCTTCTTATTTTATTTAAATTTATTACAAGAAAGATTTTTGTGAATTTATTACAGTAATTTTATGTTCCGGGCCTGTTAGGTAAACGAGCTCACCGGCCGAAAGCCCGTGCTTTGATTTCTACGGATTTATGTATTGTAAACGATTGCTTTATGCGATATTGGACACCATTTACATGAAAAATGTATCTGGGAAAACGTCCTTATACGAAGCTTTTGTTTTCGATACCAGAAAATATTGCTCCTCCGCTGAACGTGACTGCCGCTATAGTAATTGATGACTGCCGCTTTAGTAGTGGGTGGTGGAGGTGTCTTGGGGTGAGATTAGGTGATATTGAAGACACATTTTTTAAATTTGAATGTTGTGGAGAGGGAGACATATTGGAAGCGATTCTAATAGACTTTTCCTTATATCACTCAGAAAGAGCATAACATTACAATTATACATGATAATCAAATATAAATGAAATATGAAATAGATGATAGTTAAATCAAGGATATTATGGAAAATAGGATATTATGGAAAATATAAACATTCAAATGTAGAAAAATAAGTATTATAGTTGATTTTATATATATATATATATATATATATATATATATATATATATATATATATATATATATATATATATATATATATATATATATATATATATATATATATATATATATATATATATATATATATATATATATATATATGAAAAGTAATATTGGGTTTGTAGCATTTAATTACATAGAGAAATAAGCATACATATATACAATTAATTATACATTATACAATTATACATATACACATATACATATACAATTCAAGTATAAATGATCAATAAACAGATCGTCCACCACTCTGAAGGTCCTCAATGAAGGTGAAAGAACTTTTATAACTTCTAAGTGGTTCATTTCCGTATGTATGTCCAGATATAGAACTGGTAAGTGTATCTTCCTTATTATTCGTCTAGTTGCTTATTTCGCTATGTAATGAAATGCTACAAACCCGAGATTACTTTTCACAAAACAAATATGAATAGCAAAGAACTTCAAAACTAATATATATATATATATATATATATATATATATATATATATATATATATATATATATATATATATATATATATATATATATATATATATAATATATATATATATATATATATATATATATATATATATATATATATATATATATATATATATATATATATATTATATATATATATATATATATATATATATATATATATATATATATATATATATATATATATATATATATATATATATATATATATATATATATATAATAGATAGTTATTTTACTTTTATATTTTATTTTTATGTTGTATTTTATATATTATACTTTACCTTTGACTAAAAGCTCATTTACTTTTGTATTTTCTTAGCTGCACCTTGCTAACACTAGAGCATTAAGATACTTATCAGCAGTCGATTCAGTGGAGAAATTCAGAGACACTTGCATTAATAAATGATAATATACAAATTACCCAAATTTCACATTTTTATTTCAAGACTTTTTAATAAGAAAACATACCTTTAAATAGAAGTTTAAATGTTTCTTGAACTACATTTTTTTATTAAAATACTTATCCTAATTTATCTAATATAAATATATACTATAAATCATCTAGAATAATTTCAGAAAACATTATAAAAGCTTAAATTTATTCGTCAAAGCCGATAATACAGATCCCTTTGTAGATCTTTATAATATGGCTTCTCTGATGAAAGTTGTGTAATTTTGTGTGAAGTTAGTTGAAATATCTATTGATTTGAACTCTTATGTTGAACAAATTGATGCTGGTAAGTATTTATATGTCTCTATTTTGTTATAGAAATGTTTTCCTCTTGATTAATGAAATATTTGTTTTCCTAGATATTTATTATTAATCTTATCAGATATGTAGGTACCTTACTTCATCTTTTGTGATGATTTTCTAGGCCTTTTCAACTTATCTAGAGGACTAGAGCGGCTAGTAGATGACCCACGGTATTACTGGTACCTCCTGATTAATCCAGGTCCTATTTTGCTGTGGGGAACTGCGTAGTTTTCTCTACAGACGAACTCCTAACCTATTGGAATGTTTTGTTTAATATATCCTGTTTATCTAAATTTTATAACTTTAACAATTCAAACTCTTAAAAAAATTTACATGATGCTGTACCTATTTTAATAAATTACCAATTAAATAAATTGTTTTTTTATACTTATTATAGTCTGTTACATGCTTATTATAATGTTACATACTATCTTTTAAAATTCATTTAATTTTATATTAATTTTAGGTGACACTTTTATGTATGTATATATACATAATACATTATAATTTAACTTACCTTAGTACTTACCTTAGTAACTTACCTTAGTACTTACCTTAGTACAATTTTGTTTTCTTAAAGAGTTGTTTAAAGAGTTGCTTGTTTTTTTACAATTTATTTACTGTCGTAATTTTACTAAAACTTCGGAAAACTAAGTTTTCTTGTATCATAAATACGAATATCTGTTTGCTTTTTGTTTGATAAATATACGGGGCATTCTGAATGCCCTTACCACTACATTGTTTCCTTCAGACTTTTTTTAATGATAATAATACATATTTTTAGAAAATGATAAATTTTTAAACAGCGTATAGAGTATATATTTTTCAAACAAGTCGAATTGCTTGAAAAAGATATACTCGTTGCATGTCGCTAAAGTGCACCATTTGAGAGAAAATAAATAAATAATAATTCATAAAGATTTACGGTTAGCAATATGCCTCTTATAACAACTGCAAACCAACTTAATTTAAAAATAATAGTTTTCTTAGATTGAAATGAGCATTTAATCGACAAATTTACTGAAAATTAATTTCAAATCTAAAAATTATTTATTTTAATTTAATTCAGCCTCGTTTTATTCTAGCGCCAATCACTGAATTTAAGCATCGTCAATGTATATATTATACAGTATACAGTAAATTCCACAACGCTTGGGAAATTATGTCTCGTCGTTGGAGGACTCCCCAGCCTTCTCAGTTCTAGTTGACACCTTACGTGTTATGTTTACGTACTATTTCGTTTTGGCTTGTTAATGTGATATATGTTTTATTCAATTCGCTTTCATTGGCTTTATTATTATGAATATCCTGATTTTTTTTTAATAATCTTCCCTATTAATTTCCCTTGGATTTAAATTAAAAAATATGTGTCAATTTAGGGAAATTTAATAGCCCAGGTTATGGGTAGTTTTACCACGCAAAAGGTCCTAACAAGATGAAATTTGGTAGGATCGTAAAATACAATGTCGTGATTATAACCCAGAGTTTGCAACCTTGGGAGAAGGCCGCTCGAGCCGCCATCTTGGAGAGATGGCTATCAAAAGCAGTTTCTGGTGAATATCTCCGTTCCTATTGGTGGTCCTACGAAAAAAAAAGTTAAATAATAATTTGAAGGCATTTCTACATAAAATAATAATTATGTTCTATGCATTTTTCATCAGTTTTAGTTTTCAAGATACAGCGCGCCAAGCGTAATCAAATAATGGTAATGTTGCGGTGTAGCTTTTTTTTGTACTTCCTTAAATGTCGGTAATTGATATGTGCACAGCAACTTAGCATAGATATCTATTATTATCAAATGCATTTACACAGTTGATATGGCTAGTATGGATAGTATGGCTATGACCAGCCAGTTTTTGTTCAAATTTTCAAAATGTTATTACATGTGTACATATTAAGTAATACAGGCTGAATAAATCCCAGAAAGGATAGGAGTCATAATCTCATAATTATTTTAAATATGTTCGTAACAATAAATAGATGCTTATGTCATATTAACAAAAATTAATTTTATTAGCATTCTATATTTCTTTTTCTTATTTTCAACCTAAAAACTCATTGCTAAAACTCCAAACTTATTTTTAAAACATTTTTACCTATTATTTCGTGCAAGTGTTAAATTAATTGTGGAAGAGCATGTGGCTACCGCAAAAACGGACCTAAAATGTTCCGTCGTTTGCTATCATTGCAATGGATCTTCCTACGAAAACGATTCTGTACTTGGGAAAGTCTAGTTAAATATAGAAGTAGAGGAAATCGATGATGAGATCTCTTATAAATATCGAATAAAAATGCTATGGAATGTGACTATAATGGTGAAGAAAACTCAGAAGACCAATTCTTCCACAATCATAAGGTATTAAAAATAACGATTTTGTGGAATCAGCCTACTAATGATATCACGTTAAAAGAAAATGTACTGTTGGGCTGGGCGGTGTGGATACGAGTTACAAAATGATAAATATCATACCCATTAAGGAAACAGACATGTCCCTACAAAATATAATGGTACATCATTCATCTTTAAACAGAGCAAAATTTATTCTTTGGTCCTATTGCTCCATGCTGATAAATAATAATTTGAATAAGAAAATGGCTGGCCATAGCCACGCAGTGCAGAAAACTGTGTAAATGCATTTGATAATAATATATATTTATACGGAAATTATTTTCCACAGATCAATTAGCCCACTTTTAAAGAGACAGGTCCAACAAATACTCGCCACCCCAACATTATTGGCAGCCATCTTTCCAAGATGGCGGGACGAGCGGCCGTCTCCAAAGTCGCAAAATTAGGGTTATGATCAGGACAAATTTCGTCTTGTTAGGACCTTTTGCGTGGTAGACCCTTTCTTTTCGCCCTATTGTCAGGCCTATACCTAAAGAGAATTCGTAAATTAAATTGGCAACGCCGATCGATGTTATACAAACATTATATTTGAGTTAGATCTGAAAATATGTATATCGGAAACTATTGGATTTATAGATACTGTTCTAGGCTCAAATTGTAGCAAATTTACTCTGTTTTGATAGTTATAATCGAAAAACTAGTGCTTCAGGGTTAAAATGGCCAAAAACTGAAGAAAGGTAGAAAATTTCGTGATTTTCTGGATTTTTGCCAATGTTGCGTTAGGCGCTCGAGATCTAAGGCTTGGATTATGCATCATAAACAACTAAGCAAAAGATCAGAACTACCGGATTTGATGCAAAATCTGATGTATATGGTTACAGGTCAGGCAACGTGGGATGGCCTTTTAAATAGGTTTGTTTGTACGCAATTTGCGGGCCATTCTACATTACCTGACCTGTACTGGTGTTACTTTAAATTTTTCTAGCTTCTGATTTCTTTTCGCAAAATTAATTTGAAAATATTCCCTACGAATTATTATGTTATGGATGAATAGGAAAGTGTGTAAAAATTCATAAAGCTAATCCTGGTCGAGACACGCTGCTTCATCTTCATATATAAAAATATAATATGCATAGGTTTATCCTCCGGCAGCGTCGGGTGGTCGCAACTCGCTATGATTAATATGAATTGCCGCATATATTGATCTAAATTACATTTTAGCAGTAAAATATATAAAGAGATGATGCGAAGAGAAGTTATTTTGCCTTCATAAAGTACATTTTGCTTTTATATTTAAACGGGACAGGTTCCACGTTCATAGTACTAAAACGGCAGTGTAATAACTCAGCATTTAGAGCACATAATATTTATGATTTGTTTATAATAAATTTCTGTTATATAAAACACGTGTCGAAATTTTACACCACACATTGAAGAAAAAAACTCACATTTTGCATCTATAGTAAAACGATGTTATTGCATGTATACTAAAACCAATAATTTAGAAGATATATATCTTATAAGTCTCTTCAGAATGTTCTGCGATATATCTACTTAAAGCAATTAATGTTTCATTTATAGGAAGAAGTTACAATGACTTTCACTATTTTTCAACCGATTTCAATAAGCATGGCGTTACTATTTAGGTGCTGGAACCAGCTCCAAGCAACTATAAATATAAGATTAGGTTTGCATTTTAATTCGTAATTTTAAAAGGGTCGACCTTTTTAAAATCGCTTTAGCTCCAAAAGAGATGACCCAGTTTAACTCGCTGTAGTCCTGGATGGCTTTAGGAAGTATATTCTTTCGAAATATGACAGTACGAGTGTCAGGGGCGGCAGACTTTCATTTTAGCGTATGGTGCTCGTAATAGTATGAACATAAATACCGGCATAGGCGCCGACTTTTGAATATACCGTTGGGGGCACAAGTAGTGGCGGCGCGTGATTTTGATCGGCGCTTGAGTCGGAAACATTAATTATTCATTGGACTACTATCATTAACAAGTCAGCAAAAAACCAGAACTACCTACTAGATCTGACGCAAGGTTCTCCCCTCCCCCCTTCACACGACAAGGTTACTGGACCTCAACTGTTATTAAAAAAATAATAAAACAAATTTTTTTTCTTATACTTCGCTTATTAACTCTTTTGGTAGTAGTCGGATTGCAAAAACAGTCAATTATAATTTATTCGATATTAAATTTTCTATCAATCCACGTAATTGATATTATCGCAGAATTATTTTTTGCATTAACACTGAAAAAAAAGGGCAAACAATGTGTTTCTGCGACTGCAATATTTAGGCATCTGCCAGTTTTACATTTTTCAATAAAAATATATGTTAATTTGAAGTTGAGTAGCTCTTACTAAAAATAAATATATACCAAAAATTCTATTCAATAAAAGCATGTTATTAGGAGTCAGAAACGTTTCACTGCTGTGTATTTTTAATACAATTTTGACCCATCGTTTTTCAAAAATCGATTTTGCATAATAAAGAAATTCTTAATAACAACCATTTTCATACTAAAGACGATAATTTTAAATTAATAAAAAATGCGATATGGTGTTTATAATAGTTGTTACAAACTAATTAGTTTTATGGCAATTGTTCATATTGAGCGATTTTTTTCACAGAATTTTACTTTAATGGCGGTAGCAAGTAGCAAAGCATTGGATTACATGCATTCAGGCGTCGACGCGCATGTTGGCGTGTTACTCTATACATATATTTATTAAATATCTATACGTGATATATTAAATAAGTATGAAATTTTCTGCGGGGTAACCGTTTCGCAGGAAAATGGCAAAAACCACCGCGAGGTGTGTTAGAGGTGGTTTTTGGGGTGAAGCCATTTGGGCAATTGAAACTGTTTCTCAAACGTCACACCTTGACGTGTATAATTCCCAAGTGGCAAAAGATTATGTTTTCTTTCTCTTATACGCCCTTTTTTTTTACCAATAACAAATGGACTAATGTGTCCATGTGTTATGATCAACAGTGACAAATGAAGTATGTAGTATATTCAGACACCCAAATTCTCTACGTCAATTGAGAAAATATTTTTTCCTGATTGCCGTTTACTTGTGGTAAGGAACTATTAGTCTCAGAAATCTCAGTCTATTTGCGTACTTCTCACGTGCTCAATGGAAGATAACTTTCTATTCTAATATTTGACAATTTACTCAAACACCCCGTATATAAAAATTATAATATATGTTTTATTACCTATGCCGAAACAAAATTCCAGTTTTTGATGAATTTTCTCTTATCCATCATTGGATCCATTCTTATTGAGATGATCCAATTTCATTCCATTGACATATAACAGTATGTGGCGGAAAAGTTTAAAACAATGCGTGATTGTATTAGACGCTTATAACAGTAAGATATTTAGATGATCCCTTTAATAAAGTATTTAAATTTTTACAATATCACCAACTATTACACCATCCTCTACCCAGTGAGCATTTTATTCCTAGAAGGGAAATGTGTCGTTGGCGACGTCGTTCTTAAGTCACATTTCCTTTATTTTGCGTCAAAAACCACACAAAATATTGAGTGACGTGACAATGTGGCCCTAAACAGGCATTGTGTGATCTTTTACACGATGTAGGAATTGAATTCACACACAAGGTATTGTTACATATTAAAAATAGAGAAGTAACATGAAGTAGGAATTGTGCTAAACAAATTCTCGCGATGTGTCTGTGACGATCAAAGACACAAATACGTAATTTAGGAACGTGTGGTGTGACACATTGTAGGTATGGTGTATTTGAGAAAACAAAGGGCATAAGCATGTGACACAAATTAGTAATTTTGCCCACGATTTCTCTAAAGACTCATATGTATGCTCCCTGTGACACATTTATGAACAGTTTCACCATTATTTTCCTGTATCAACACAACAGACATCGTCTTACACATAGGATAAATTGTGTTAGGTTTGATTTTCTTTATGCACGTGTCGTTATTATAATATGGCGAATATGTCGTCGTCTAGTAAACGTGTTCAAAATTTTAGAACAACCTCATCATACTACCGCAAAAAAAGGTTTTTTCTTTTTTAAAAAACGTTTTAATATTTTTTAATTTAACACAACACTTCTGGGAGACCCAATTTGTATCCGGAGACGAATCTGGGTCCGCCCTAAGCTTTTCCACCTTCCAGCGTAACAGGTGCTTTGGCCAAAACGACTATTTGTGTAAAAATAAGGCACCCATTTGATTAATCTTGAATGAACAATTGTAAAAATTACTTATTAAATAATTTTTTGGTCAAAATTCGAAAATATTATTATTATTATATTATTATTATTATTTTTTGAAAAATATTTGTATTATACCTTCTTGCTATGAATGCCCCTTTTACTGTTGCTAGTACACTGAAAAATTACACGAAAAATATATCCTCGCAAGAGAAAATTGACTCTCGTTTGGTTGAAATCTTATTTTATATTACAAAACGTAATAAATGTTTTTTGTTTGCCCGTTTGGCGGATGACACGATGCCGCAGGGTTGTGTTAATAAATTTCCCAAGAAATACATCGAGAACACATTAAATATAAAAAAGGTAAAATAATTCCTAATTTGTGTGTAGCAGTTCATATCATCTTTTTATAATAATGATTTAGCGGGATTTGTGGCAGTTATAAACACGAATTTAATACAGACGTAATTCCGCAATGGTGTCGACCGCAATTCCGCAATGGTGTCATTAAATAATTGACAGGTAAAGGCACAAGTTTCGTAACTATTCCCAAATTTGTCCCTGAATATGTTGTGCCACGGTGCTTCACTTCCTACGTCATGTAATAGACACATAGAGGTTACAGTCTCCACACATTTGCGTGCAGTCAGGCACATAGATCTAATACAATTACGTAATAATTCCTTAAATAAGACCTTATTTTGCTCACTGGATATAAAGCGACCAGATATATAAATCTGAAGTACCATCCAAGGATCTTTCGACATCAAGTTGATAGTAGTGTAATTAATATTATTGCTTTTATCGGCTTCTAGATATTACATAATAAGTAAAACAGATAATTTTCTAATAATAAGATCTGTAGTACACTGAACAACCCACTTCGAGTCTTTATGAAGCATAGGGAATATTTCGTTATAAATGTATATCAAAGGGAAACTTGGAAGTTTTCTGCCTTTAAATTCATAATTTATTAAAGTCTCTTAACTTCATTAAATATTTCTTTTACGGAATACAATATAAGTCATAAAAGAAAGTTGAATTTTAATCAAGCTTTGAAAGTTTATTTAGAAACAGTATCTTCAATAATGGCTTTATTTTTAATGTTTTACAAGAATACATTTCAAAATAATTTGTACCTGTTTAATGTAAATAACAACGAGAATTGAGACGACAATTTCATACTATAAGTAGGTAATACGCTCTACTTATCTTGCAATATAATAGAAACGTATTTTGTCCACGACCATTTAATAATAATCCAATAATATATTTCCCCAATAACCTAACCCAATAATATATTAACCCAATTATATATTATAATATATAAATAATATATTAATATAATATTGAATAATAAAAGCTTATAATGACAATTCCACTCATGTATAAAAAATCACCAACACAAACATGGTAGTTTACTGTCGGCTAAATAAGAAGAAAGAGAAATGCAATTAAATAAAAAAGCCGATAAATTACGTTACCATAGCAACGCATAGCAACATATTTTATTAATTAACCTTATAGCATCAGTTGTTATATGTTATAACTGTTATTTATAAGTGAAAATAAAAAAAATATCAGCGTGTTTCGATTTGGCAATACGTGAAGAAATAGTAAATGATATAGAAAATTATATCCCTAATTAAATTTTATAATTATTATATTTGTGAAATTCTTACTAAATACCATTCAAGCTTAAATTTTGAGTCTGATATTTTTTATGTTGGTTTTCTCGTACTTACTTTCGTAGGTAATTTAGCTCCAACTGTTCAATAAAATCACTCGATCTAACGACAGTACGTTCTCGAAAACAAACATAAAAAATATCCGGCTAAATCTGAGCTCATATCTTATTACCTCCGATTAAACCACAGTTTGCATTTGATTTACATATATTGCCATGACAAAGTACACACAAAATCCCGAGCATTTGTACTAATAACAAAAAGCAAGATGGCTTTTTACCGCCGTTTTTGACGTTTTATAATAGAAATATCGTTTTCTAAAAATGCCAGTAAAAGTATAATTTTAAATGCATGTTGTCGCTCTCTAAAATGCCATTTTAAAACACTGGTGTTAGAAATAATTTACTTTTAGCACTATTGTTAAATGTAAATGTCTGGGTTTACTTTTAACAATTAAACAAAATTAAATCAAAGGAATTTTTACTTTCTTAATTTAAAATGTATAGTTAGAGAAAACACAATTAGAATAAGTAATATTCGATGACCAATGTCATTAGTATTCTAAATTTAACGATAGAAAATCTGATTTGACAGCAATATTTTTGACATCAACACCAACCCAAAAAAATTAATAAACTAAAATGCATCATTTCTCAGGAGCTCCACCAATTTTTATCGGCCATATCGCGAACTCATACCAGAGATGCATAACCTATATTTTTTAAGACTTGTTGCTTGTTGCCCGTGTTAGTAATGTTTTTCTGTGTTGACTTTTGTTTACTCAAATAGTGTGTCTTAAAATATGTTGTACCATGTTGTAAAATTGTTTACTACCATCTAGGTAAATTACAACCAAATACACTAACACAGGAGTCTTCATAATTCATTGCCAACATAATTTTGCAGAAAAAATAGGTTACTAAAAATAGAATGTCAAATATCGAAATAGATTTTTTATCGTTAAATTTACAATAGCTGTATAGTGCTTTCGATTAATATGCAAACTAATGGAATGCGGTGCTCAGTGGTGCGCGCAATCAACCTAATTTATTTCTTTTATTTTAGTTTTTATTGGCTAAATTGAGCACTAAGTTGTACACGCAGCATGCAAAATGTTCTCAATATATTTTAAATACATTGAAAATAGTAAAAATACAATTTAAAATAGTGGTGGATTAAGTACCAGAACATTTTAATTATAGCTATTTAAGATAGTTTGACTAAATTGGCTAAATTCTTATGATAAATCATAAAATAAAACAAGTTCCTTCTTTAGCAGGTATTATTCAATATTAGCTGATTAGTTTAGTAGATAAATCTTCTATACCTGAATACTAAAGAGTCAATACTTTTATTATACTTTTACCAATAGCCAATTTTAGCCAATATTTTTTTTCATTTATTTCAACACGCAATTATTATTATGTTCCTCTAGTAAAGTGTTAATACTGTTTCAATTTGAAAAATTAATAACAATCATTGGCGACTCGCCAGGGGACGCGAGTAACGCACAGCTTCACCTAAAATCTCGTCAAATGGACCCAACTTGTGGCCGACAACAAGTTGCCTACAGGATCATGATAGCTATGCCACTGAGACCAAGTTTTTCTTTCTCGAAGCTCATATCTTTTTGAACTTCAACCATATTTCGTGTACTCTATAGATATGTAGGCTTTAAATATTTTCCAAGCCATTATGGTTTGACAATGTGTATTTTTTTAGTGATAAATAATATTTATTTTAATTACATATTAAGTAACAAAGTAATTCTCACTTAAGTAGGTACCTAATTAATTATTTTACTCGTCGCATTATATTATAAGGTTTTAAAGACTACGCCTCGGTCAAGCGCGCTCGTTATTCCAGCAATTAAGGCGCCAATAACAGGCCGGTAAAGGACTAGAAGGACATTACAGCGTACGGCGAGGGCGTCGTGCTTATGCACATTTGTTTTGATGCGCACACATTCAAACGCAAGCGCTCGGACCCACATCGATTCCATAGCTCTTCTTCTGTCTTATGCCCGACCCGCTGCATGTATTATATGTTTTTAAATGTGAGCGGAATAATTTAACATTAACCAAAGATTCTCATTTGTGTCACAGAAGTTCACTCAATGGGCATGCCATTGTGCCGGACGGACGAGGCAGGGGGAGGCTTATCTTCACGTCTTCATGTTAGATATTCATGCTTTGTAAACGCAGTCGCTCCGCATTTACTTTTTCCGTTTTTATTGTTGTTTTCGGTCATATTTTAATAGCTACATATGATGATATGAGCAGTAATTCCCTCAAGAAGCATATGTAGGATGT
The DNA here is from genome assembly GCA_964058915.1 of Tetropium fuscum. Lineage (NCBI taxonomy): Eukaryota > Metazoa > Arthropoda > Insecta > Coleoptera > Cerambycidae > Tetropium > Tetropium fuscum. The sequence goes on along the minus strand of CAXKVY010000075.1, from coordinate 166,779 downwards.
GTACAAAAATACAAATATTTTATCTATATTATATATATATATATATATATATATATATATATATATATATATATATATATATATATATATATATATATATATATATATATATATATATATATATATATATATATATATATATTATTATGTGAGAAGAAATCTTGGCTTTGTAGCAACTTATTACATAGACGAATAATCAAAGGAAGATACTTACCAGTGGTATATCTGGACAAATGGGTATACGGAAACGAATCACTTAGAAGTTGTACATGTTCTTTCACCTTTCTTGGGGATTTTCAGGGTGATGTACGATTTGTTTTATTGATCATTTATATTAGAATTTAACATTAAAACTTTACGATTCATACAGTGGCACATCATGTGACATTAGTTTTGACGGAACTCAAATACATAGAAAGCACAAACCTACTCTACTATTTATGTTTGTTCTATTTGAACATATTGATATATAAGAGAATATATTTTTCCCGATGGTAAACTTTAAAATGCGTAAAATCTTGTAGAAACTATTAAAACAACTAGTTTTTCTAGCTATAGGTATGCTACAAAATATTGAATTCCATATACAATAGAATTCTGAAGCATTTAAAGAGGGAGTGATACAAAAATTGCTTGCTATATATATATATATATATATATATATATATATATATATATATATATATATATATATATATATATATATATATATATATCTTCTAATTTCTTTGCTATCTTTATATATTTTTGGAGGGTTTATCTTGGGACAGTAGCAATAAAACGACTGATTATATTACTTGACGTTTCGGTCCCTTTTTTGGACCTTTTTCAAAAGAGTATTTTATTTATGACATATTTGACATAGGCAAAAATGACAGTTTTAATTATTTTTTAAGGTTACTAGACTGTTCGATTAGTATCATAGGGAAGAACAGCCAGGAAACCCTACTAACTTTACCCTACGGTTATTTTATATTTCATTATTATTCTAATTTTGGTTATATTAATATTATGTAGATGTATATTTATAGTAAGTAGGTATGTATGTATATAAGTTTATATATAGAGATAATGTTTTTTGTTAATTTATTTAATACTTTTATATTAAAAAATTGTATCTTCTGTATCTTTCTTGTTATTACATGCATTTGGATTTTTTTAATAAAAATTGATTCCATAATTAGGCGTGTTTTATAATTTTGTTCTTTATTAATAACTTTAGTATTTTCGTAGTTAAATTGATGACCTGTTTCATTAGAATATTTTTTTAGAGCTGTAATTTTAGCTGAATATTTGTGACCTTTTAAACGTTCTTCAAGAAGTTGCATTGTCTGACCAATGTAGACTTCATCACATGGAATGTTTACATGGAATTTCGTATATACAATGTGTAGTTTTTTCAAGTGGAGTTTTGTCTTTTAATGTTGGTTAAAGGAATTTTAAGTTGTATGTAGTTTTGTGTGCTGTGTGAATATCATATGTTTTTAAAATGTTTGAAATATTTTCTGATAGTTGTGGTATATATGGTACGGCAATATATGTTTTACGAGAATTAGTTGTATTGATTAGTGGTGGTGGAGAATTGTAGTATTTGTGAATTCGGTTTTTGAAAATTTTGTTGATTAGAGAAAAAGGATAGTTATTATTTATTAAAACGTTTATTGCTTTTTCTATGCATTCTTTTCTAAAAATGGCAGACGTTAGTTTTATTGATCTGTCTGCAATACCTGCAATTATTTCAGTTTTTATGGTTGTAAGGGTTTTTTGAGTAGAAATTGGTATATCTACCAGACCATGTTGTTTTTGTATTCTATTTTGTTAATATTTCAGTTTTATTATTTATTGTTGAGTTAAGTCTAAGACATTTACTGTATTTTCTGATTCGTTTTCAATTGTAAATTGTATTTTTGGATGGTACCAATTAAATTTATTTAGGATAGAGTTTTTATGTTCAGTTTGAAATGGTTATGCAATCATCAACATAACGTTTGAAAAATGGTATTTTATAGTTTAATGTTGGAATTATGATTTTTTCTAAATCTTCTAGTACTAATTCTGCGATTGTACTGGATATTGGTGAACCCATTGCACAGCCATATGTTTGTTTGTAATATGTATTATTGCATTGAAAAAATGTGCAATTTAATGTGAGTTCTAAGGCATATAAGAACTCTTCTATTAAAGAAGTATAATTTTTATTTCGTTCCAACGTTTATTTGTTATATTTTTTACCAGGTCTATTGGTATATAGTGAAATTATATCTAAAGAGAAAAATTTTTCTTGGTTATTCAATTTTATTGTATCAATAAATGTTTTGAATGTCCAAGAGTCCTTTGTATAATTTACAATTGAAAATTCTAATTTATACAATTTCCTTTATATAATTCAAAAAACAAAATGTTCTTTCACTCTTATTGTTCCTTAGGGAACAATCATATATAGGGTTTTAATGGTATTTCTTGCAAATGTAATTTTAGTAACCTATCATTTTGATAAATATTGGTAAGTATCGCCTTTTGAACGGCGAAGTTTGAAGTTTGAATTCTCAGCAGCATATATTAGGTAGGTATCTTATAAATCGCCCAGTATAAATAAATTATTCTTTCTGATTGTTGTACGTGAATTATAAGTTCTTTTCATTTAGAAATATATTGCGAACTTATCTTCTTCCCATTTAAAGTATAATTTAAATTTTTGCCGGAGGCGCCAAGAGAAATTTCGAGTGGAATAAACATGGAAAACTTTTGCATCTCGAGTGGATTTGTGAGAGATTAAAAAGTTTTATTATTATATTATGATCATGGAGAGCCGGAATTTAACTTTTATAATCCATTAGAAACGTCGCTGCGAGTATAATGAAGTTAAGAAAAATGTGCCCTTTTACAATTTTCTTAACAACACAATTATTGTTAATATTATTTTATTATATCATATCATGTATAATTGTTGCGATAGGTATTAACTGAAAATTGTTAGCTGGGAACTATATAATTGCCCTTCATGTTGAATACTGATTTTGAATATTGAATACCCAAAATTCCCAAAACACCGATTTTGAGTTGATTCAGAACAAAAATGGCAAAAAATTGCGCTATCTTGCTTCAATATTACGCCATCCTGAATATTTATTTCATTTTGACAAAAAGTACTTGGTTACTTTCCATTTTGAGCAATCAGTACTTTGGGAACTTCACATGGGAAATCCTGTAACGGAATATGAAACGTCTCAAAATTTATTGTAAAAATAAGAAACTAAGTGGATATTTAAAAAATAACAATAACTATTCTTAAAATAGAACAAAAACAGTTACATGGTTAATGACAGTGTTTGAACGACCGAATACTCCAGGTATTCAGTCGTGGATGCACTTAGGCAGCACCAAATCCACTGAGTGGTGAAGTCCGAATGAATGATATAAGGATATCGAATGATATATAACACACGGACATATAGCTTTCGCTGTCGGTACTGCAGAAATTTACTAATAGATTTTTATGGTATGTTATCCTGCATGGGCATCTTAATGTAGTAGATGTTTCAGAATGGTAGAAAATAATACGGCAGAAATAAGAACTGCAGAAAATAAGTTGATTCTTCGTTTACCCAAAATTATTTTTCTGCCAAATATTACGTTATTTAAATCTTTCGTTCTTGAGATAGCGTGTTCACAAAAAAACTAAAATCGTCAATTTTCGTCAGAGGCCAAAATTCTTCTACAGTTGTCCATTGTCCATTTTCTACTATGCAGTATACCGATATACTTCGACTTTCGCAGCGAAATAATAATTAGGTAGAATGAATTACTTTAATTTCGTTTCAAAATTAAAAATTCTTGTAAATGGTGAATGTAAATAATATTATATATAATAATTTATATATAATAATTATATAAGTAAATATATTTAAAACAAAATTAATAGCAGTACGGGAAGACTTTATATACATAAAAAATAAGTGGGTGCATGTATTTATCTGTATTTAATTCACTGCTGTCACCGAGGAAATTCTAATGCCAGGCACCTTCAAAGACATGCAACCCTCCACCGGAATATCTCTGGTGAATAATCAAGTAAATTTAAAATCCGCTGAGTACATAGATCTGCATAATGGATTCTTTTTGAAACATCCTTTCAATTTAGTCATGTGGGTAAATATACTTGATAAAGTGTACCCAATGTCTGGACCATTGTGATCAAAATTGAAAGTACCAAAGACTGCTAATGCAACAGTGCAACGGGTCTCGTGATATAATCTTATGAAAAGGATGAATGGACGTACATATACAATCACATAGATAAATTTGTTACTACGCTATAGTATTAGTATATCATCTATCCAGATATTGCGTTTATTTTATATAGGCCTATAACATCAGCATTTACATAGAACTACCTCAAAATGATTTATATAGGGTTACCTCTGAGTTCCACAGGGTTTTGTGTTTTACATTAGGTCAGTGGTGGCTCGTAAACTTAACGAGAGGTGAAGCATACGGATATTTAGCGCAATTCGCAATTTAAAAAAAATAACAAAAATAATATGCTCCAAATCGTCTTCGATTGTACTGAGACTTTTTTCTTAATTAAGCCAACATTTTAATGGAACATATACGGCCCGACTTTACACCTACGATTAAACACGACATACAGAAGAGTTTTTTTTGTAAACACTTCCGAATACCACTCATTCCGAAACTTACGAACAAACACTTTGTCTTTTGACTTTCCCTTTTTTTCATATCAAGAGAACGCACAGGTATCTTGCATTTTTAAAAATCCCTTTTGTCCTCAATTTTTCATCTGGAAAATGGCGAAATAAAATATAAACTGGATCATACAAAGGAAACATTTCTCCGATTTACACAAAACAAAGACCTGTTTTAATCGTAGCACATGGCGTAGCATAAAGGCTCTCGATTTACACGATGCCCGTTTGACTACATGATAGTTTTTCACGTATTTGTCGCCTTGTTGCCATGAGAACTGCCCGTAAACCACTCTATAAGGTGCGGCGGAATATTAACTGATATCGATACGCGTCACTTGCTTATGCTACGCATTATGCGATGTTGATGAATTATTGTAATGATCTCGCTGCGCTCAATGAAGCAATGTTATTTTTGAAGGGGTTCGCTACGGATCTCGTTTATTTCTACATATGAAACAAATACAATACACTGAGAGAAGAGACATTAACCGTTATATGAAAATTGAATAGCCTCTATACAAAAGTTGTATACTATTTGTGACAAATGACCTGTTTTTTAAGGTTATACAACGCGTTTTTCTGAAAACCTGTCATCAGATGAGTTGCTGCTAAAACCTTTTCATATAGCCCTTATATTTAGAATTTTAACTTATATTCCAGTTATATAACCATTATAATCTTATTGTATAGCGGTTATATAATCTAGAATATTAATTATATAACTGCAACATTCTTGTTATATAGTCTCATAATATTTTTGTATAACCAGTATAGTACTGGTTATACAAAATATATATATTGTATAGTACGTATATTACAAATATTCTAATCTAGAATTGTAGTTGCATAACCACAGAAACTTTTTTATATAGCTTTTTATGCTTTTATATTAAAATGTTTTAATTGTAATATTTTAATTGTATAACCATTAAAATCTTTTTATATTAACAGATAATAAACAAAATATTATTATTTACAATTTATTCGCTTAAAAATAAACAGAACAACAAAACATTAACACTATACATACAATAAAATAAATAACATAAAATTACAAATACAAATAAATAACATACGATTGTACATAATTTTTAGGTATAATGAATAAAAATTAAAGTCAAATTCTGTAGGCAATAGGCTACAAGTGCGGGAGCAACATTTGGATTTGAAATATATGTGTATTTATTATAGGCATTTACCTCTGCTAAAACCTTTATTTGTTTAGATTTATATTCCAAATATTTTTTTTTGAAAATTAACCTTGGCCCCGCTTTAGGGAAGTTATGGGCAATGGTATTATCGTCCAAGATCTCGAAGGCCTCGTGTCAATTTCTTCCTCTGAAAATTAAATACATAATAATATCCACTAAAACGCGCAACCAAGTTTATGCTCAAAAATACAGACTATTCATTTAAAAATTCAGACAGATTTTAATATAGACAGCTCCTCTGTATGTAACTATAAAAAACTTTAGTTGCTAAAATATGGGCTTCTATACCTACCTATATGAATAAAATACCACATACCTAGGTACCGCATATTTTATCTCTAAATATTACGACTGCCTATGCCTGTCTGAAATAATACATTTATGATTTGGTACATGGGTAAGGTAGGTAATGTAGGGTAGGTAATTTTAGGTACCTAGGTCATATTTTCAGTAGGTATCAACTTTGGCATAGGTATCTAAGTCTTGGTTATACCAAAGGTCCCTATGGCTGTAATGAGCCATAGGGACCTTTGGTATACCTATGCCAAAGTTGATACCTACTGAAAATATGTAGGTGTACCTACATTACCTACCCTACCCATGTACCAAATCATAAATGTATTATTAATACCTACATAATAATTTAATTTAATTAATTAATACATAATATACCTACCTATTATAGGTATATTTATACCTTTATAGGTATGTATAGATGGAAAATTCGTTCCTAATATTACAAAAAAATGAGAATAGGGAACATTATAGGACAAAAAAATATTGAGATAAAAGCAAAAATAATACAGAAAAGTTATAGCAAGCTATAGCTGAGCTGTCTTTGCAGGTTAGGTACGTGCTGATATCCATTTAAGTAGAAACAAAAATGTCTGCATTGCCCAAATCTGAATTACATATTTTATTAAAAACATTATGTAATTTACGTACCCTTGAGCTTCTCTGGAACATCTTGACTTAATCCAAATGTTTCCATTGTTTATCAAATATCAGAGGATAACAAAATTTTTCACACAAGCTGCAGCGTCCTTCTCCGTGTCACGCTTCAACCGCAGTATCACCATCACCGGCATCACCACTCAACCAACACATACCAGACCACACCACATATTATACATTCACGGGTCACCGATCACGTGTCGATGCCAATCGATTGAGAGCTCGCTCGATAAAATGGTCGGATTGGTAGTTATGTAGGCGAGTAGGTACTACTCATAATATAATTTGTTGTATAAATACAATACAATATTTGTATACGGCTAACTGTTATTTATTCAGAAAAGAATTATTATATACCTGTTATACAAATTATCGTAGAAAAGTTTTTATTTACATGTATACAATGTTGTATTACCCTAATTCAACTTGAGCCAAAACAAAAGTTCACTTAGCGGATTTCTTTCAGTGTACATTTTCAGCGTAGATATATACCGAAATTAAAGAAAATATATGAAATTAAAATAATTTTAAATCGCACAACCAAACGGAAATGGACATTTTAGGTGAATTGGTGCATCACTAGTGTCCTCTAGATAGCCGCCACTGCTTTAGGAAAGTTAACTAGATTCTCTATCATGTATTAAGCACTTACATGACCATGCAGTAGGTACAATGATTTAACTTAATTTATTTGAAATAAAGCAGACATTTAAATTGGCTCTAATCGTTTATTCGGTAAAATAAGCTGATTTTTCTCAGTATTCTTCATGTTTTATTTATTTATTTATTTTATTTAAATTACATATGCCCATTTGCAGATTATGTGAAAATTACAAAAAATGAAAACATGAAATAATAAATTATAAAATAAAAAGATAATCATAAAAAAACACGTTTTCAGTTTTGTAGCATAGAAAATTAATGGTTTTAACCTGTTTTAAACTATTATAAGAAAACATCAATGAATAATTCAAAGATTATATAGGTATTGGTATTGGACTAAACGAAATAGTGGAAATAATTTGGAATATGCAGGTAAATAGTATATTATTTAAAATATTGCACAAATAATATTTATAACAAGCTAATTAGGCCCTTTTAGAATACTCTAATATTTTAAATTCGTGTCATAAATCCCGTATAAAAATTATATTTAGAAACGATATTGGTATGTAGTTCAACATTCATCAACTTGATGAATGTCTCCTTTTTATGAATTGGTATTGCTCTGTCAATTTAAAGGATATGTGTAAATATACTAATATTGTCAGTAGTAAATTTCAATAAAATATTTGAAAAAAGTAATGCAATATAGAATTATTCAATTTATTAAAAACTAAAAGTTATCAGAACATCAGTATGGATTGACGTAAGGAAAATCCACAGAAGATGCAACTATTGCACATGGAAAATTTATGGTGCATTGAATAAGAGCAAATTTAATTTTTGCGATTTTAGAGTTTGCGAAGGCTTCAACACTGTCAGTCGACCGCAACTGGAGGAAAAGCACTTCACCTGCGTTCTGTAGCCGTTCAGTAAAATATTATTGTCGTCAATATATTATGCTGTCTATGGATTTATAATTTTTTTTAGGTATATAGGCATCTTCACGTTCGTACTATATAAACAGATTTTATATAAGTGGGAAATTTGAGGCATCTTTTATGTAGATATTTCTCTATTTAAAAATAATAATTTAGGGCAGTGATAATTTCTTCGCTAACCATGATTATCCTTGTGGAATTATCACATATTCACTTTGAGGAGTTTACAATCTTCAAGGCAGAATCCTCGTTGTGATCTGGTATACCTTAAAATATTTAATTGGTAATATTGAGACGTCAATTTATTTATATATTTAATTTGAACTACATCCAGCAGCTAAATGCATATTTACAGGAGTAAGTATATCAGCAGGTACATGAGTGTCAGATAACAATAAGAAATATATTAAGTGAAGAAAACCACTAAAAACGACCTTAACATGAAAAAAAGAAAAAAGATTTAAGATAAACAAAGGAATAGCTTTTTGTATAATAAGCTATGAAAAGTGATTTTTCAGGCGTAGGTAAAAATCCGCCATTTGCGGAAAAGATACTTCTCCTACGAGTGGCACATATGATTCTTTAGTGGTATTTCGAAATATAGCTCAAGTGACTATAATTATCATAATTTTTTTTTGAAAATTATGAATTTCAAAAATGTGAATCAAGGTATGTTGGAGATCAAATATGAAGATAAAGCATGAAATTACCTTCCCAATGATGTATATAAGACTATGGACTTTAGAGATATTAGGGGCTTCCCCCACCATTTCCGTAGGGAGATAGAACAAAATGCCAATAATAAAAGTTCTATACGTAATGAAACCGGCTATCCGTAGCTGTGCTGTTTAACATACCTGTATAGGAAATATTTCTAAGAAAAATGCATCTCTATGTTTTGGTCCATAGATTTCGCTCCCTAGTGACCGCGATACGAACTTCTTCTATCGTGACCGCGATACGAAAACTCTTCAACTCAGCAACTCAAGAAAGCTAAGAGTAAAACATAGTAAGAAACAAAGAACAACACAAAGAATAGATGAAAAAGAATAGTAACGTAGGTATAAATAAATATTTATCTAAATTAAATGTTCGAAATTGAGACAGTTCTCTCTTAAGCACAACTTCAAACGATTGAATGTTTCCGCCAACACATTATTATAAACAATCGGACACACTGCTCTTATGTGGTGCCGGATTCGTTCCTTCAGTTCTTCCAGATTTCTCGGGTTTGGGGAGTAAACTTTGCCTTCCAGTAACCCCAAAGGAAGATATCCAGTGGGGTTAAATCAGACGATTGAGCAGGACATTCCATAGGCCTTCTTCGACTGATCCACCGTCCAGGGAAAACCTCGTGTAAATATTGACGGACATTTACTGCAGAATGAGGGGTGCTCTATTTTGCTGGTACCAGATTTCATTGGCTGGAACGTCTGGGTCGTCAATATTTGGAAACAATAGAGTTGTCATGATTAAATTTTTATTAATTCGTTTAAACCTCTGTTTCTCAAAATAAATATAAAGTGTGCTATATTACCGAACTCATAAAGAGTTTTTATACAAGAATCTGCCGGAAAATATATTGTTGCCGTTAGAAAAAGTCTCATCCGGAACACCTAGAGCGCCATGTTATTGTATAATACATGATTTATAATACATAAATATATATGCTTTATTGACTTTTTTGATATACAATGGTTGTACATTTCGGGTCATAACATTTGTCAAGAATACAATTTAAACAATACAATTAAAAAGGTAGGTACATATAAAAAGTAAACTAATTAAAACAAGACGAAAAATCATCAATGGAATAAAAACACTTTGTAAGTAAAAATTTTTTTGTGAATGAGTGAAATTGTTTGTCAGACATATGGCCTATATCATCACGTCTAAAATAATTCTTAAAATTGTTATATAGACTAGTGGGTAGCTTATTATTTCTTGTTAGGTTTATCCGAGAGAAAGGTACTACAAGATTACCCGCTTGCCTGGTATTGTAGTGATGAATATCAGAGTGTATTACGAATTTAGATTGATTTTTGTGGATCAGCATCAGCGACTCCAACAGATATATACTGGGCACCGGCAAAATCCTGAGCCTTATAAATAAGTCCTTGCATGGAGAGCTTCTAGGAGCCGCAGCTATGAGGCGAATAGCGGCCTTCTGTAAAATAAACGCTCTCCGCGCAGTACTAGCATTACCCCACAGGGCAATTCCATAGGTCAAGCGACTGTGCACTAAGGAGAAGTACACTATTTTCATAATGTTATTGTCCACGAAAGGTCTTATCTGTCTCATAACAAATATTTGGGACGAGAGTTTACAGCATATATTATCAATGTGAGATATCCAGTTTAAATTAGTATCAAGTCTAACCCCAAGTAAAGATACTGATTTGGATTGTGTCCATTTATCGGAGGTAAAGGTTAGGTTTTGTGTTTTCGCGACATTTAATTTTAATAAATTAGCTGAAAACCAAGTTTCAGCTGTGCTTAGATTACTCATACTCAAGTTCCCGTCGCCTCGGGTTAACAAGGTGGTATCATCAGCAAATAGGATACACTTGCTATTTCGAATGTTGACTGGTAAATCATTTATATTTATAAGAAAAAGTAGCGTACCCAAAACGGATCCTTGAGGCACGCCATTAAAGGTTGGAAGCATACGCGATTCAACATTGTCAACACTGACATACTGTTGCCTACCAGCCAGATATGAGCCAAGAAGGTTTAATGAACTGTTGCGAATGCCATAGTATTCAAGTTTTTTCAGCAAGATGTCAATGTTGACGCAATCAAACGCTTTGGTAAGGTCACACAATGTGGCATGCATTGCGGTACCTTCGTCAATGGCCTCCAGCACGTCATCTATAACGGCTAGAAGAGCCTTGGTAGTGGAACAGTCTTTCCTAAATCCAAATTGATATGGGGACAAGATAGATTTATTCTCCAAATAAGAAAGTAGTTTCTCTTTTATTATATGTTCTAGAATTTTTGAGAATATTGGTACAATCGCGATAGGTCTAAAATTGTCTGCTATATCGTGGTCGCCTTTTTTATGAATAGGTAGAATTTTAGTAATTTTAAGGCTGTCAGGCCACGTTCCTTCTTCTATAGATTTATTAAATAACAAAGCCAAAGGAGTAATAAGGAACTCCAGGGACGCTTTTATAATACGGCTATTTAGTCCATAATAATCTGGACAATTAGAATTTTTTAGCTGCAGAATGGACTGACGAATATCAGTCTCTAGAATTGGCGACATAAAAAAAGATGAAGAAGGTTTAGGTTGATTATTTAATAATAGCATAGGATCAGTATTTGACGAATTAATGGAATTAAGAACAATATCGGATATTGAACAAAAAAAGTCATTGAATTCGTTAGGTGTTAGCTTTGATTTGTTAGTATAATGCTTATTTGGTCTTTCCGAATTGACAATATTCCAGATGGTTTTAGATTTATTGTTTGAGTTACCGATCATATCAGAATAAGCACAACGTTTCGTATCTCTGATTGCTATTCTATATGCTTTACGAAGCTGACAATAACATATCCAGTCTTCCTGAGAGTTAGAAACTCGAAACCTTCTTTTACCGTCTCTTAGACTACGTCTCATCCCTTTAAGCTCCTTGTTAAACCACCTGATTTTTGGTTTGTTAGTAGTAGGAGTAAAGGGGAAACAGTTATTCAAGTTATGCATTAATGTATTAAAAAATATGTTATATAATTGATTACCGTTTAAATTAGAGGGAGACAACGTTACCCAATTTTCTGACCTCATAATATCCACAAATTTATTCATATTGGAGTCGCTTATGTTGCGTCTATATACTTTGGTCGTCTGTGATAAGTAATCAGTTGAATAGCCCTTAACGCGAATAAAAACTCCCACATGATCAGAAATATTTAGATCAAGAATTCCTGTATCACTGTTATTATAAGGTATGTTAGTAAGGACATTATCAAGACATGATTTGGTGGTTGGGGTTATTCTTGTCGGTACGTGAATATGATGATTTAAGCCATACGACGAAAACAAACTTCTTAAATCTTTAGTATACTCCGTACTTGAGTCAAAGTCCAGGTTAAAGTCTCCAATTATAATGAGAGATTTGTATTTACGTGAATAAAAATCGATAACATTTGAAATACAATCTTTAAATATAGTTAAATCACCGCTAGAAGAAGACCTATATACATTTAAAATTAAACAGCTAAAACCCTTTATTTCCGCCTCGCATAGCTCAGCATGAAAGGGTTTACAGTAGTTTGATACATCTATATACTTTAATGTTACTCTAGAGGAAGCAAAAATTGCAACACCACCATGCTTATTTTTGCCTTCTCTACAATGGAATGAAACGAGTTGGTAGTTAGGAAAACGAATCATCTTTAAATTATTTTCTTCAAGCCAATGTTCCGAAATGCAAAAAATATCAAATGGATTACTTTTTAGAACAATTTTTAATTCATCAACTTTATTGGAAAGGCTTTGAACATTGACGTGAAGTATAGAAAAATTTAGTAAACCTGGGCTAACACTAGTCTCCTCCGGATTGAAATGCAGGTTGATGTCTTCTATCACCATGTGGTCCTTTGGGGCGAAAAAACCTATTCACAATCACACCCTGGGGCCATATGTTACTCTCCAGAATTGACGAAGACTCAGATACAGGAACCGAAACTTTAAATGATGTGTACCTCTCTGGATTCTTGGAAACCAGCATCTCCACATCAATGTTTGCAGAAAAAGACCTCAAATATCCTTGTAGTGCAGCTCTATCAGTATTTGGATCTAAGTTTGTCACGTGGTATTGATACCGTTGCTGATACGAGTTATTGGCTGCAGCTTTAAACGGACAATTTGATGAGTTTACTTGGTTACCCACCAGAATAGTTCTAGATTTTGTTCTAGATTTCGTCGTAGGATCTGAGCGCAGAGCCTGCTTATTTGCGTCATTTCCTAAATTTATCACTTCTTTACAGATATTTTTAGCTACCGCGTTATGTAAAGCTCCAGCAATAGATTTCCCATTAACTATAGGCAATGACGATGACGCTGCAGGAGCAGGAGCTTTAAGTTTTATTGCTTGCTTCTTATTGTTCTGTCTGGTACCTTCTTGAGAGGTATTGGGAGAAGTTTTTACGGTACCAGTAAAACTAGACTTACATTCTTTAAGCATTATAATTTGTTCGCGAAGAGAATTGATGGCTATATTTTGGTTATTTATTATTAGATCTTTCTGGCGAATAATTTCCTCCAAATATGAGATTTTTAGTTTCGTAACTTCATCCGTTGGAGAATAATTTTGTACTGAACCCATGCTTCCACTGGCAGCTGGATACTTATCATGATTTGAGGGACCATCATTTGACTCCGCACAGCATATTACTGTATCTTCGTCAATAAATTTTACATTTTTTAAAATCTTTAGACAACTTTTGTGTGATATTAAGCAAATATAGCAAAATATATACAATATATACAAAATAAGCAAAATTAAAAATAAAAATCGACGTGTCCGAGGATTTTAGATAGAAACGTCAGTCTTAAGAAATATCGAATTTATCCGTTACTTTTCTAACGCAGTGTACATATTCGATACAGTAGTTTACCACAAGTTTTGTAGAAAACTTTAATATAACTTTTCTAATTAAACAGAGTTCCATGACAGTAGTATGCAGTTATGAGATGGAAATTCTTATTTCGCAGTAGTAGGTTATGCATATTTGAGATAGGGGCCGTGATGAGAAATTGAACTTGGAATGGAAATCAAGGATTTCATTATTAATATTCTATTCGGAGGCCATATTAATTCCGTTATATAAGATTGTATTTATATAGCCAACATGAAAGATTTAGAACATGAATATCGGAAGAGAGAATATCATAATGGAAAATATTATTAAAATACTAAAAATGAGTACAAGGAAATAAAGATGTCTTTGAGAAGATTTTTTGACTTGGTTTTCTTCCTTTTGCTGGCATATCACGGTATTGCCAAACTAAAAAAGCAGAAGAGTAATTAATTCTTTTATTTTTTTTTCATTGTCTTAGATTCTGGTATGAGTCGGTTGTTTCCTTTTCTAAATAGTCTAGTAACCACATTCACATTTTATTTGATAATGTGCTATTTTATTAAATACAAAATCGTTTATTAAAGTGACAATTTACCATATATGTCACTGTTAATGAAACACAGTTTGACAGAAAATTGTTTATTTAAATATTGCTATCTTTTTTATATACCTATATTAAAAGTAGGTACAATTATACAAATTTGAAAAATTAATAGAATCAACTTTGTTCAATTCCCTTCGTTCTGCTTGAAAACTATTATGATTCCCCATCTTCATTTCTGAATGATTTTGAGGTACCACTAATTCTTGCTGATAACACACTTTTTGAAATATTCAACTTATTGGCGATGATTTTCTCGATATACTCCTCAGCCCTGCTAGTTGAACGCGATCCTCCATACCTTCTAAGTGTCTCAATGTCAACTTCAGGGTCAGCGAGAAAAGTGGCAGGCAGTTTTAAATATTGCCCAACTTTTTGGAACATTTTTGTAAATCTGTTGATATCAGCGGGTTGTATTGTGCACTAACCGTTATTATAATGAATAAAAAATGTATTGTGTTTTACTTGTTTAGGTCTCAATAGTGAAGATATGATGAATTTCATATCCGTTGCACTCTAATTATACAATAAATACACGTGTATTTACTGTTGTCGTACCTGTTAATACAATGTTAATAAATTCGCTATTCGTTATATGCGGTACTGGAATATTCCAAATTCAAGAAAATCAACAGCACTCCATAACATGTCTGACAAGCACAATTCTATGCGACATTATTGTATCCTTTAAGCTTGAATATTTTATTTGCTTAAAACGTTGAGTGATCAATTATAAAGAGACGCAACGCTTATGGTGGAATGCTTGTCCAATCTACTATAAATTTAATGCCATATATTGGAAAATAAGGCCCTGATAAAAAACATTATAGAGCAAAATATCAAAAGTTCAAACAAGGAATATATTTAATCTTCCAATATTTCATATTTTGGATTTTTTGGATTGTTTTTTTTGTACCTCAGATTTGTCAATCTTTTAAGAACCTTTGTGAACGACGCGACGCGGCGGTTTAATTTGCGTGTTTTGTGACCGTTTAATAGTTCGACAGATAAAGAAAACCTTAGCAAACAATATAGTACACGGAAATTAGTCAAATTTATGCGGAATAGAAGAAAAATATTACAATAAGCTGAAATTTCTAGGATAGTTAGCTTATGTGTGTAAGAATGCATATCAAAAAAGTTCCCACCCCTAAGTGGTAAGCTTCATCCCTGTCTCACCCCCTTTAAGGACACCGCACTGTTTTTTTACAATATCTTTTAAACGCTTTATCCATAGTATGTATCGATTTTTCTATTACTTTTTATGTTATTAAATCGTAAACTGTAGGGTTAATCGAAAATGAAAGCCTCATTGTATTAAATACGGTACTTAATCGAATACAGCGCAGCCCGATAATATTTCAAATGATCCAATACAATCGCTTAATTCATACACATGTTAGAGAGAGAGAGAGGGGGGTTGTTTTGACCTGCCTATGCCGTTTGCCTTTGAACTTACGGCTGTGCCGTTATCTATATTTGATGAAAGAGGACTGATGAGAAAAACCAAAAAGTCATCAGTGTATCAAATTTTCAAATCCGTACCAGAACGTCCAATTAATGTCGCAAACTGTGAGTATGTAATTGATGGCGGAAATCGCGGAAATCATACGTTAAATTTGTTAAAAGGCATTATAGGAAAAATGTCACCATTATTTTCGATGGTTATGGTAATAATCCTACGACCACAAAAGATACTGAACTCTAACAGAAAATTTTATCAAGAATATCTCCCAAAGTTACTTTTGATTAAAATACGCCAATTACAGACCCTAAAGAAAAAATATTAAACAACCTTGCCAACAAACAACGATTGATTTCTCAACTAGATTAGACCTTTCAAAATGAAGAGATTCAAATTATAACCGCGGATGATGATGCTGATACAGTTATAGTTTAAACTGCTATATAAAACAGTTAGATCAGAAACGGTCGTAATTGTAGGACAATATATCCTACCTTATCTTAATTATTGCCCTGACGCTAACTGAAAAGGATATTAGATTACTAAGAGAGGCCCAAGGTAATATAAAAGCAAGAATTTATAGTTCTAAAGATTTACGGTTGTCAATTGTCCTTAAGAACTGAAGAGAAACAGTTCTTTTTGCTCATGCATTTAGTGGTAGTAACACAACGTCTGCTGTTTTTGGAAAAGGCAAACTCCAAACAATTAATTTATTAAACTCAGAAAGGAATTTACAAGAAGTTGTTAAAACCTTTAACAAACCAAATGCTACAAGACAGGATATTACTGAGGCTGGGAAAATATTTACTCTTGCACTATATAAAGCACAAAAAAATGAAACATCAATAAATCAGAGGTATGTTCTGTTTAACACCTCGATTGGCAATTCTAGTCAAATGGTTACTTTGGCAAGGCTACCCCCGACGTTTGCAGCTTTGCAACAACATTCAGGCTTGGCGTGGAAATGTTTTAGAGCCAGAAGAATAAGAATGGAAGAAATCGGGTGATATTTTAATACCTATTTTGACTACTGAAGCACCAGCTCCCTTATCAATTTTAGAGTTAATTTCGTGTGCCTGCAAAATGGGCCTCGACAAGCGATGCGGATGTTTCAAGGTTGGCTTAAAATGTTCGGTTATGTGTATGAACTGTCACGGACAAGGATGCTTTAATGCGGAAAGGACCGATGCAATTGAATTTGAGTAAGAATAAATGCCTTTAGTGTATTAGGCCTCAAGGGGAAACCACATAAAAAAACGTACCGACAAATTCCACTTCCTGGGTGGTATGGAAACGAGTTTAGAAATTAGAGTTTAGAAATCCATAATGACTATTTTTGGTTCTTGTTATAAATTCTATATAATTTATAAAAAGTTGTCGAAACCGAATGCTACAAAATATTAGTAGGTAAGGCTGAATAAATATTGTGTTGCCATCCAAAAGCGTTTTTGTTACCTATCCCTAACTTTGCCGTCGATTAACATGAAAACCCTTGATAATCTGCAAACGACTTTAATTCTGAATATTTATTAATACCTCTATTTTTGTCGTAGAATATTACATTTTCAAGATATTATTGAAAAACCAGCGCAGTGTTATTATAAGAGTGAAAAAGGGATGAAGCTCACCAGTTAGGGATGGGAACTTTTCCATCCTGAATTGCTACCCCTATCAACTCTCGATTCAGAAAATATCAGCGTTTTATTATTTTTTTCTTCTATTTTTGCTAATTTCCGTGTACAGGTTGTCCACTGTCCAGTCCAGAGATTAACAAATTTCGGAACCAAACTGGTAGTTACTAGTGTTTCTCCTGTATAAGTGTTCCGCATCAGTATAAATTCTCTATCAACGCTTGAATAGAATAGTTAAGAATAGTTAGAATATAGCATTTTTAGGTCGGTTTTAAATTTTGAAACAACATACTTCAATGCACTTTAATAAAGTAATTATCATTATTGAGAAAATCAATTTTTACCCAATCCAAAAGTAGAATATGTTAATTTATTAAAATAATATAGCCGTTCAAAATTTTTATTTGCTTATTTATTTATAGGTAACCACTGTATATGTTGTTCTGTTGATTAAAGAGTCGATCTGATATCTGGAGATACTACATCCTTTTTACATCCGCATTGTGTTCAGCAGTTCGCGAATAACAGAAAATAACTCCTAAAATCAGATACGCTTTCATAGGTATGCATAAAAATGATAGCGTATTTTATTGGTCAGTGAAAAGCCAACAATGTTTTAAACACTTGGCAAGATTCCATATCGTGAGGAGCCGCTTAATACGAATTACCACATACACATAAATAATCGCATTCTCGTAACGACAGCTTACAGAATACCAGAAAAATTTGATTAAGGATCTATGCACACTACAAAACGAAACCAAAAACGCGTTCAGTCTGTAGTATGTCTATGGGCAGCGGACCATCTGCTTAGCCTTGCCCTGAACACCTCGCGGTTACTCGTTTGTTCTCATGGCCGACTAGGTAAAGGTTAGCTATAACTTGCGAGGTTACCTTTCAGCATATCGGGACTTATCTCGCCTTTGTTTTCTTGTCAACATAATTTTTGCTGTGAATGCATAAACAAAATATTTATATTGTCCCCTCGATTGGTTTTTTTCGCGCATGGTGCAGACTGGACCGGACTTTTTTCTTCCAGGAATTTAATTTTTGCTTGCTGGTTAGAGACGGAATAAAACTTAAATCGTGATTGAGTTATTGTAACCATAATTTACTTTTTGACAGACACCATGCACTCGCGATGTGCCGTGATTATTACGGCCGCGCATTCATAGCAAGGAAGAATCGCTCCAGCCACAAAACATTGGGATTTATGGCGGTAATAAATATTTATGATTTTATGTTTAATATAATTATTGCCTGAGTTATTAAGTTAGGTAATAGGCAAATGGCGGTAAATGTCAATATTTGGATGGGCTCTTATGACATATTGGCATGTACCTTACGCATACTGGATACTTATTATCTCAGTCTTTCACTCAGTCTTTAGCGCTTGACACTTGCTAATTTGTGTACCAACTTTTTAATAAATCATAAAAATAATTTACGTTGGCGTTCAACTAATGATTTTTAATTAAGTCCGGTTAAGAACTAAGCCCATGGAGCTACCATAATTTAGGCATTTGTGGTTTACCTTTTTTCTACTTTTTAAAGTAGCCGTCGAGTACGACAAATGGGAAAAAGTGGACTAAGTTTACCCAATAATGCGATATCTACAATAAGAAGGGAGGGGACGATGTTCGAGCGGTTTAGTGTGGTTATGGCTGAATGACCTAACACCAGTGTTGGGTCAATTCCCCATACTGATGTGAAATAAATTTTCAATAATTTATCCCCAAGATTTAACTAATGAGGTTTTCCAGGTTTCCCTCACTCCTGCACTCAATGGTGATTAGAATTTACCAACCTACGTCGTTCCATGCGGCCCGACATTGATATTAGGCGGCCCCATCTCCCGCACTGGTCTCTGACTTCTGGGCTAACCATTGCGATTAGAATGAGGGGTAGAGATATTATATTATATATTATTAGAATAGTTGAAAAATTACTAAAAAAATCATTGGTTTATAAATTATTGGCTATGATAAATTGTATTTGAATTTGAGATTAACATTATTGTCTACCCTAGCCATGCTAACTTGTCACTTGTCACTTGTCAAAATTATGTTATGTACCTATGCGTATGTGTATGTGAAAAATCGTTTTTAATGCATATCTCGGCAGCTTGTGACTTTACAAAAAAAAAGTTTATACAAAAATGGAGAGTACAACAAAACACACACGCTCATTTAAAGCTGACCGAAATCAGATATTTATCTCGTTCGCGAGATATCGCGAATCATAGTTGCGAAAATATGAAAAATCAAATTAGTTCTTCATCGAGGGAGTTGGAGGCTCATTTTTTTTTGTAGAAGAGCTATTATGAAGGAAACATTAGGCCGCAGGCTTTATATTTCCTTCATCAGAGGTGGTACTATAATTATGAGAGGGGGGGGACGAAATTTTTTAAAATGCCCTTAACTTCTCTGAATATTGATCGATCTTAAAAAAATCAAACGGCTTTTTTTGCGTTTCTTTATACGCTATACGATGGCGTTAGGGTATATTTTATGTTGCAAACAAACGCTTAGCGCTCAAAAAAACGATTTTCCGGTTCTTCCGGTGTGAAGGAAGGGGTGGGGGATATATTTTTCCACCAGTCGACAGCTTTTTTGGCCTTTAATTCTTGCCCAACTAGATCAAAATCGGATGATTAGGAGGGGAGCTAGGGAACTTTTTACTTTTAAAGTTAACTGAACACATATACTACACAATATATATTTATATATATACATATACTACATAATGTGTTTTAATAGTTTATTTGATCAAGGTTACAAATAATTTTTGTCATAAAATATACAAATATATTCGCTAAAAAAACACATATCACAGTTAAAATGTAAAAAACAACAACAACGTGGCGTGGTGGTAAACCAAAGAGTTATAACGTTAAACTGACTTGATTTGAACAAATTTGACAACTTTGACAGACGACGAAATATAGAGAGATAGAAGTAAAATAAAGTTTACACAGTATTGTTAAAAGGATATTGTTAAAAATCTAGCAACATTGCATATTTCTCAAAAAGTTATAATCTCAACCAATAGAATCCTGGTAATAAACAAAACAGATTTTAATTATACGTAATTTGGAGTAAGAAATATAAAATGTTCCGTTTAAGCAAAAAAAATATCTGGCCAATAAAATAACCAATAACTGGCGGTCTGCAGTAGACCATATTTAACGGAAGATGTGAAATACCTCGCATTTCATTTTTTAAATTATTTTAATTGTAGAAGGTAGGTACTTCAGATCCGGTTCTTTCTAGGTGTCAAAAAACAAATGTGGAAAAATGGCTAAAAAACGGCAATTTTTCATATACTGCAAGCAATCTGCAAGTTAACAATTTGCAAAAGAGCAAATTTCATAGGGAGAAACTTTGTTAATGCATATGACATGTACCTAAATATGTATACTAAAAATGTTTAGGAGCAAAGATATACAGTTAAACGAGAAAAAAGTCTGATATTGTGCCGAGAATGTAACCAACCAAACGTTCTTGACGAATTTTAGAAAGAGGTATTTATTTGGTTTATTATATTATAGTTTGTGTTATCGTAAAAAACAGAAGACAGGTTTATCGATTTATATGTTATCGTAAAAAGCAGAGTAGGAACGCGATCTTCCTAGTCAGAACTAGTTTTAATTAACTCTTTTACACAATTCTAGTTTGGAGTAGATAAAACTAGAATTCA
The DNA here is from genome assembly GCA_964058915.1 of Tetropium fuscum. Taxonomy (NCBI): domain Eukaryota; kingdom Metazoa; phylum Arthropoda; class Insecta; order Coleoptera; family Cerambycidae; genus Tetropium; species Tetropium fuscum. The sequence goes on along the minus strand of CAXKVY010000075.1, from coordinate 145,379 downwards.
AAAATATTTTAGGTGAAATCAGTCTTTATTACGTGGTCCCCGTAAATTCTAGATTACGTTATTTTAGGTTAGGTTAGGATAGATTAGTATTTTTAGATAATCTAACCTAGAATTTCGTAGTAAAGACTGCTTTTAACAATAATATGTTTAGACAAAATATTACCTGAGAATACTTTTGAATTCTACTTTTACCTAGTCAAAATTAGAATTTACTAGAGGTTGGTTGAAACTAGTGTTTCCTAGAAAAATGAGGTTTTAACTGAAATCGGGGTTTTAAAGTAAAAAATACCTATAGGTACATCCAGTTATTTTATGTTAGAGAATAAATACAATAAGTCCAAGTTTAATATTTCTCTCTACTTGAATCCCATTTACTATATTGTTTACCTACACTATAATGTTTATACTATTAAATATTATGTTTATACTATTGTTTAATACAATATCGTACTAAAATCACATAGATGTATTTGATATTCTGCAGACTCAATATTAAGAATGCTAGACTTTTAAAAAATCAATTACAACTTTTATCTTGCAGACCCAACAGAAATCAATGGATGGGAAATGCGACAGAGGATTTGTTTGACCGCCTCACCGCAGTGGTTTGTGTCTGGCAGTGGCAATAAGAGGGTGACGGTGGTGTCGCGGTTTACATACGGCCGTCGTACTCACAACGTACCGCCGCCCGACCCCACAACCCCTGCCTCATCCACGGTGGACACAAGAAGGAGGTTAAAAAGAAGAAGTCGTCTCATCACATCTCCATGGTAACGAGCTGCCCCGTGGTTCCGCAGCCTCCTCTTTTACTTCCTCTCTTACTACTTTGCATCGATCTTTAAAACTGTGTGTATATGTGGAAATCACCCCCTTCCACCTTCGCATCATGAACGGCTCTTAATCCTGCTTGGTTTTCGTCTGAGATGAAATATTAACGGCTCGGAAGGGATCACAAAGCATTGGAAATCATATATGCACTGAATTACAATTCACGATTTAATCAACATGAAACACATACCTATCCATGAGTGTTTTGTTTACGTAGGTAATGAATTATATATATATATATATATATATATATATATATATATATATATATATATATATATATATATATATATATATATATATATATATATATATATATATATATATATATATATATATATATATATATATATATATATATATATATATATATATATATATATATATATATATATATATATATATATATATATATATATATATATATATATATACACTTATATATTATTGGAATAATCTACAATGCAGGAGGTATATGAAGATTGATTGATTCCAAACCAGACGATATTCTTATATTTTCATTTAAATCTTGGAAAATTTGTCTTAGCAGTGTTAGAACTAAAAGCGTTGCAAAAAGATATTTAATTTTTACCGAAAATATCCTAAAACGCGAAGTGCGAACATTTTAATTTATATGCGTAATCAACGAATATATTAGAAAGAACACCTTTTTTAAATTTTAGTTAACTCTGTTTTTAGAGATATGAACATTTACATAATCATACCTTATTTGTTTCGCCTAATTTTCCACCGAACATTTTAATTTATTTTATCTGCGACTGCTTGGATAAAAGCCTATTACGAAATTCAGTTTAGTTAGATAATGAAACTCGTTATCTAAAAATAGCATGATTATTGGTTTCTATGACTTCAAATACCCTACAACTTCGAGAGTAGGCAAAATTTCACGTTCCTATTCGGTTTCATATTTCTTAAATTTTCATCTTGGGTCAGTCGTCGATAAAATATTATATTTCATTCGTGTGATAAAGGCTATAGTTTTTTGACTATCGAAAAAAACAGGGGTAAAAGGAACTAATTCGTTTAAAGTATTTTATTGTTTCATAGGTATGAAAAAATAAAATATTTTCAATATTAAAAATGATAAATCCACAGTCCTTTTAAATTATGGCTTGGATTTTTTAAGACAGAGGAAATTTGTCGCCTTTTAAAAATCAAATTTCCTATTATTATACAATCCTATTATTATAGTCAATTTCTTTAACCAACTGAGCCAAATAAAATATTAAAAAAGTCGAAAAATGTATATTTTTGTTTTTTTACGTTGTTAAGTGTTTTTGTTTTTTTTTTACTTCTTTCTGAGTGGATTTAAGTATAGGTATTGGTTCACGAAATAGAAAGCCGATGTAATTTCCGTCAAAATGGTGACCGACAAAAGTATGTTTGTTAAAAATTGACAGGGACACAGTCATTCAAAATTACCTACGATTTTACCACTTTTTACGTTTACATCATATTATTTCCAATTTTTACACGCAAAAATTGTTTTTATTCCATGAACCAATTATTTTCGGTTTATCAATGATGGTGATAAATGTATTTGTCCAAAATGTTAATATTCATATGTCTTACATAATTAGAAAAAAAATTAATGTACTACTACTTTATGGCTGTTTTAAAGATTTTTTTCTTTGAAAATTATTACTCGTTTACTATTATTATATCATTATTACTATATTACTATTATTATATTTACTATTACTATTACTTGTTTAATATTTGTTCGCATGCATTATTTATTAATTCACATTATGTAATTAAAAAAAGTGAACTTTTATTCAAAGTTATGGTATTTAAATGAAATCTTTAATATGAAAAAGAATGATGAAGTTAATTTTTAACGTCTACTTATTAAAATATTAGAAATAAAACTAGTTACATATTCAACTAATTTATAGCTGGATTCAAGATTCTTTTTTTGACAATTACTCGTATAGGTATCTATACTAGCGGACCCGATAGACGTTGTCCTGTTAAAACGTTTTAAATCCAAAAATTATAAAAAAAAAATAAATAAACTAAATTGTTTGGACCTTCTTGATAAAAAAATATGTAGAAAAAGTATTTTAAAAAACCTGACGCCACCACGTGTACAGTTATCACAACTATGAATTGCGTGCGAGTGTATCTGTATACCATAAACTTAAATGTGTTGAGTATAAACTTAAAATTTTCCTAAATAATATCAAAAAATATCTGTATCCTAATCTTAATATTAACAGGAATAAAATTAGTTTTTTATCTTAATGGTATTTGATGAACAATATTTTTAGTTAATCCCTGAGGGGTATAAACGAATAAACTTGATGATTTTTCAACCCTTTAACACGCAACATATATAATTAACCATGGGAAAAGCACGGATTTTTTAGATCTAACCTACAAATAGCCATTATTTGGCCTTCTGACTTATTAATAGTTATGGCGAATTAGAAATTACAAAAGTTTGAAAGGAATTCCTTCAGACTCTGAGGGATCATTGGGTTCCGTGGTAGAAGAACAACTTCACCTTGAAACTTGCCGTTTAAAATTGTAGGTAACTTCCAGAATATAGCCAATGATTTTTTGAACAATCGCCTGCATGTCATTGCATAAATTTGAGGCTTTCAAATTTCGAAGCAAAATTATTGAGGAGCCAATATTTAATCGCAAGTTATGTTGTGGCATTCCAGGTAAATCCAGTGATTTCAATAATTCAACAGGATAGTTAACAACTTCCTTAGGTTCGACAACAGTGTTGATCGAGTTGAATGATATTTCATTGCCAGACAATACTGTTGTATTTTAATATTCATTGCGTCGACGGCTATATTTTTGCGGCCAAAATAACTCGCTCACGTAACCACGCATGATTAGTGTAATTAGTTTGTAAATCTGGAAATATGCTTTCAATCAAAGTATCTTTGGTAGCTACCATGTTGCATTGTGTGGGAGTCGGATGCATTGTGTATTTTCGTGCAACTGAATTTTTCCGTTGCCAACGTTGAGCAATTGTTCGGCGAATGCCAATGCCAATGGATCATTTTGAAGTTTAACACGCATATTTATGGTAAGACATAATTTACTGATACTTCGCCATAGCTAAAGTCTGGTATTATTATAGAGATCTTTCAGCTTTCTATGGAGAGGTTCAATTGAGACAAAAAGTATTATTCAAACTTCAAAACTGAAAATTTAAAGGACCCCGCACCAAATACATGGGAAAATGGATTTCGGTGAAATTCTGTTTAACTGAGGGAAATAAATTCGTTATTTGGTGCTGAAAAAAGTTCCCAATACAACTTGGGTCTGAAAATCCAGGTGTAAAAAGTTACAAGCTTATCAAAATCAGCTATTTTCTGTTAATTAACCAAAAACGTGCAATATGTATGGACCCCTGGATATATATGATATATATATGTATAAATACGTATACGTCATACATCATATATATCATATATATATATATATATATATACATATATATATATATATATATATATATATATATATATATATATATATATATATATATATATATATATATATATATATATATATATATATATAAGCATTCAAAGAGGGAGTGATACATGATTTGAATGCTTCAGAACTCTATTGTATATATAATTCAATATTTTCCCGCATATATTTGGAAAAAGTAGTTGTTTTTCAATAGGTTCAACAAGATTTTATGCATTTTAAAGTTTAACATCTTCTGGATAACTGTATGCCTAATGCTTTTATATATAATATGTTCAAATAGAACAAATATAAATAGTAGACTAGGTTTGTGTATTCTAAGACTGAGTTCCATCAAAAACTAATGTCATAAAACGTCACTGCAAGTGTTGGTGTATTGGTAATTTAAATTCAAGTATGAATGATCAATGAAATAAATCGTATACTGCTCTGAAGATCCTCAAGAAAGGTGAAAGAACTTGTACAACTTCTAAGTGGTTCGTTTTCGTGTGTATAGTGGTTCATTTTCGTATGTATGTCCAGATATAGCACTGATAAGTGTGTTTTCTTTCTTATTCGTCTATTTGCTTATTTCTATGTAATGAAATGCTACAAACCCAAGATTACTTTTCACAATATATATATATATATATATATATATATATATATATATATATATATATATATATATATATATATATATATATATATATATATATATATATATATATATATATATATATATATATATATATATATATATATATATATATATATATATATATATATATATATATATATATATATATATATATATATATATATATATATATATATATATATATATATATATATATATATATATATATATATATATATATATATATATATATATATATATATATATATATATATATATATATATATATATATATATATATATATATATGATATATATGATGTATGCCGTATACGTATTTATACATATATATCATATATATCCAGGGGTACATACATATTGCACGTTTTTGGTTAATTAACAGAAAATAGCTGATTTTGATAAGCTTGTAACTTTTTACACGGGGATTTTCAGACCCAAGTTGTATTGGGAACTTTTTTCAGCATCAAATAACGAATTTATTCCCCCCAGTTAAAAAGAATTTCACCGAAATCCATTTTCCCATGTATTTGGTGCGGGGTTCTTTCTAGGTTAAGTTGATTGTTATTGATCATTTCGGGATGACGTAGGTCTGAGGGGCATATGTCAATTTTGACGTGGATTTTCAGAATTTGGAAGTGGTAAGATCATTAAAATACCAAAATTGTGTTCGGTTGTGGATTGGTTTAGGGACTGTGAGTTAAAATTATGTAATTTACTTAATTATTCACAACAATTAGCTTCATTACCGCATATTCAACCTGTAATCAGTAGCCAGAAGTTTTATCCGTTCACTAAATGGCGAATGCGCTGGTCATAACCCTAATTAATAGATATTTAAATTAATTAAAAAAATATTTTTGTGAATATAAAAACTATTATCGAATCAATTTAATCATACACACAAAGTTTTATAAAAATCACTCCAGGCATTTAGAAGGAGTTCAATTTTATCACACGGACAGCAGAAATATTATTGCAGAACCCATACATTATTAATGCAGAACATAGTGCAACAGCTAATTCCTAATTTTCTGCAGCCACAATTTCCGTGACAACCTTTTGTGCACCCTCATAATATTTACTCCAGTAAAGTCTGCAGTGTAGTGGGTTTGGTTGTACTAATTATAATCAATTTTTAGATTTGTTGAGGACTTGCATTGTTATATAAATATATGTCAAAATATTTCTCCAAAGGTAAAATATTTTGATTCGTAAATTTAATTTTTTCTGCCAATATTGAAAAAAGCAGATAGCATGATCATATAACTTTTTCGACAGTGGTATGATAATGTCGTTCTTATGTATTGTTCTCAACAAAATTTTAAATATTATGCCCAAAACCGCACCTCGATGCGTTAACTTCTTTTCGTTTTTAATCGTTAGTTATTTTTTGTTCAGTGGTGAAGTAGTTGTAAATATTGAATCACATGCAAAAATTTAGGACTGCCTAAATCTTTGAGTGAAAGAAATTTATAAAAGTAAAACGGATTCAAAATTTAATTAAGTGACAAATTTATGTCCACCAATATTAAAAAGGAAAACTAGAAGAAAATCATAAATTCTAACATGATACTAACTGGCTTAAAGATTTTACCAAAATAATAAATCATTCCATAGGATCCCGATGTCTCAATTAAAAACGACGTTTTTGCACACTCTCCCTTAGCAATTTGATGTCGAACGAGTTTCAGATGAGAGTCAATTAGCTTCGTAATTAAACCTAAAACTGTAGCTGGAATCCTCCCGTGCATTCCATATTTTATTGCAGGCAAAATTGAGGCTATATATTCTTAGATTAAATGTCGTGACCAATGATAAAAAATATATACAATATTTTAAAGATGAATTATTGTCGTAATTGTGTCTTTAATTATATAATTCCTAAAAACATGTAGGAACATTTATGAAATTTAAGAAAATGGTTTAATTAAAAAATTGTATAATATAATTTCTTTCGCAAGAAAGTAAATATATTTCTGTTTGTTTGCTAAATGAGTGTATTGTTCTAGCATCCCTGATATTGGTTGGAAGAATGTTATAAAATCTATTTCCTAGAAATATATGATTTCTCTGACGAATCCTTTTTTTTCATATGTGTTTCTAAGTTATTTTTCGCTTTTTGTCTAGTTTCGTAGTTATGCTTAATAATGGGTAATTTTTGTTTGTTTTTAAAGAGCCTTAATACGTTTTTATGAAGGTAATGTTGACTGAAGGTATATCTAGTACTGCCGCTTCCGTAAAAATTAAGTTAGAAGAATATCTCATTGGTTTAGATAAAATAATTTTATAATATTCTTTGAAGTATTTCTAGGTTAATAATGTGGTTTTATCTGTTGTAGCACCCCATGCCAATATACCATATGTTAGTCTCGATTCTATGAGCGAGTAATATAAAACTTTTAAAGATGGAAAGTTTAGAATATTTTTGAGGTATTTAAATTTGATTAATAATGAACGGAGAGTTTTACACACTTGCTGAATATGTTTATCCCAACGGAAGTGACAGTCAATAGTTATTCCAAGGTATTTATCTGATTTAGATTTATTTATTATAATTACTTGTTTCTGAGTGTGTGTGTTTAGTTCATTGTAATCAGGAAGACTACTAGCATAAATTAAAAGTGGTTTGAAAAATGTCTTATCATAATTTACCTAAATGAGCCTCTTATTAAAACAAGCTAATATATCTGCTGTCTTTTTCTGCTTTTTGTTTCAGTTTTTGACAGTGCTCCTCTTCATAATAAATAATTGTATCATGTCCCTGTACTTTTAAAAATAAGGATTGAGTTTATATCAACTAAAAATAACAGGGATCCCAGGACGGTACCTTGAGGAACTCCATATTTAATTACTAATCCATTACTAAGTATTTGCCTGATTTTCACATACTGTTTACGGCTGGATATATAACTTTTTAGTAAACCGTGGACATTTCATCCCAGATCTTGCAGAACGTGAAGTAGCTGTTCATGATAAACTGTATCAAAAGCCTTTGCGAGATCCAAGAATACACATAAAGATGGTTTGGATTTACCAAAACTTTCATAAACCTTTGTGGTTAATAAGTTAATTGCGTCTTCTGTTGATTTTCCGTTACGAAAATCGAATTGGTTTTCTGATAATAAATTATTTCTTTCCAGACATGCGACAATTCGAGTTTTTAGAATTTTCTAAAATTGTTTATGGATATTATACAGAAGACGTACTAAATATATTATAGTTACCTACGTGAATGCGAACACATATATTATGAAATACAGATGTATACAAAAAACTTTTCGTTATGACAGAAAGCAGTTTTGGTTAAAATTTTATTATCTATTATGTTGCGACGTTGGGGATACCACAAGGCTCAAATATTTATCCGTTGCTATGACATAAATGTATTATTATGTCATAGTAATGTTGTTCAAAGGAATCAGACTTTTTACGCTTACGATAGGCATATGAAATTAGCACTGATTGTTATAAAGAGTAAAATAAAAAAATTGAAGCAACAGATTTAAAAAAATGTCCAGGGTGTTAGTAAGCAGGACCTACTTAGTAAAATTTCCTGAACTTAATTCAATTTAAAGGGTTTCCTTTATATTTAGGTACCAAAAAATTATTACATATTGTAAAGAAAGTTTCTTTAACTAGACATTCTTAAAGATAATTTGAAAGGGCAGTTAAATAAATAACATTACCAAATGCATTCCTAATCTTGTATCATTATTCACATTCAGTGATATTTTGAAGCAACACAGTGTGGCTTCAAAATTATGTATATCTCAGAACATCAGCACCAGTCCCAGCGAATCAATTGTCGACAATTAACGAAAATATTTATGGTAATGGCCCTTTAATTTACAGACCGGAAGCAAAGCCCAGCGAAGAGTGCACCGGCTGTGTCCGGCATCCACACGGTTGTCAGTTGTCTCATTGCTCATGCTAAACGGTTACCATTTACCATTGATGGTGGCGTTGGGTAAATGACGATTAACACTCGTCACTTTTCTTATCTTCCTTCACATCTAGGATGCCATGCCCACTGCCCATAGTTCGGTGGCTACAATTATTAATTGTACACGTCCGGATATTAAACGCCGCTGTTACAGTTACGGTTACCTTGACAGTTTTTTAATGTATGCTGACGTCCCTGTTGTAAATTAGTTTAATTAATCGTTTCATGTAACGGAGCTGCAAGTTACTGTGACGGCATGAGGATGCAGTCGGGGAAGTCTTTTACATGTTTAATCAAGTTTTGATATCCCGTAGGAGTAAAACTTTGTAGGAGTAAAACTTTTATTTACTCATATATAAAAAAAGACAACACAAAAGTGAAACAATACAGAAACTGGACTGAAGAGTTATTTGTTACAAAATTATTATCACACTTTCTGTCTTTATTATTAGTTACTATTCTGCTACACTCTCTTGTTTGTGCTATCTAAACACAATGATCTAATTTTATTATGTCACATCATAGATGTCCTATTTGGATTTGTGACATAATTGTGGAAATAATAATTAGTATCACCCATTAAGTACATATTTTTATTTTATTTATATATGCATTGTTGAGTCCACACGTACACGGAATCTTCTCTTCTCGTTCTCGTCAAAAATATAATCTTGGGTTACCGCAACTTCAAAGTATTTACATATAATATTTCATTTGTTTTCCTTTCATGGCAAAATATGAGATTTCGTAATACCCAGTGAATACATAGGATCATCTCAATGCAACAGCTTTATATGTCCTATACTTTAAAATATGTAATAATATATGCGCATTCCAATTCGAGGATCATATAAAATAATATTTTTGAATTTCGTATCACAGTAGTCATAAGGGTTGGATTACACAGATGACATTTCTGAGAATCCCGTTTGCAGAAAGAGAAATTGGGGCAGAGGTGTTTTAATAATCAAAAAACAGACATTGTGCAGATATCTCTTTTGTGGTAAAATGAAACCTATAAAGACAATGTAGACACATTTTCTCAAGAGGTAACTCGTTTGATGGGGAAAGACTCCTCCGTTATTCTGTAATGGAGCAAATATATTGATATACATGAACCTTTTTCTTTATCACCAACTGCCAACATGACACTTTCGTCGTGTTATACAAACACAAACTTTATGTCCCAAGCCACAAGGTCAGAAATGTTGGTGCTGCAAAGAATATCCAAAGTAAGAAAACTTCATACCTTCATACATACTTCATACATAATGTTTTTTGTCCTGAAACTTACAAAGGTAAGCACTGGCAAATAATTATTGTTATATCAGTACTGTTACTCGTTATTTATTGTTTTTGGACTAGAATGTCAAATCTAGAATCAAGAATAATTGACTAAAGGGTGAATGCTGTCTCGCTGGATTTTACAACACGTCCACAGTACGAGATTTCAAAAGAAGCTATAGGCTTTATGGCATAAACGCCTATCTCAAAGAGAACGATTTTACAAGAAATCAATGCAAAAATCATTGGTATTATCATTCACTCTGAGACGAAGATAGATTTTTACTTTAGAAAATCATGTATTAGCAACTTGTTGTTGCTATAATATATTTAAACTGAACAATAAAGTTTGAACTTACAAGAATTAAAAAATAAAACATTAAAATTTTAGTTTGAAATATAAAACGTAGGTTACTTAAAAAAATATAAAATACCAACTAACATGAATAAAAAAGTCAATACTGTAAAAGGACGAAAAATGTATTTTGCCAAAATATTAAGCTTATAAGTAAGCAAATAAAAAAGTTGCTGTACACATTATCAAAATCCTTAACTGATCTGTTACCCAACACAGAAAAGCAATTGAAATAACACTAAATTTAGTCATTTTACTAAAATAACTAAATTTACTAAAATTACTCACAAATAATTTAACCCTAAGTAAAATTCATTTACGCATAGCATTACCGTAGACTACAGTAAAAGAGCCTAATATGAGTTGAAATATGCTTATTGTTATTGTTATTTGAGAGATCTGTTCGTAGATGGTGTTATATATCGTTTATAAATGAATGAGCACATGGTTTTTGGCGAGGTTTTTGGCCTCTAAATTACTTAATTGTTTCCTGCTGCGCTGATAGGTTATATTTTCTCCAATAATTTCTTTTTTCTAATTTTGACATGTAAAGTGAGACTTTTTAAAACCCTTTGACGTTAGGAAACATCTTACTTTTCACAACCAGTTACGAAACGTAAAATATAACTGGTTGGGTAAAGTTCATTTCATAGTAGCTATGAAAGTGACGAGCTGTCACACCGTTAAAACCTACCTACCTATGTTTTTAAACATAAAATTCAGTTTTCTTCTCATAAAATATAAAATTGGTGAAAATTAGGAAAAATCTTGTACGAAACACGCTAGGAAACACTATTTTGTGTAACTCGCATCCTTTTGCGGAACTCGCTAGCGCTTGTTTCGCAGAAATCTGCTCGTTACACAAAATATTACTTTTCCCAAGGTTACATAAATAGCTATTGTAAGATGTGCCATCGCACGCCTAGATTTAAGTGAGTATAACTTATTATTTGTCAGACCTTAATGTCATTACATGGAAATAACAAATAAATACCTGAGAGGGTATATATTATTTAGGTATATAGGTAACATTTCTATAGTTGGATGTTTGAGTTATGCGAGGTTAAAGAAGCTTTAGATATTGTGTATGGTGATGATGGTAATATGACCAATATTTTCATAGAGCCACCTGATTGTGGAGTATATACGGTCTGACAAAATTCCGGGGAAGATAATGCTGGCAAATTGATCGACAATTCGTCTAGTTCTAAGCTGAGAGAGAGAACTGAAACTCTCTTATGACAACAGAATTGGTGGATACTGTGAAGCTCATGAGAATAAATATGTGTCCCCACTGCCTAATGATGTGTCCAAGGCATCATGTCAGGTAAGAATTTCCACGTCCCAATCTCCAGATTCAATGGATTCGGGGCGAATTTGTTCGGAATCAACATGGTTTTCGCATAACTTCATATAATAACAATAATAAACACATAACACTAGTTGAAATATTCGAGAAGCTTTTTGGTGATACAATAGTGAATATTTTGATAGATCAGTCAGGCCCATACGCTCTATATTTGAATCACTCAGATCCAAAGGATTGCTGTCTCAATTAGAGCTTCGAAGATGAATAGAAATTATTTTGTCCTATGTTCAAAACTCATGGTGCACCTCCTCTGAATAAATCTCCTCTGAATAAAAAATAAAGACGTTGCGCGGGTGAAGGCTGCATTTTCCACATTAGAACCATGTGCTACAAGTGCAACAGAGGATTTTGTATTAATTTTTTGTTATTTTACACTCCAAATAAAACATGTATTCTGTAATTGCTTCTATTTTAAATTATTTCCCACAACATTCCCATAATCGCCTATATGCTACTGATTATGTCATATAGAAAGGAACTAAGACGTATACGGGTTTTTATTGGAGAATTCGGACAATGGGTCATATAAGAAGAGAAAACCGCAGATGCTATTAAATTAGATATTGGGAATTGGAGATAAGGGTGAAGTAAATGCACCGTTTTTAGCTTTTTCAATATATCTCGCAAACGAAGCCAAATTTCGATATACTTTATATGAACTTCTTTGTAGCGAATTGAATATCCCATCTAATAAATGGCAAATTATTTGACAACCAAATGAGAATGAAAAATCTAGCCGTATAAGAGGCATGAGGCATACAAATTAAAAAAAGAAAGCTATGTGGTAGTGGCCATATTTCGGTAAATTTTTAACCGAACAAATTGTTCGACTCCTTTACCTATTTCGGACCCACAAAACGTTATTGGCCAAAAAGCAAAATAAAATCAAAATCGAAATTTTTGGCTCTTTTTGTTTCAAAATTTTCGGCATAAAAAATTGTTTAAAATTTTTTTATTTTGGCATCAGCCAATTCGATAAAGAAAATCTCATTCTCAGCAAAAAGTTTCATATAAAGTATATTGAAATTTCTTCATTTGCGAGATGTATTGAAAACATTGAAAAGGGTGCATTTTAACCCCTCCACCACCCACTAATTTAGTAGCAGATTCTTCTTAAATAACCGAAAACCCGTGAACGTCTTAGTTCCTTATTGCCCTGTTTTTTAGGACATAATTCTATTAGTGTAACGATATGATACACATTTTTTTCGAAAAAAATAGACCATTCATGAAAGTTGTATATGGTTATAAAAACTTTGATTTAAATCTTCATATCACCTCAGAAATATGAAAAACACTTTTATTTTCTAGAAAAAAAATGTTCGGATGATAATGGGTTTGAGTATTACAAGTAGTGATATTCCTATGCGTCCTTATGTGAATATATTGATTAATCTCTATTCGAACTAATATTTGGTGGTATATCACATAGTTAATGAGAATCTCGCGGCCACTTAATTTATAAGTACTTTGCGCTGTAAAAAGTTAAACAAATAATTTTAAAGCGGTAGTTAATTTTATTGACCATGAAATAGGAAAGGCACTGGAGCGAGACTTGAAATTTATAGGAGCGACCCTACATGATATTTAAAATATTTGATCGATACGTTGGTATTAAAGAAAATGATGCGACGAGAAGGAGTTGATTAACCGAGAAATATGTTGAAAAGCGTGACGGTGCGCTCAGACTGAGATGCTGGAGTACAAGACGAGCATGTCTATATAACTGTGGTCAGATCGGAATAAATCCTTCTCGTCTTTCATCAATACCTTATTTCCATACATATAACAGCATCATGAGAAATACACTCACTCAGATAAATTCTCACCATAATATCGGGACTAGCGCGAGCCTATCTGGCGGGCAATTCATAAATTCATAAATGACTTCAAATTGCTGGAAAGGAGATAAAATGTTCTTTATAATCTCTGGCGTTTCCATTATAAGATCAACTCACTTTTTGCCGAAGACCTCCTGAATTTTCTGATAGGTATGCCTATCTCTGTCAAAGCATTTTGCGTAAATCAAGTTTTACTATATACATTAAAATATTATTTAACATTGATGATTCGATGCTTTTATCATAGTATATTTAGATGCTATTATAACGGATACGTAGGACGGTAATCACATTTTTGTTCAATGAAATTTTGTCATTGCATCGTCTATTATGATAAATATATGACAAGAATTTGTCTCACAAATGGAGTCACCCAAAGCCCTAACATGAAATGAAATGGAAAATATTTTGAAATAACAGCCATACGGTAATATCCATATATTTTTAAATCAATGCAATAATATTAACAGAGTTGCCAGATAGAAGGATGGCTACTAGTTACAATAAGGCCAGGAAACGAAGACATGAATTCGGAAATAAACAGATAGAGAATACAGAATAGTGCTAAACAGATTATTGTATGAAGTTGTAAGGTTGACCCTTAGGAGTAATATACCAAAAGTCCCCAGCCGCGGACCTCGTGCGTTAGGGGGGAGAGGGGTGGAAAGGGCCGGTTTGTGGGTTTTTAGTTATTATCTCGAAACTAAGCATCCTAACGCAAAGGCCTACAGAAAATTAAAGAAAATTAAATTGTCCTACTATTCCTATTAATTTTTTCGCTAGGAGCAGTAATACGTACGTGTGTAAAAAATCGTGTCTTGTGGGAGGTAATGCTTAACAAGTATTTTTTTAAAATAATAATACAAGTATTTATAAGGCCATATCCAGTACCTGGTCGAGTTCATCGTCAAGTACATCACCATCGTCACATCACTCCAATGCTGACGATTGGAGTGATGGCCGTTGATACACGAAGCGCACACAAGCAGCAGGGTATGCCTGCTTTGCGGCCCCCGCAACTAGGTAATGTGCACCTGCAAAATATATATTATTGGACGGATTCTGTCGCAACTTGGCCAGTGCTTGTGACAGGAGTGAGGAAGCCATCCAACCTCCTAATCTATACCAAGCAGCTGGCTCGTGCTGCTCATCTCCATATAGCCATTGCTGAACCTACAAACAATAATTAGTCTTTTGTAGTTTCCTTTTTAAAACTACAAAAGACAATCATGAACAATGGACAACTACAGAGGACAATGTAATACAATCTTGTCTAGGCACTCAATACAAAACATAAGCTAATGGAGACAAGCGTATATTGATGCAAACCTACAATAGAAGTCTAAGGGAGTATTGGTGAGCAGCCCCTCTGGTGGGTGCAAGTGTCGCAAAATCAGGCTTTAGCTCTGTCGAGGCTATAACAAAGGCCTGGTGCCGTACCCGGTTCAGGATTGCTTCTTCTGGGCCCTTGGATAATTGTAGATGTCTGTAACCTGCTTCTCGACCATTCCATACTCAACCACACCTACATTGTTCTTGTTGTAAATAGCGGGGGTAGTATCGCAACCGCTGAACGATTGGAGCAACATAATGGTATTCGCAAATGGCAGCTTTTGGAGGTTGGTAACATTATACCAACGTAACCATCTTTCCCCTGCTTGACTTGAAGAAGAAAAGCATCTCTTTCTCAGAGGGGGTTAGTGCAACAACCAACACCAAGCCCTATATCCTCCCCTATCACTGTGACAGTTTCGTGCTGGTCTTCTTATTTTATATGTTGCATATCTTTAAAAGCACTGTTGTGTAAAAAAAACACAAAACATATACCTCCAAATATTGTGTTATACACAGGAACACATACCGTTTGTAAAGCACTATACCTAACCTAATGTTAGGGCTATACATACAGCCTTACTTAAATGCAAGCCTCCGTAATGTACTAATAAAGTAACGAAAGTATCCAGGTATACATAAGATGAAAATTAAATGTAGCCTTAGGCACAGAATCATTAAATATGAGGCTCACACCAGCAACACAAAAGAACTACGTTAAGGAAAGGTGTGGCTCCTACTATACTTAAACTACGCGTATCTGTAAATTTCGTAGTAGGCATCCTAGTATGTCTCTCCAGCATCCAATTCCACGTGCAAGTATCAGCTACCGATGCTCAGGCAGATAAGACACAGTCCTGGGTGCAATGTATACTGTTGAATGAAATCGAAGAATCAAACGATTCAACGAGGGTTCCAAGTGACTAAGTAACTAAGCGAAGAAACGAAGCGACGGACGTTACGAATTGAAGACAAGTTCGGAAGCCTCAAGGGTGGTAGACGGATTCGTTAGTGGCCCAGGCGATTCTTCTCAACCGACACTGGGGACTAATGCAAGGTAAGGTCTAAATTTACGAGTTATTGAATACATCAGTCGTATATCTGGTTATCTGCTGGTTATCAGAACCACAAAAACACATAAGCAGTGACCTCCACAAGAATCTCAAACTACTTGAAAAGTAACAAATGATAGAGGGCGCCCTAGTTACTTTTTTATACAGTAGTTATATAGAGATAGTGCCGACAATAATGTAAGAAAGAAATATGTAATAACACATTTAATCAAAAATATTGGTATCGAAGAACTACGTAGACCATTATAAATTACATATTACGGCTATTGTTGTAGAAATCATTCGTAATATTACGAGAGATATTTATTATTGAACCTTTATTAATACAAACAATTTCCGTAAAAATGAATATACCTATTTAATTTAAACAATTTATTTGTTGTTCTGTTTGTTGTTTTGTTAATTGTTTTAACAGAAATGTTATAATATGGTCAGGTAGTTTAACTTGGAATTAACTAGGTAAGTTTTGAAACTTTACAGGTTTGTAGATTTCGGCACAAAACTATAGATAAAACTGAACTAATTTGTACACTTATAACTGACTATTATTTTAAACAGAAAGGCAAATAATAAAAACACATTGACATAAGCCTCAAAATGGCTGCCGGTACCACATGATCTAGACAATAAATCAGAAATTGGTCACTCTATTGGCGCTACTGTCTTTATAAAGTCACTGTACCTTTTCATAGTATCGTAGATAATTAAATAACTACCATTTAACACAGATACCTACTTAATTCATGTCACTAGCGAAAAGTGAACGTAAAAATCTGCTATCAGTTATTGGTTGTCGGTCTAACATCCATAGAGAGATTTTTCATTAAAAAATCGATTATATTTAAAAAGTAGAAAATGAGATAGAAATATTCATTGAGAATGTAACAATATAATGAATAGAACTTGCAGAGTATTTAAGGCAGGAGCTTTGTATGTATATCTTTACCATCTAACAGAGGTTGAGACGAGGACGCAAATCACTAGGAAAAATCAACATAATTATTAAATATTAATTAATATTATATATCAACGTATTCATACCGGTTCCCACTGGTGAGTTTGATAATTTTCAATCCTCACAACAAAAGAATAATTTAGATAAATGCTAGAATTAATATTTATTAATAATTCTACAATGTGTGTCATCAAGTAATATCACAACATTGTCATATTGTCATTTTGTCATATTGTCATATTGTGCAAAATGAAAAAGTAAGAAAATCTGGAACGAAATAGTTTTAAATTTAAAAAGTGTGAAACAGACCACAGTATGAAATAATGTAAATGATGTCCAGTCAGGGAAATTAAAAAAAGGTTTACTCAGAAAATAACATCAAATGTCTCTGTCAATGAATTGTGGAAAGCACTGAAATTTAAAATTAAAAGCATCTACAAACAATAAATCAGTTTTAAGTGCAATTTCCTCTTCAGCTTCCGTTGAACGTGTTATTAGCAGGTTTGGACATGACGTCCAATGAAAATAACCTTAATTGCCTTATTAAGGCAGGAATAGACAATTAGTCCAAATTAGAATTTCAATATTTTCCTCAATGAAACTTATAATTAAAGAAATTTAAATAATTATTTGTTTGTTGTTTTGTTCTTTAACTGTTTTGTCTGTTTTACGTTTAAGTTTTTAATATGGCGTATGTGACTTGAAAGGCAAATTCATTGTGGTTTGATTTTAACCATGATTTATATTGAAAAAATCAGTTCCTAAGTTATTTTAATTATGTAAAACAGTTATTAGAACGTTTTGAAAAACAATGTTTTTGGTCAGATCAAAATAACCAACTACCCTGTCTGATACAAAAATATTTTTTTCCAATGAAAGTTTTCCAAACAATGTTTCATTTTTCGTAAATTCAAAATTTCTTAATATTTTATTCACTATGACGCGTCTAGAGGTAGTTGCCCCCATGTGGTAAGCTTAGATTACTTTTTAAAATATTCAACCTAGAACAGATGTTTTTCCAATCAAATCCATTATTATTCACTTTACTATCGAGATATGATCAATGTCATGAAATTAGTTCAGAAATCTAATGTTTGTCTGACGTCTGAAGAAAAAAAATATTTCTGCAGTTTTACTGCTATAAATATAAAATACATGTGAGGTGTCATTTATCCTGTTAGATTCCTATATTGGTTCGTAATATGGGAAATGAGGGCAACACTTTTTGGTTCAATCTAGGATATGAACAATACAAGCCCTCAAAGGGTCTTGGTTTTATATATATCGTCCTGAGTATATTGCATCGTTTGTATGTGCCGTGTTGACGTATCCATTTTCAGAGATAAATGAGGTAAAGCGCGGGGATCGTCGGACGGCATTGGATAACAAATATTCAGATGGTCAACTAGAACCATATCTATATGCATATAGACTGGACGGCCTGGAAAATGGAAAATGGCTTTTCTTTGACACCTTGAAATTAGATTTTTTCTGGAAAAAGAATAAAACGTTAAGACGGCCATATACCCGAGGGTTTCAGGCAGTTATATCTACATAAAGAGTAGCACTGTAAAAGAAGAGCGGCATGGATTTAAGGGCTGATATCTCGGTCGTGGTCTCTACATAATTGCTCACGCATACCCCACTATCGTGGCAGGTTTTAAGCTTATTCAAACTTACAGATAAAGTCGAAGTGCCCACGGACTTATCTAAATACCATTATCCCTTATATTAGTTTTATTTAAACAAGCCAAAATTACTTTTCAACTGAGCATATCAAGTAGAGTTTTCTTTATGAAATTCGTACGATATGAAGTTTCTTCTTTAGATTCCCATCTTCGTATTGCATATATGTATGAATTTCGTTGAGTTAAAATATACAATATATGCGAAATACTATATACATATATCGTAATTATTGTTAGGTATATCTCTAGTGACATATCATTTTACATTTGAATACCTGATACATATATTGAATATCAATACACACCATAACAGACTACAGCCTTTGCAATTTCATAATAACCCTTTACAATTTCCAAACAACATACAAAAAATTCCAAGCAAAATACATAATTCTCATTTTATCTAAAGTTTCAATAGTCGAATGCTTTTAAGGACATCAAAAGGAAAAAGAACTACGAAACCCGCTTTTGTCTTTGCATTCCTATGTAAAGGGGGACATTGAAAATCCGTTAAGGATTATTTTGTAGATCAGCGCGAATATGATTGTCTAAATAGTCCGGCGGTTTAGAACCTAAATTCATAAGAATTATTAACAAGCGGTTTTTCTTTTCCGTCATGTCAGTAGGGATCTAAGGACCATATTCAGAATGGGAACTTATGCATCGGATCAGTCACTTTTAACTTCTGTACAGTCGCGCAAAGTATAGTTTGGGACCTGATATTGTTATTTCCGCTATTAATTCCGTTTCAGTTGTCGTAGCGAGATCGTTTCTTGGTGTAACTATGTTTTTGGCGCGAGAAATCTGATTATACGAGGTCTTGAGGCCCATACTACATAGGCCATGATACATAGTACATAACCTTAAAAAAATAAAATCGTAAAAACCACCGAAAATAAACGAAAATATTGTAAAAATTTGACAGTTATATATACACGGTACACGCACATATGATTTTTGAATCATTTGAAAAATTTTTGATCCGAAAAAATGCGAATGTTTTTATTACTCCCTTAATTTTGAAGCTACAACGTCCGTTCAACAACCATATTTAATAAGTAATTTCAAGAACTACAAGATGTATTACATTTCAATATGCCCAAACTCTTCGTATTCAAAAGGTAACGGGTTAAAAGGCTCGGCAGGTGTGGTCCGAGCACTATAATGCAAACTTCTAATAGTTATATCTCCGTTAATATTTATCCCATATAAATAGAAAAAATCTATAATGTTTGTTTAGAAAAAAACATAATTTTTTGTACTATATCATTTTTTACGTACGTTCTTTAGTTTTAGAATTATTTTGAAAATAAAGTATTTTTTTAAGAAATTTGAAAAATACGTTTCATTATCATCATATTTTTTTCATCATATATTTTTCCTCATATTTTTCCACCCTCTGAAGGGGTGACATCCACCCTCTGGATAAAAAAAGTGAGTGGTCTGATGGGCTCCTATTCTGAGTATGTTCCTAGGTCCCACTGAAAAGACAGGAAAGAGAAATCGTTTTAAACCTCTTGTGCATAATTCTTACAGCAATCGGCCGGACTATCAGGTATCTAAAATATTACATGTACATGTATTATTTTATTTCATACTAGTTTACAAAAACCCACTTAAAATCAGTCTTCATATACATTGACAGAATTATTGATGGTCAATTTATCTCTTATTTACCTCATGCAGAGAGTAAAAAATATTTTCCCCTTCAACAACGAAAATTTCAATATACTCATCTATGCAAGTTAGCAAATACTGCTGCAATGCCTTTCTGTTTAAAAGAAATTCAATTTTATTTAAACAGAAGATTTAAGTTCTATTAAATTTTATTCCATAATAACTGGATTTTTCCGTTAATAGTATGTTTTATTAAATTTACGGTTTTCGGTTTGGGGCTTAGGTATGTTTATTTATTTTAAAAAATGGAATTAGAGCCCGTTATTATGTGCATTTCATGTAAGTTTACATATTTTGTACTTTAGAAAATTATAAAATATATAAAATATGATATCATGCCAGTAATGTCATATGAGTGTCGACCACGTTGCCAAGAAATACTACCACCTTCTACAAGAAATGTACAAAAATTTATTAGAGCAAGTAAAAGAGAAAAAAGACATCCCTGAGGATCTGTTATTCATGGAGGCAAAGTAAAAAAATAAAAGTACTAAAACTAGACTCTACCGCAAATGCGGAGAATAAAGGTAAAGGCAATAGTAAGAAAAAGAAAATTTGTGTATGCAGATTCCTTGTGTATTTTGATTCTCAAATAGAAAAAGAAACTTTATAATTACGGTTTCGGTTTGGGTCGCATGTTAATTTATTTTATAAAATTGGGATGAGAGATTATTTTTATGTGCATAATGTGCAAGTTTACTTATTTTGTATTTGTACTTAAAAAATTGTAATGTTAATAGAAAATGATAACATAATGCAAGTGTTGTGATAACGTAATACAGGTGTCGACTGGATAACGGAACAAATAATGGTGTCAGTTGCAACAAGTGACAATCAAGATCTATCTATTAATGCCGTACCATATCAAAACCTTTTGGTTTCAATTCGACTCTACCACAAATGCGGAGAAGAAACAAAAAATTTGCGTATGCCACTGTCTCTTCTGATTCTCAAGAAAAAAATTTACTTTCTATTTAGTATAATGGCAATTATTCTACATGCAAAGAAGATTGAATATCAGATATCATCTCAGATGTGCTGACGAGAATGACTATTTTCTGTGCATCAATAATTGTCTCTCAGAATAATATTTTTGTTCCGATCGTTTAGTTTTGGTTTAGAATTTTCTTTATTTTGACGTTAAGTAGTTTTTTGCTTTTTTTCTACTAAGATTGTGGGCATTCTCAATCACTTGTGTTACAGGGTGTCAGCCTGCTGCCAAAAAGTGTATGCGCTTTAGGATTTAGGTATTTATGCATATGCTGCTCAATAGCCAAAGAAAATAATAAACAATAATAATAAACCCAGGGAAAATTGCTACACTCTCGTATAGGTGAGAAGCGTTGCTGCACCCGCGCGAACGATATGCCCTTTGGTAATTGTGCATTTCATGCCAAATATTTTGTACTATAAATTCAGTATGCCTTATCTTAGTAACACATTTAAGTAACCCTTTGGAACCCGCTACACATTCCCGATCGTTTTCCGATGAATTTTAATTTTATGAAATATCATTTGGTATGCTTGGCATGCGTGATACTATCATTGCAAACACGATTTTTACAAGAAACAATTAATATCTACAATGCAAATTTCAGGGGAATGCGCTAATTTTGTCTGTTTATTGAGCAGCATATATCCATAAATACCAAAATCCTAGAAAGCATATGTACGTGGTACGATCATGATACTTTTTGGTAGCAGGCTGACGGCCTATTATTTGATTAAATTGGCAAAAAACTATCGTTACAAATGACTCCAACAGTGTCAAAAATAACACTATGAACTACAGAGATAATATTATAAACAATATCATGAACGCCAAAAGAGGTAGATGCATTTCACTACAAAGTTGTCTACGATAATTTCCTTATTAGATGCATGACAAAACTTACAGTTCATGTGTCTGCGCTACCGACTACCTACTGTAAATTGTTTAAGCACCAAATAATATATAAATTATTCCGCCTACATTATTTTAACGAAACCAAGGCTGTAAATTCGGTTTTAGTGCAACAGAGGCAGACACAAAGACACATGTCACCAGAGACCCGCTTGGCAACTGCCAACCAGCTGTAATTTAAAAAACACAAAAGAGTAATAAATAATTATATTTAATTTATGGCTGAGGTGACTTCGCCGGCTTACGTTGATGGTGACATTAAAAAGTTGGGTAATCGTCATATAATTTCAGTGACTAGTAGGTAACCGGCTAATTTGTTTTTCGTATGTTGAGGTAGGTATTTCAAAATTAGGTCAGAACAAATTAATGATACTCTAGAATTAGTATAATTTTATTGATTGAGAGACGTATTAGATATTATTCGTGAATCCCTCACAAATCGAGTCATTCAAATCCATCAAGTAAGTACCCCAAAATCAAGTTTCCTCATTCCGGTATAACGGACAAATATTGCGAAGAATTTCAGAAATTTTGTGAGTTGTTCTATTATAGCTCTATTTCAAAATGACATTTCATAAGTAAAGACCATAATGAATATCTACGAGAAGACAAAATAGGTGTATACCCGCATTTATAACCAAAATTATAGACCAAAGGTCACACATGATTTTTGGTCCTAAATAATTATAAATTTATCTTACCGGATCTTTTGAAATCATGTGGGTTGTCAATATACTCTTTTAAAAAAGAACATAAACAAATTAATATTAAACAAAACATTTTTAAAACCAAGCTTTTACTTCAATTATATAAAAAGAAGAAAATAAACTTTGAATTAAACCAAGAAAATTACATTACACAATTTATATGATATATCTTGTCGCGAGATTGACCTATTTAATTAAAAGAACCTATTATTTTTTCTTAAAATTACTTAAATGTCAATATCAAGTTACATTATTCTTGTTTATCTACACAGGTAGATCCCACAACAATCATATAAATTGTGTAATGTAATAAATTGTAGGGTTTAATTTAATTTAAAGTTTATATTCTTCTTTATTTTAGAGCATTTAAATGAAAGCCTTGAAAAATGTTTTTTTTTTACTATAAATTCATTTTTTATTTTTTAGTTATCGCTGGACATGTTTCTAAGTCTGTTCATTTCATTTAATGCGACATTGTTACATGGTCGTTTGCCTCTTAATTTAGTACAGTCTAGTTCATCAATAAGAAGACCTTCTAGTGATTTGACTCTACTTAAGGCAACGTACGCTTGACCAGCAGCGAAGAGCTTTGAGCCTAAATAGACAACGGCATGGTTGACAGTGCCACCCTACATTTTGTGTACTGTACAAGCCCAGCATAATATTATAACTGTCAACATGCTTTTTGTCACTAACGAAATACAGTTCCGGGTTTGATTTTGGAGGTTTCCTTCTCCTAGACAGGTTGCAAACCAATGCTATGGACGCCCATCTCGCCAAATTACGTTAGTCATAGTATCAAGCCAACCAAGTCGTACTTTTAAAATCAGTTGTAAGATTTGACCCAACAATGCAATCCCAAAATCGCAATCGGGAACTCGAAAAACCCCGGGATAACAAAATTTCAGACGGATTGCAGCAACTAAGCTTTAGATCGCTATCTTGTAAATTATCGCCCGCAGTAGACCCTTTTCGGTCCTACCAACATTTGTTCGAGCACCACCAGACTATCCCTAACCCTTGCCGAGTTATATCCATTTTGAATTTTTGCCCTTGAATCCTTTCATTTTATATCCATAAACGTAGTCCACCATTTTTGGGAGGACGCCATATTGGATTTAGAGTAACGTCATTTTATTCTCGTATTCTTCTCAGCAAACCCTGTTTCCCTTCAGTTGATACCCATATCTTGAAAGTGCATAAAAAATAACTAGTCCGCGATATTGGATTTATTAATCGTGTATGCAAAATTTCAGCTTAATCGGTTGAGGATAACTACTTTAAAATTCAGTTGCAAAACTTGTCCCGAGCAAATATACTTACAAGCATTGCAAGTTAAATAAAAAATTGTAAAAATAACTATTCCTAAGCAAAGTATTAATAACTTGATAGAAATGAGAAACTTAAAAAAAAACAACTGCTGATATTTTTATTATTAGGCAATGAGCGATGTCGAATGCATATACACTTGATATTAACATTCTATTGATATAATGTGATTCTAAATGTAAACGCGAGAGAGCTGACAGATCGTTTCCATCAGGTGATACTTACCGCCCACGAGCTTACCGCCAAACCACAAAATTGACGGTACAGAAATGCGACAACTATTACCAGATTACATAGTATTTAGTAAACAGTGTTTCCGAAGCCACTTTGAGTTACTTTGTGGATATGCATAATGGCATCTGTTCGTACGATGTTGGCAGTTCTGGAAAAATATGCAAGCACCAATCGGCAGTAGTTGAAGTGTTTAAAATTGAATATACGCGATTGAATACACGTCTCTCGAAATCCAATGTATGTATAAAATAGCTACGGGGAATGATGAAGGCAAAAAACAAATCATCACTGTAACATTACGACGATGGATTCTTGTGCTGTAAACAATGGACCGCTTTCTTCAATGGAATGTAATAAAACCGAAGGAAAGTTATAGAAATAAAAAAAGTTTCATAATAATAGATATTTGAAAATTTGTTCAAATTTTGTAATGACCATGTAGAATTAACATAATACTTTTTAATTTGAGAAAAAAAAAAGTTGATTAGGAGAAAGCAATCAGTTTAATTGGAAAACACAAGTTTGAATTTTTTTGCACGCATTTCTCTGCGAATGCGCAGAAGCGACATCTTATACCAAAAATAGTAAGTACAACAATATTGTAAAAAACGTCAAAAATATTTTAATTTAATAGAATAAATTTTTTTAAAGTTTCTGTTAAGTTAAGAGATTTTCATTGTATATATTTGTCGATTTTTAGAAAAACGGTTAGGAAAATCGGAAAATTTTATAAGAGACAATTTGTAGAGAATTTAATTACGCATAGTTATTTTTATTTTTCATTTTCCAATCCAGTGCATCGCCTACGAAATATTTTGAAATCTATATCAAAATTATTATTACCTATCAATTGACCTCGTACTCGAAAATATTGCTGTATATAGACTCGTCTTTCTCCAAACCCTATTTCTGACTGACTAAATCCGGACGGACGGGTATTTTAATAGTTGCTTAAAATTTGATGACAAACACAATGGTATAAATATTTTTGACCGACGAAAGTGGTCGATTTTAGTTTTTACGGATCAAATGCAATATACAGTTCGACTTTCGCAGCGAAAAGTATGATAATATTAAACATATTGACAATATTAAAGCCTCAGTAATTATTGTATTATGTTAAGTATTATGGAATTGTAAAAATGTAAATGTAATCTCTGGAGGTGAAAGCGATATATGATGCGCATAATAATAGCACTTACTAGTTAAAAAAAGAAATAAAACGGAAGCCAAGTGGTTATTGTGTTTTTTACCATTTGTTTCGGTCGCGATAAAAAGTTCCCCGGTTCTTTGTTTCCATTATTTCTCGACAAACATCAAATTTTATGTCCCCTTGGAAAAGCCGTTAGCGCCAGAATTAGACAGAGACCTCCAACGTAAACAACACGTACATTCCCGCTTTGTTTTTTCATTTTTCCGAGAGATTAATATTTTTGGACACTCTAATGGTCCACGTCACTGACTATATATCACTTGTTTCAATCTAGAGCTCGTTTTATGTTTCACCCCCACCCTCGATGTAGTTTCAGCCCCGTTCTGCACTGGGATATGTAGTTTTTACGGACAAAAAGCATACGAAGTATAATTCTAAAAAACCTGACATGATTTATCCCGATATTTCTACAAAGTGTTTTGTTACAAGTGATTTTTATGACGTATAAAACGTCAATCTAAAGTTCTTTATCGTTAAATTTTACAGAATTGTGCTCTCTGCGGAAGTCGAATTGATTGTCAACTTTAAGGAGTACTTTTACATTGTTTACATCGACTCAGTCGATGATTCTGGTTTTACTTGCGATATCTACATACTTCCAACACCAGCCCTGTCATTATCTTGGCTTAAAATATGTGCGGTTCGGAGATCTGCCGATCATAAAATTGGCGTATAACGGGAAAGTTTCGGGTTTATTGTTTTCTATGATAAAGTTCAGCTTAATTTTTCCGCATAATCCGTGTAGTAGAAAACTCATATAATAACAATATAAACAATTGCAAACATAAATAATCCCATAAAATGTAAAGGATAATATTTTAAATTATAGTCATTAATATTATATTGTTTTTATTATCTAAACTGAACACTACCCTATTAATGTTAATTATTTTGTAATGTGGCCCCTCATTCCTAGAATAGAAATTAAAATAACATTTTGTCGAAGGTACACTCGTGAGCAGTTGCAGGTAAACGACTCTTACAAATATTTTTGTTATTTTCATCATGTCATTGTAATCATGTTAGCATCAAGTAATTGTAGCTTTTGACAGTACAGGGATATTTGAATTTATTGTCAATATGACAACATTTTAATGTCTAGAGTAATTTGATATTAGAAAAAATATTCGAATAGAGGCGTAACAGGACGTAATTCTTTTTTTAAAATAAAAATAAGTAAAAAAAACTTTTAACAAACGATTTTATTTTAAATCATCAGTTGTACTAGAAACTACAAAATAATTAGGACACAAACCTGGACCTGATGTTCTGCCGTTTGGTAAGAAATAAAAACGTGGGGCGCACATAAACCATATTTCAAATGCGCATAGACAGACATACAGACAGACAGACAGACAGGCAGGCAGGCAGACAGATAGACAGACAGACCAATTTTAAGATTTTTTATTATTTATGGAAAGTGGTTCTTATATGGCCTCGTACTTATGTTTCACTTAACATCTGCATATTTGAGAAATGCTTTTGAATTCATAAATGCCTACAAAATTATACAAATATTGTCTCAGTATCTAGTTAAGTACATATTAATAGTTTTTTGTGAATATTTTGGCTTTTATTTTCACATATTATTTTATGCTTCGGTAATATAATTATTGCCTTCGTATATTGTAGGACCCTACGTAATTAATTCTCATTCATTATATCTACTATAATTTTGTCAGTATGTACTGCAGCAATAATAGCATAGCAGGAGAACTTTTGGTTAGTTAGTGGGTTAATTTCCCTCGTGATATACATTATCAGCGCTCAATTAACTCCATACCTCTACCCAAACGAATTGAAACACGTAGTGGATCCTAATTACATCTCGAAATGTAGCAACTAATTCTCAGGACTCGCTTTAAACAGAAAGTGACACCTCAGTGAACTATGATTAGGATTATACCGCTCCGTCAGATCATCAGGTGTCGAATTTCAGTCTGTTTTGCATATACATTGGCTGGGTTCTAATTATGGGATGGTTAGTCGTTCGGGAAAGGGTATATGTGCTAAATCCAAATTAAATTCTCATAGATTAGTGCTAATATGACGAATGTGGTAATTACATTTCAGAGGGAAATGATACTGCAAAAAAAATATGAGATGGGCGGCCAAATTGCATTACATTAGGAAAAGTGATGCATGGATTAAAGTAGATTTAAATAATCTTTTTCGTATTTTTAATGGGAAAGAGCATAAGTGCCTATTTTATCAAGCGAAAATCGTAAAGAAATGTATTTATAATAAACATTATTACTCTAAGTAGAAATATTCCTATAATTAAACCACATGCATAAAGAAAGCAATTACAAGTTTCAACTTTTTCACTAATTATTACAACTTTTTTTACTAATTATTACAAAAAATATTTTTAATTAATTTACTAGTTAATGTATTATGTATTCTATTAAGTTTATCCATCATAAAATATACAGCTGATTATAAATGAATGTTTGCTCTGCCAATAGGACAGTAGTAGAATACATCATTAGATCGTGCCTCAAGCCTGGTTACTTTAATATTAATTTTCAAGGTTCGTCGATGTGTATCACTTAATATTATATCGGATAAATATCATGAATTTTTTGTATTGGTTCACGTTACAGAGAACAAAGATCTTTTTCCACAATCGGACGTGTCCAATCCAAGTTAAGAAACCGTCTTGGTAACGGAAAGGAGGGAAAATTAATATTTATTTTCAAGTATCTGAATGACAACACGCCGAAAAAACGAAATAATTTAAAATGGATATGGCCAGAAGAAATTCAAACCTCATCAAGTCCAGGTGCCGAGGTTTCAGATGCTGATGATGATAAAGTCCTATGTCCTAAGACAAATAATATTATAATATGAATTTTTAATTTTTATTATATGAATAAGAAACATTTCTATTAATTATAATAATATATATATATATATATATATATATATATATATATATATATATATATATATATATATATATATATATATATATATATATATATATATAATTATAATATGCTATAAATTAATGTTATAATAATATTAATTTGCTGTTTTGTTTCATGAAGAATTAGAATAGGAATTTTTATTTTTTAAATTTTTATGTGAATACTGAATATATTATATTTTGTTAAGTTGTTGTTATTCTATATAAAAATATATACTTATACTCACATAGTCTGTATAGTGTGTATGCACTATATTAAAAAAATGAAAGTAAATAAATATCACAATTTTGATATATATTGGATATACAGTGCGTTAGAAAAATAACGGAAAAATTCAATCTGGATCTCCTCTTAAGACTGACGTTTCTATCTGTTACTTTAAAAGCAAGGTTTACTCCCGAAAACTGAAGAAGCTGGAAGAACTGAAGTAAGGAATACGGCACCACATAAGAGCAGTGTCTCCAATTGTTTTAAATAATGTGTGGGCGGAAACATTCAATCGTTTTGAGGTCATATACGGTCAATTTATTATACGGTCAAACATTTAATTTAGATTAATATTTATTTATACCTACGAACTCATTACACTGTAATAAAACACATATTTTAAAATAGGTAGGTACCTTATATTAAAGGATTATCGGCAATTTAAAAAGAATTTTAAATATGAAGAGACATTTTTTTTAAATAACAATTATCTTCAAATTTAAAAGAATTCTAAAATTCGAATGGGCAAATAGTATTTTACAATAATAATTCTTATGCTTCTTTATTTAATATATACAAAGATAACCTTAAATAATTGAATTGGAACGTTCTATATTAGATTCCATGCCAATGTGCGGTTAGTCATATTGGCCAGGCCAGGCAAAACAATGGATGATATCAAGGTAAAATCAAAGATATTATCCAAATAAAAAACTATAATTACGATGTTTCTAAAAATGAATGCTGGAAAATGCTGAGGATTGCATTTTCCACCCATGCAACTGAAAGTACGCATAGCATCCATTTTGATGAAGTAAAAATTTTACACCACGAGAATAATTTAAATGAAAGACTTGAAATGTACTATATTAATATCACTGAGAATCGCCCTCATCTTCTGTCACATGATTAAAGTGTACCAATAACAAAGAGCCATTATCTTATTGACAACCAATGAAATCTGGATTTCATGCATATTTTCCATATTTAGGGTTTCTAGCTTAGCTACGGGCGATATTCGATAATTTTCCTAGGGGAATATTCAATGGCTTTAACTACCAGATTGACGACGTTGTAGTTCTACATCGAGACAAAATCGGGTAAGAAAAGAAAATATTATTAGTAACTATTTAGTGTACTTTTATCGATTTCAGCATCAATATTTCCTAATGATTCGATCGAAATCGCAAACATATTTTAACACTTACTTCATCAATAAAAAATTAATGAGAATTTCGCATGCCAAAAGGAGTGTGAAATTTTATGTTTTTATTTTAAATATTAATTCGTGCGATTCTCTCGCCAAATACCTTCTTATCTTCAGGTAATCTTCAGGTTGATACACAAAACTGCGTTTTCGTGCCAACGAACAGTTGTATGATAGCGTGGAAAATTATTGAATATATCGCGGTCCCTAGTTATATTGTATATAAAAATTGTATACATTTCAGAACAGACATTAACAATTTAAGCATATTATACAAAAATATTTTAAATGAGTTTGTAAAGGATACACATGACCATTGATTTAATAGGTTCTGTGTTTCTTACTATTTTTAGTGGTTTTTGTGGAAGGTTATTTTAAAAAAATATCAAATGCAAATATTATGTAGTTCTTTCTAGCTAGATTTCCATTATGTTGACGATCAGTGTGAAGTACACGTTATAGTTTTATATTACTTATTGTTTAAAGATAATTATTTATACAGTGTCGAATGTGATTATTTTAAAATAATTGTTTTAATTATGTATCAATTTTGACTTTGTCGTTTGCCACGATGTATAATAATTGGTAAGTGATTTTAATGTCTATCTATTAATTTTAGTTAATTATATTTAGTAAAGAATACCTAGGTATATGTTGTAATTTCTGAAGAAGATCAGTATTAATTATTAAAACCCGTCAATAAAAATAAATAAATTTTTAATAATAACGAATACATTTGAGAAAGATTTTTTAAAAGTGCTATAAATAGTGGTCATATATTATATATTTAACAGATCTTCACTTCATGGGATTCTCACACAAATTGATGTGCCACAAACAAGATTTCCAGATACTTGTTAACATTTTGTAGATCATTCCACAAATTTCGAGAACGCATAATGGCCCATCAATGCCATGACCCAGTATTTTACTTAACACTTTCTCTATATTGTTTCATTCAGTAAGGGGAATTAACCGTTGGAGTGACTGATCGAGGTGGAGACGATGCGTCTATAACCCAGTAATGTTGTTTTGGAATTTATAAACGACCACAGTGTGTAATCTCTTCGGACAAGATGGTGAATATAAATTATGGTTTACAAATATTGAGGAAGGCATTTTCGATATCTCGAGCTCCTCAATAGTTTGAGACCGCGGAGACGCCCCCGTCAATATTATATTCCAAACGTGCCGAGGAATATCTCAAACATTTTGTCCGAAATTTCATAAACCGCTTATCTTGTATCAATATTTGTAATTTAAAAGATGTATTGGCCCGGCCCATGATGAAACGATTTTTTATCGGCAGTCAATATTTACCCTGGTCTGGCTTATTATAATCTTGACGCGATAATTATTCCCTTATATAATTATAATATTCAATATGAATAATATCGGATTTAATAATTTGATGGGGTATTAGAGAATAAAGGAGCCAATATCTAAAGATTTTCGAACAGAGGTTTTTAATCAGAAAATACGTTTAAAAACAAATAAAAAAATTGCCAATTTGAACGAAATGTAAACGAAAACAAATTTTAGATTGCATAACTAAAGCGATATGGTGCTGTACGTTGGTCTAGTGTGGTTATATTTTGACATGATTATATTGGTTCACATTGGTTTCTCTAGGTTTCCTTGAAATACAATTGTTAGTAATTTTTAGTAGTATATGGAGATATTTAAAATGTTCCGCATATATCATGGTCACATTTTCTCCGTGTCTGATGTTACCAAATCAAGGGGTTAACTACTTAATAAAGTCTGGTACATCTTATTTTGAAATCCATAAAATATCTCCTGAAATCTAGTGAAATTGTTATGAAGTCCATGATAATCCCAGAAAATATCTAAGAACTCATATATGTAAGAAGTCATATTATAATCTACATAAAATCTAAAATATCAGTGCAATATTTTTGTATCTTAGAAAAATCCCATAAAATCCTTTTGAATTTTCCATGCAATCTTTGTGAATACCATGACACATCCTGCACAGAAATCACAAAACAAAAATATGACAATAATAAAAAGCAAACATCCCAAAATAAAAACAGTAAAACACAAAATAAAATATAAGCAGTACTAAAATTACCCATAAAACTATAATACTACTATATACTATACTATAATACGTAACTATAATACGTAAGAACAACTATAATACTGGATAGCCAAAGAGAGCACGTAGGCTTAATAAGAAACAAAATACCTGGCGAAAGTATCTATAGTAGATAGAAGCCATGGCACAACGTTTCCATGAAATCGCAAGAAATATTTGAAATCCGAAGAATACATTATGATAATAATAATAAATAATGTGAAATCCCAAAAAAACATTTGTGTAATCTCTGAAAATTGTAAGCAGCCTATCAGAAATATAATAGTCTTTTTGAAATCACCTAAAATCTCATGTAATCTTCTCTGTAATTTGCTATATGTGATACATGCCATTGCTCGCTGTCATTGATCCGTCATCGTCTCCTGTAAATTGATGTAACTCGTTAGCTATTAAATATTGAAACGTACCTACTTAATTCGCAATGCCTTATCATTACATCTGCTAACAAAGGATATAAAATTTTTGCGTACATACATCTATAAAGCATAAGACGTTCCTTCGTTAGACACCGAATAAATTCTCGTCTAAAACTCCGCTTATTTGAAGAAGTAATTGGAAAACGTGAACTACATAGCTATTCCCATCTGCATTTGTTTGAGGTTAGAATGTGATCCACTCACTTAGAATAAAACAAGTTTGGATCCTCTTTCTCCCATTCTTAAACTCTAGAAAGGGCAGTTGTGTGATAACGGGCTCGTTTCTTTGAAATCGTCTGTAGATTGCCCACCGATCTGCATACATACAAAATATACTCTCCCTATACGAGAAGCGATACCCATTAAACTTACGTAAAGATTTGCCAGGAGCTCTGGTGGGAAATTTATTCCTACATTGTTAAGAATACTGCGGAATTTACTATAAATCTCTATAAGTGAAAACTATTTTACTGGAACATAAATTCCAGAGAGAG
Organism: Tetropium fuscum; assembly: GCA_964058915.1. Taxonomy (NCBI): domain Eukaryota; kingdom Metazoa; phylum Arthropoda; class Insecta; order Coleoptera; family Cerambycidae; genus Tetropium; species Tetropium fuscum. The sequence goes on along the minus strand of CAXKVY010000075.1, from coordinate 112,146 downwards.
CGTTAGTTCCTTTGACTTTCCATTTTAAATACTTACATTAGGAATTATCATAATTGTTCAATCTAGGCATCTACGATTTAAGTATGTAATATGATTAAGGGAGTTACATAAGAGAATTCATGACGATTCAAACAAATAGGTAAGAACGTAATTTTATTCCAGATAACACTCCTGTGTTATAAAATGCATATTATTTCATTCTATGTCATGCTGAATATTTTTTTTAATGTTGAGGTTACTTAGTGGTTGTTAAACTAGTGGTAAGTTTGACAACCAAGGAAATAATCATGCCGTTCCTCATTAAGAGGAAACTCCAGAGCAGCTGCTAGCATAGATATTGAAATATAAATTTGTAAATAAGATAAGAAATGATAAGAAATGATGTAACATATTACTCTGCTATTTTTGCTATGTTAGGGCAAAATACCATAAATAGCACCATTGAGTTTCCTAACTTTAGCCGATATTTTAACATATTTAAAGTAGGTTTTAATCAACCACTATGATAGACCATGCCATATAACTGGACTTGAATCATGGGACGAGTACGTCAAACAAACATTTAAAATGTTGCAAAACGTCTGGACAAACTATTTTTAGAACTCAGATGGTAACGATTCTTCAAAAGAAAAATGTGCGTTATACAAAAAAAATTAAGGAAAATACTAGTAACCATGATATTTTTATTAAAACCTACGAGCATACGAGTGGCGTCAAAGGAAGCATTTTTAAAATAGCAGCATTGATTTAATTCCTATTTAAAATTTTAAGAAAAAAACAGCATGTTTTATATGAAGTATTTTTTGTATTTCTGTTATTCTTGCCGATCTATTAGAGTCTCGATATAAAAATTGTCATCTTTACTTCATACAAAATGATAGCTTCATTATTAAGGCTTAGAAGAAAGACATCTTATATTGCCAATAATCTTACTAAATGTACATCTAACAGGCTTCATAGTGTTTTTCCTATCGAACGAACGAACAATTTTTCAAGATTATAATTGATAAGCCAATCAGCAAACACTTCTTAAATTAAATATTTTAATATAGCAAACAAATCAAAATCTCTTTTTTTATTTAAGATGTGTATATAAAAGATAATTATAAAATGTTATGATATTATTATAGAAGAATATTATGAAATTAAGAAATTTATATAATATGCTAAACAGCCATTGGTTAAAAATTGTCAATATCAGAAAACAAAATATAACAGGAAATAATGTACCTACTTACTTAGTTTTCTAGATACGGCAAACAAAGCCAAAGTTAGATACTGCTAAACCATCAAGGGAACTTACGCAAATTTCACAACTCAAGTGTAAACAATACACAAAACCCCTTTTAATTATATAATTTCTATTGAAATAGTGATAATCCAGCCAAGGAGGCTTTCTAAATAATTATTTCATCGATATTCAGTGTTTTAAAAATGCAATTTCAGTGCACTTTGATAAAAAAAATTGTACCTAATCCAAAAGTGAGATACCTTGTATTCTCCAGTCAAGTGGAAAGATACAAGTTAATAAGGAAAACGTAAAGCAGTTTGTATTCAAAGGAAACAAGGAGCCACATCACAGCACCAGTCAGACGAGGAGAAACAAGTTGCAGCTTCAAATATTCATCATCGAGGGCGATTCCTTCGCAGCGCGGTGAATTCAAAATTCGAATTAGTGATTCGTACGTGTGAAACCATATATAAACATATAAGATCATAATATAAAAAAATTTTGAACTTTATCTTTTTTAACTTGAATAGTAATTAACTGTTAACGAATTTATGTGTGGGTTACAGCATGAATTAGTTTAATAAATAAAAAGTTAGACCATTATGAAGAACAAGCAAATCTACAACACACGTACAACGAGATGTAGTTTTCTAGTATTTTTAGCATACACGTGATACAAGTCATAAATTATACATAATACTTACTTCACTTATAGATGCATTCCGATATATTTTTAAAGCAATTAGGTAAAGAATCCGTAGAGTTTTTTTATGAAAGCGTAATTGACTATTAGAAAATGCTCTACGGTATTTACAGCTATCTGACAGAAAGTCATCTGAAGAACCTTATGAATTTATATGGATACATATCGTCGACCAGTTTTCCTTCATCAATACCTACTATATAACTTACTAAGGAAATCAATGTATTTAACAAGACCTGTATTTGTCTTTTAGACAATACATTCATAGAATTTTCTCAAAATTGTGCACGAAATTCTGCTAAGTATACTAATAACCGTCTAGAGCGTATTTCAATGGAATGAAATGTTTCAAGAAAATATAAATGCTTTTACTATATTCGGCTAAGGTGCTTTTTCTGTGGCTATCAAATTATAAGAATATATAAATAGGGTTCTCTGAATATGAAAAGATACAACAGGGGTTTCGTAGAAATAATAGTTCTGGAAAATGATACTGTCTACGCTACATTTTATTCGAGTCCTTTCAGTAATCCAGAACATGATTTCATATGGATATTTGCGTTTTTAAATTTGCGTTGTCCATTTTTAGCAAACAACATATTTAGGAGATAAAGATTATTTTAGTTTGCGCACAACATGCTAGATAGGTATCTAAATAATGCCGTGATGGAGATGACATCTCAATAGTTTTGATGATTTTTTTGGAGTAATACATAAACAAACTAAGTAATGTACAGAAACATTACGTAAATAGATGTACACTAAGTAAGTATAGCAAACATCTAAATGAAGTAATATTTATAGTTAATACAACGCAGTGCATATTATTTAAAATGCTGTGAATGAAAACATTATCCAAGTAATTAAGATCGAAAAAAGCTCGAAATTCCTCCATAAGTCTCCAAAATGGGATTCAAATTGAAAACATTGAAGGTGATATAATAAAGAGTGGTTCTATTACTTGTAAGCCAGATTTATCAGACAAAATTAATGACCAAGGGTATAAAAATTATTTAAAAAACCATGACACCTTCTAAAATTTATAGCAGATGTTTAGAAATTTATAGCAGACCATATTTTCATTTGGATTTGTATAATTGAATTGTGTGCACATTTTGATTCCTCTAACATCTAATTTTGATTCCCTGTTTAACCGGAAATAGTAGGTTTGAATTTTGTTATTAATTTTAAATGATCATCCTATATATTTTTAAAATTTAGATTTCTCAGAAAACACACACACATACAACTTGAGCACGACAACCCTTGAGCACGACGAGGAATTGAGAAATTTGGATATATAAGTAGATACGTATATAAATTATTTAGGCCTTCAATGTCTTTTTTTAAATGGATCGAATTAGGTTCTTTTGAAAATGTATCAATTCCAAAAACAAACGATTGTGGTAAGTGTTTTCTTTTTAATCTAAAACTTTAACGTCTTCATACGACATTACATGGTTAAAACTTAAAAGTGCATGAATCTTTATTATTTCTTACGTCACTGTTATGTGAAGTAATACGGTATTTTAAACATCGACCAGTTTGTCCAATGTATGTTTTAGAACACGCTTTACGTGTAATGTAAAAATGGAATTTGAAGAGTCTAATATGTTATCATTATTTTTTATATCTAAATAAATAGATTTAATGTTTAAAGTATTGTGAAAAACCAATTTTATATTAGTATAAAATTAGAGGAAATGTTGTAAATATTGCTCACTTAGGTGATCAATATACTGCACTGAAAAATATTGAAATGTAGTGATATTATTCTTTGGAGGAGTGATGTTAGCATTGTTGATGTTGGACCTGTTGAATAATAATTTATAAAGAAGTTTTGGTGGAGAACCACAAGCCTAGAATCATTAAAACAATAACTTTAAAAAAAATTTTCGAAGTAGTATGTGAAGTATACATGACAATATTTATCATACCGAATACAATATTAATCTTTTGGCGATGTTGGTGGTAGGACTGGTAGTGTAAAAATCTACTTGATGTTCCTGATTTAGATTTACTATACCTACCATGAGGTGATTAAGGTGTTATCGTCACTTCTAATAAAGCTATTAACAAGGAGGGGGTTGTGTGTCTTCTTGTTCCGTTGTAAAAAGGTGTCATAATTGTTAAATATATTAACAAGTTGTTCAATACTACAATGCGGAATACTAAGAATTATGTCACCTACAAGTTTATTAATAAAAGAGATGTGAAAATCTAATTTAGGTAAACTGTCATATATCGGGTCGTCCATAACATATATAGCAAGGATGGGAGATACATGACTCCCCATTGGTATACCTAATATCTGTTTGTAAAATGTATCATCGTAAATTGTGCGTAAATAATTTATTTTTAGTTATTTTGCAATGTGACTGAATGCTTTGACAATGTTTGTTGATACTTTTTTTAAACTAAATTAGCTAAAATATTGTTGCAAAGGGTTTCGACGTCTAAACTTACTAAAATATAATTGGTAGGTAATTGAAACTCAGTCACAAAATGGAAAAAAGTAAAAATGTCATAAATACCAAAAATTCTCAATGAAATGCCAAAATAACTTCATTTAATAAACAAATGAAGGTTTTCATACAATAACGTAACTAAACATTATAAACTTATACCGAAAAGTAAAAGGAAATATGAAAGGTAAAAGGAAATAATTCTGTTCTCAAACAAAATGTTCTCAACTCAACAAAATGTTCTCAAACAAAAACGACACGACAACCTGGCAAACTAAAACAAAAATAGCAAAATAAAAGTACCAGTACTGCTCCTGTACCCAAAGGTTGCACATAATAAACTGTATCCACAATTTTCCCCTCCTATATATTCTATTGGTCTAGGTCTAAATATGGGCCCCGGCCCATATTTGGAGTTGATATTTCAGATAGAATAATTTTTTTATAGCCATCCGGTAATACTTCACCGACAACTAGTGTTATTTTTTCGCAAGATTTGTTCAAAAATATTCTCTTATCACCGAGTTATCATTTAATTAATATAAGTTTACCTATTAATTGAATTAAATATTTCCAGCCGCTTTCTAGTATACCATCACATCTAGATCAGAATGGATAATGCGCCTGTTGAATATGCAAGCGCTGACGGTTCAATTTCGTGGTTTTATCGATAATATGAATATTATGCATATAATCGGTGAATATTGAATTAACGTGGTGTACAATTTCAAATGAAATAATTTTCTCATCAGCCTGTGGGCAAATTAGGTCTCGATGGTCAGCAGCCATTGAATTGCCGATTGTTTCATTATTTTGTTCATTAACAGTATTCGTAATTAATATTATATGAACCATGAAGGCAGGGGATATTCAGTGAGTTGCTAGCTTTCCCACATCAGTAGAGTTAATTAAAAACTTAAAAATAGGCTTAATTAGAGAAGTTATAATAGTTTTTCAAAATAGGTTCTAACTAAATCCATTATTGAAAATCTGTTAACCAACACAATCGAAAGACCCTTACATTGAGTATGTAGCCAATTATTGTTTTAAACAATTAACATAATAGTACAATAATGCCCACCATTGGGCATTCCCACCACCCTGTCTCTGGTTACAATATTGGAATAATTTAATAATAAAGTAAGAATAATTCAATTCAATTCAGTTCTCAATAATTGTAGCTGAACAAACAATAATTGCGGCATATCTTGAAATAATGTACCTCGAAAATGAGCCAATTCAACTCTTCTCAATTCAATTTTTCTCGGCGGAAGCTTCGAAATCCCGTATATTTCTACAATAATGTGTGAAATTTTTCAATCATCTGATCACCATCGGATCACCATCTAAATTATATAAGGATTACAACATATTCCACAGAAAATGTTATTTCCAAGTACCTCAATAGAAAAGTGATTTCACACTTCCTTTCGTAAGATCATGTTTCCTGACCTGATATCTATACACGTTTCTGAATTATTTTAATATCTTTCTTAACAGGTGACTTATGACCTAGATACCTAGACTTATGACCTAGACTTTTTAGATTCGCTGATAACACATCCTGTATAACACAATTTTAACGAACAATATGAACAATTCAAACTGAGATTGTTATTAAAAAAACTGGAATCGAAACCGCAAAATTGTAAGTACAACGCAGTTAATCGAGTTACTCCACTACGAAGTCTACCGAAATTATTGTTAATTCTGTTTCAATTGAGCACCGTATGTAGTAATGGTACATGCTTCATTACCCCAATTTTGAAAAAATATTTCGCTATTTGTAGGGAGCGGCGGGTTTTGTCGTACATGCGGGTATTGTCGTACACGCCAGATTTTGGATTTGGCCATCTATGTGACAATAGTCGAAGTACGAAACAATGGATACCTAATAATTGATGCCTGTAAGAATTTGAAATCTACCGATCAACACAAATATATTACAGAGAATCATAGTTTTGTGCATGATGTACTATAAGTTATACGCAGCACTTTAATTAATCTAAACAGCAGCGCCATATTTAAGCCTAGGCCAACTAGACCCGGGCCTGAGGTTGCAAAAATTCAGGTGTTTTATTAGTTATTATAATAAACAATAATTAAAGTGTTGGTGCTATTCGTAAGCTGTGTTTATGATTAATTTTTACAAGCTTTTATTTAACTTGCAATGTTTGTATGTCTGTATGTAAGTATGTAAGCATATTTGTTGGGGTAAAATCTGGCCACTGAATTTTAAAACAACCTTTAACCTCAACCGATTGAGCTAAAATTATGCACACACGTTCAGTTTAGATAACAACGCATGGTTAGCTAAGTGACGTCATTCTAAATCCAATATGACGGACTGCCCAAGATGGCGGATTACTTGTTTTTTATGCATCTCCATGATATTAAATCAAATGAAAGGGTTTGCTTAGAGGAATACGAAAACAAAAGAGCGTCACACTAAATTCAATATGGCGGACTCCGAAAGATGGTGGACTATGTTTTTTATGCACACCCATGATATGGATATTAAATGAATGGGTTAAGGGAAAAAATCAAAATGGCGGAAAACAAGATGACCAATTTTAAAGAGTTATAACTCGACAAAGGTTAGGGATAGTTTGATGGTGCTCGAACAAAAATGTTGTAGGGACCGATGAGGGTCTTCTGGCGATAAAAAATTTCAAGATGGCGGATCTAAGATGGTGATCAAAAACTTAGTCGCTCCCATCCATCTGAAATTTTGTTATCCCGGGTTTTTTGAACCCTGATTTTGGGATCGAATTATTTGGGTCAAATCTTGCCACTGAATTTTAAAAGTACGCATTGGTTGGCTTCATACTATGACGTATGTAATTTGGCAAGATGGGCATCAATAACATCGGTTTGCAACCTGTATAGGAGAAGAAAAGCTCCAAAATTAAACCCGCAATTGTGTTTCGTTACGCACAAGTAAGGTTCAAGTTGAAATAAGTAGAGTTAAATAGAGTCAAATTACTATATATAAGTCTTATGGAAAAACTAGTCTACTAAATTAACAGGCACACGATCATACAACAATGACGCATTAAATGAAACGAACAGACTTAGGAACATCTCCAGCGGTAACTAAAAAATTAACCAAAGTTTGTCGCGAGATTTAGGTACCTATTTTATGAAAAACATATTTTTTTCTTAGAATTAATTATGTCAATATCAAGTTACATTTTATATTCTTGTTTATTTATACAGGTAAATCTCGCTACAAGCTTTTATATCACATCTCGTTTATTTTCGTTTTAAAGCTTTAAGAGCATTTAAAGCTTGTTTTTAAAAATGTTTTTTTTAAATTTTAATTTAAAAATAAATTAAAATTAAAAAAAAAACATTTTTAAAAACAAGCTTTAAATGCTCTTAAAGCTTTAAAACGAAAATAAACGAGATGTGATATAAAAGCTTGTAGCGAGATTTACCTGTATAAATAAACAAGAATATAAAATGTAACTTGATATTGACATAATTAATTCTAAGAAAAAAATATGTTTTTCATAAAATAGGTACCTAAATCTCGCGACAAACTTTGGTACCGTATAAATTGTGTAAGGTAATAAATTGATGGGCTTAATTTAATTATACCCGAAATGTAGGGTAAGGCCATAATTTTTTTCTGAAGTATTTTATTTGACATTTCATACATTACCAATTTACTTCTTTACATCTGATATAGATACAATGTACATTATACTACGACCATACCAAATTATGTGACTATATTTTCCCTGGTTTCCCTGGTTTATTTATATATAATTATTTTAACTAACTACTGCGGAAAGTGCTACTTTCCCGCACGTCGTTCAAGCAGATGTCCAGTGGGGAAAGACACTTTCAGCATGAGTTAGGGACAATATTTTTTTTATGAGTATGTCTAAAATTTGTACTTTCTCCCACGCAATTTTACTATTTCGAAAGCTTCTCTTTCCTGCACGGTGCCCGGCGTGCGGGAAAGCCGTTTTCGAAAACAAAATATAGAAAGACTTATTTTAATATTTGAATATGTAGGTGTACGCCAATACTCGCCATTTCCCTACATTCTAAGTACGTAGCGTGGCGCATACAAATATTAAAAGAGGCAAAAGTAGTTCATGTTTATAAATATGAAAGGAAACAATACTAAAATTGTGCGACATTTGATGCCGTAGTCGGCGATAGTTCCCTGCGGGACAATGACGGTACATTTTAGCATAGGATTTTATTCGGAATTGCATCGCACATAGGAGCACGTCAATAAAAATGACGCCGCTGGCCTTTGACCGGCCGCAAGAAGAGCATAGCTACCAACTAACACCTAGAGGCATTGGCCAACATCACTAACAACAGTCGTTAGCTAACAATCGCAGGACCAAAAAATCCCGAGCCTCCCTTGTGAATTAAAGTAATTTCAAATTCGATTCCGTCGCTAGAGGGACAGATAGATGAGTGGTCCATCCGAACAATTCGTTCTCCCGTCTATCAGCCGTCCGAATAGCGGAGAATTTATCTGTCCCACCACACAACAACCTTAGCCCGGCTTAGCTATTCAAATCGCGCTTCGATTGCAGTGGCGCAAATTCTTCTTCTCCCTCACGATATCGCGGAAATGCTGCCCAGAAAGGCCAGCACTCGCCTGGGCCGTTTACTCATATATATATAGACGTATAGCTATTCCAATTGTAAAATCTAAATTCTGCTTTGCATTCCCTTCCGCCGCCACTATCGCCAACCGCCGCAGCCGACACCCCCGTGCCTCTCGGATTGTGTGCTACTTGAAATACTAAATCGTCAACCCAGCATCAAGGTACGGGTCAGCGGATGTATACGCAGTAATCATTGTGTCACGTCAGTCTGTGTTTGAAACTTACCTACTTCATTTACGTATGTTGTTAATTTTCTTGTTAATTTGACTTTTACTTAGTTAATTTGACTTTTACTTGAAATAATACCGCCTATACTTGAATTATATCGCCGGTATTACCAAGAGCCTTGATAATACCGAGATAATTTTGTCATTGGGAATGTGAAAGCGTGTTGCTTGGTAATGTCTTTAAAGGAACACGCTTGATGGAATCTCAGTGACAAAATTTTGGGTGATTATATCAGGTCGAGGTATATTCGAATTCTTTATATTTTCTATAAAAAAAACCACGTGCAGCACAGTACACGTGAGAGAAGTGAATTCTCTCACGTGCACTGTACTTCTTTACCGATTCTTTGAGAGTGTGAGAGAGAGAGAAAGAGAAAGGGGTGGGGAGATAGAGAGAGGTATTGTACATATTGGCTTCATGGTAACTGAAATGTGACACATATGTTCGTGATTCTAAACGGTGTAGATTTCTCGAGAACATAGCATCAATCGTTGTTCCTGATTTGGTCGTAGCAATGTTCCGGTCGTTATTCATATCTAAATCGAATTTCTCACGGAGAAGTGAAGTAGTGGCAAGGACGCATCCTCCGCTAAAAGATCATCATCCATTTGGATCAAATTCGAAAGCCCAATCCAGATATATCCAGCAGGATATGCATAAGTAATCTGGTATTCTGGTTAATTCCGATTCTATCACGATCGTTTAAAAATTATATCAAAACTGCTTTCCGCTTTAGAACACTTGTTCTTTGACTTGGATCGTTGCCTAAGTCAAAGCTATATTCGAGCTCTGTTTCTCTCTCTTCCCTCATATCTGTCATATGCTTTATCTCACTTGCGAGACGAAAATGTTATAAAATGTGTCGTGACGACTCGACCTTGACAAATCATGCGGCTAAAGAAATATTCACTTCAAAAATATTATCAATATAAGTCAATTATCAATCTCACATTTATTTATTTTGACATTTCAATAAATAATATATTTTTTGCTGATAACACTGCATGTATGGTGATATCATAATATACAATATAGCTAGGGATTATAATAAATTATAATTAATAATGTTTTCTTGCACAATTGTAATTGATGTTCTCTTGCAATATTACATCTCTCTTAGGATACCTAACATTGATACATCTGGGAAATGTTTAAACTGTAAATGTTTAATGGATCTGTATAATAAATGTTTATACCCATATTTATATAATATTACTTCAATGTTACTGGGAAATATTTTTGTAATATACGAGTAATAGAAAAGTACTTATAAATGTTTACAACACAATATATTAAATATGTCCTTATATTTTACTTAACATGTGTGTAGAACATTATAGGCATAATATTTAGTATTTATTACTTCATGTATTTTAGTAATCTGCCTTATACATTATAAACAATGCTCGTGTGATGATACAGTAACATTGTTAGAAATATTTATCAGCGCGGTACAACGAAAAGTATGCACCTAACTTTACATCTTTTCGTGAAATATAAATAAAAAATTCTCGCACACGTAAATGTTGGTTTGAGGTGGGGACATTGACCTGCTAGAAATTGTAGATTCTCTTCTCACGTTCGTCTTTGTTTTTGGGAATCTGTCTGAATATATATTCTTCCATGTCTTGTATATGTTCATTATTCAAGTTGAAGAAATGTTATTTCTTCTCCATGGCATGCTCCACTGATACCATAAATCAGCACTATCTAAAATAAGAAACAATTTGAATATTTGGAGAGAAGTGTGAACATTCCACTAACATCATCAAGTAGGTTTTATCATCTGCTTTTTTCAAATGCATCAACTGATTTTCTTAAAACACTAGACTTTCTGGATCTATGTCCTACCGATTTACGATTGGAAAACAATTAAAGTTGGAAATTTCTTTATGTCAATATTCTTTTTCAGTGACAATTTTAATCTTTTTTTCTTTATCAGTGAATAAAGACTGCATAGCGTGGAACTCTGGTATACTCTGGATCTTTGGTCAAAATAGGCTGGTAGAACTGCCTCATTGATAACAGTTACTCCCTTTTGATCACCACAATCTTCAAATAAGAGATGTGTTTTTTCATATTTATCTTCTATTTATCGGCAATAATGTTTGAATCGCGATTTTCGCTGGTTCTTCTATATTATCTTCCATATTATTGTTGGCATTATAAGCAGAAAATTCATAAAGTACTGACAATAATATTAACGGAAACCTTATGGGATAATTTTTAAAAATTATCAGCCCGAAAAAAAAATCCCAGGAATAATTTAGGCTCGTGTGGTATTCGGTATGAAAATTTCACACCCCAAGTAGAAATCAAACTTGACATTTTACTATAGTGCAGTTTATATTTTATGTTAAATTAAACTTTATAGAGCATAGCAAATAAAAATAGTATATCCTAGATAATATGTCTTATTAATAACAAGTATATTACTTAATAGTTGTAAAGAAAATAGATAAGATGACAATGGATCATATAATATATATTTACTTCTCAACTGTCAAAAAATTTCCATTTATTTATTTATTACTTCGCCTCGAAAAAATTTCTGGAAATTTTTTAGGTTGCCATGGTAACGAGTCCAAATAAAGCATCTTTTTGGTTTTAAGGTAGAGGTATGAAATTTTCACTGCAAAAGTTGCAGGTAACTTTTGTCTCTGTCAAAGTTATAATTACACTGTGACATATGCGATTTTTACATATAAATTAAATTGTCAATAAAAAATTATGATAAAGATAGCTATTAGCTATTTTAAAAACACAATTAAAGAAAAATTGTATGACTCCTAGGAAAAGTTTTTTTCCGCATATGGGTCAAAATTTAAAAAAATCACGCAATAGTAAAATATCATAGAATATTTCATAGTCCAAATATTCTAGAAAATATTTTTAGGTAGAAAGTACCGTTCAATCACTCACCTCACGCGGACAGAATTTACATATTAGCATCATGACAGTACAGTACTTACATAAAACAAATAGGAGCAGGCAACAACCTGAAACGTTCCACCTATCTTTTCGTACATTAAGTGAATATTTCAGCGTAATAAAAAAGAGCGTTTGAAGGCCAATAAAGATGCGGCACTTTATCTTAAACATTCATCTTATTCCGATGATTACATAAAACCTGAGCAACATATGGCTCATTTTACAGACGGTGTTCAAAGTTTATTGGCTCGTACACCGTCTGACCCGTGATCCGAGCGCGTGCCGCTGCAATTAAATTCCTAAATTAGAAAAAACCTGCGTTCCGGAAAGACCGTTTTATGGCTTGACTTGGAACATCAAGTTATTTTTTAATGTGGGCAAAGCAAATTTTATTACGCCGCTCAGGTGCTTGCTGGTATGCGTTTTCTTTTCGTCTCCAGTTGAGATATATTTTATCACCCTCACGGAAATACATATGAAACTTCACATTCATGCTTCATCAAAATGTTCCCAAATGATTTTAATAAATAGTATATTGTTTTATGAGTGAAGAAAAGTAATAGCGAGAATAACAGTTTTCTAGCTAGTGGAAATATAGAGTGAAATTTTTTTTATTTAGTCACCGTCGGCCCTCTAGCAAAAGTAATTTTGACAAAACTGGTCGTCCTTGGCAGACCTTATGCCACGCCATAAAAAAGTTGCAGAAGCTGTGGGATTCGAACTTGATATCTATTATAGAATACTAGCCGTACGCTCTACCGGATTCGCTACCGATCGCTCTAGCAAACGTCTGATGAATTAAATACACGTTTCTCACAACCACAATAATTTAGTAAGCTTCCGGATTCAAAAGTTGCCGTTTGCCAAAAATAGTTGCCAAAACCCCACAGACGTTTGTCTTCCGTTCTAGTGATGTTATATTCAGTGTGTGAAAATGATCGCGTGACGTGTGACCATTGGTAATTTCAAAGCAGAATTGGTATATATAAGACCAATTATAGAATCCACGTGACAAAATGTAAGTGAAATATATTTCAGATTCTTTTAAATTCATTATTGATATATTTATAGAATTTTGAAGAAGAACAGAGGCATTACCCAACAAAACATATCATAGGAAGATCAACCTATTGTAGCAGATGGTATATTTCACCTTCTTCTGAGTTTCATTGAAAAATATTGGGTTACTAAATGGCGCAAACAGTCGATGGCGCGGTCAGCTGTTGGCACTCGAGGCTAACGTAACGTTAATTGACTTACGTCTTCACCGTAATATTGAATACAGGGTGATGGATGAACGTTGCATCACCCTGTATAGCGTTTCTAAAAGAAATTTTTCTTTTTGTATTTTTTTTTTGGAGATTTAAACAATATTTTTTATATTTCTTTATAAAAGTTTCGCTCTGCTTTAGACCGACAAAGAAATACATTGTTTTTTATCTTGCAACATTTTACTTTCACCAGTACAATTAGGTTTTGACTCTTGACCCGGACAGTATTTTTTTTTTAGTAGGTAGTGCTTATTTATATCTTGTAACATTTTACTTTCACCAATACAATTAGGTTTTGACTCTTGACCCGGATAGTATTTTTTTTTAGTAGTGCTTATTTATATTTAGAGTTGAGTTATATTTTATGAGATTTAAACAATATTTTTTTATATTTATTTATATTTCGTTATATTTCTTTATATTTCTTTATATTTCTTTATATTTCTTTATATTTCTTTATATTTCTTTATATTTCTTTATATTTCTTTATATTTCTTTATATTTCTTTATATTTCTTTATATTTCTTTATATTTCTTTATATTTCTTTATATTTCTTTATATTTCTTTATATTTCTTTATATTTCTTTATATTTCTTTATATTTCTTTATATTTCTTTATATTTCTTTATATTTCTTTATATTTCTTTATATTTCTTTATATTTCTTTATATTTCTTTATATTTCTTTATATTTCTTTATATTTCTTTATATTTCTTTATATTTCTTTATATTTCTTTATATTTCTTTATATTTCTTTATATTTCTTTATGTTTCTTTAAATTTCTTTATAAAAGTTTCGCTCTCCTTTTAGTATGATGCAAATAAATTATTGTAGATACAACGTCATTCTGTAAAACTTGTTACTATACATGAAAGAACCGAGTATTTAAAATAAAATTAATATTGCATTCATCTAACCTTTGTAGATATGTAATTTGCATTGTGGATTATTCCCATCTCTGCGTTTCGGATTCATCTCAAAGGTTGTTAATTAATAAATAACTCAGGAGTTAAGAGCTGCAGGAAATTTGGGTATGTTCGCAGGGGTAATTTTCAGAGTTCTGCTAATATTAGGAATGTATAATCGCCAAAGTTTCACATGGTCCTTTGTCAGTTACATCCCTAATGAACGCTTCATCAATAAAATATGCTCCTAGCGTAGAATAATTAACAAAGAGCCACCACTGTTCTGCATGAATTCAATCATATTTTACCGCAATTGTTCAAAGTTCAATGCAAATTAGCATTTGCATATATAATTACGGTTCACGCGTCAAAGGATCCTTGCAGGGATGTGTTCCAACTTATTGTGGGTGATGTGGGGACTGCACAGATCATAATAGCTGCAGATGAGATATTATAAACTTAATAATGTGGGAGGATTAAAATATATAACATTTTGAACGTTAGAAGGCATATAACATAATATTCGCTAAAGAACATGTTAAATGATTATTTAATAAAAAAACTGGAACATAAGGTTTCATACAAAGCCAGAGATAATACTGAGCATAAATATTATAATGGTCAACCCACCTCAATGGTAAAAATTTAACTCGTAAATTAGGAATACAAGATTTTATGAGAATTGGGCGGGAAAAATGAGTAAAACAAAATATCACAAGGAGAAAGGTAACTTGTTCTTATTCTCTCACCATTTATGTTTAACTTGAGATCCCAATGACTTATACATTTTAACACGGGGTTATCTGTCAAAAACGTTTTATGTTCAATATTTTGGATTACCTGGTGATTATTAATATATGCAGTTCATATTTGCATGAAATTATCTGTGGTAAGTACTTATTATTTTTTATATAAAGTTTAGTGTACTTGGCATTTTACGATTTCGTTATGTTTTTAATAAGCTTGATTTATTAAAACCGAAATGATACTTACCTAGAAATGATGCTTACCTAGTTTTATGGTTGTAGCACCTTCCAACCCTTTTGCTGAATGGATGCTGGAACTGGCTAGACCCTACTGAATAACTACAGGATCTACCAGGAATAAATCTGGAACTACGCGTACAAAACTTCAAAGATATGAAAGATATAAGATATGTGACCTCTCTTACGCAATTAAATTTAAATAAATCGGAATTTAAACACTAATTTAAATAGAAAAGTTCGCACAACATTGCAGCATGCTCACCTCTTCGTAATTTTCTGGTTGCTAATCAAGTAGTTTAGCAATTCAATGTTTATTTCACTATTACGTTATTAGTTTATCACGACATTATTATTTGGAAGTCACTTCCTAGCCTATTACATATTTCAAATGTCCCTTATATATATTTAAACTTTAATATTAATGATACCTATTGGTATTCTTTAATTATTTAATACTTGATTGCTTCTCATATTTCAGTTTGTCTGACTGTTGCCATGCAGCAGACTTTTGGTTTGACATTATCTGTCACTGAACTATATGGATGATTCTATATATTATTATAGTTATATTTATAATTTGTTATTATATAAGTCTCTATCGGGTTATATTATGTATTATATTTAAAATTTGTATATTTTACTATATTATTATGTTACTATTATAGTGTCTCGCACCTTTTATTGTCTGTAATATTTAATTATTGCTACAGATGTATTAACATCGCTCGAAATCATGCCAACAAATCTACATAATTATGTTATTTTATTTTTTACGGCTCATATAGTTATGATTTGACAATATAATAATATTCTGTACACGGTACACAAGAAAAATCACTTTTATATTAATAGTTTGTGCAATGTACCTACCTATGCAAATTTGTTTGTCGATGTTCGTAGGACTTCAGTAGATGTTCACGTAGATACCTCACTATACTATAGTATAGTGAGGTATACTATAGTATATACTATACTATATATATACTCATATATATATATATATATATATATATATATATATATATATATATATATATATATATATATATATATATATATATATATATATATATATATATATATATATATATATATATATATATATATATATATATATATATTAGTGAGGTATCTATATAATTTTTACAACAGCCAATAATTACTTTTTTCCGTCATAACAGCTATAAATACACGTGTAACATTTTCGTGCAAGTAATCGTGTTGTATGTTGTATGCATGTTTTATGGGGCAACAACAATCAGAAATCACGTATGCACGTGAGAGAGTAGAGAGAGTAAGTAACACGTGTTCCGTAACAGCATATTTGAGACGTTCAAGCTCGAGCCCTATTGAATGCAACTAACAATAGTGCGGACGTAAAAATGCCAACTATTCCATTCAGTGTGTGCTTACAAGTTGGGCACTTCGGGCATAGATGGCAGTATTATGTCCTTATTGACCACTACTTGCTGGACGTGGTACAGTCGGAGGAAGAAGTAGTGAAGCTTGAGATTGTTCGCCGAATATTTTGCTCTGTAGCTTTCCCGCTTCAACAAGAACATTTTTTCAGTGCATATTAAGGAAATTATTTTCAAGAAATATTTACAGTCACGTTATGTTATATATAAAGCATCCTCAAATACAAATACAAGTGAGTGTGATCAAATCATATTGTGGTGTATGTGGAATAGGGGTTTAATATTTGATACCATGTTTAACAAGAACATCCTTCAATTGGGAGTTAACGTATTCGCCACCACGGTCCTCAGTACCTACTTTAATCGACTTATTAACTTTCTTTTGAACTACCATTTAACAGTAGGTACCCAGGTTAGGTATTATAGATTTAATTATTTGTTTATTAAGTAAACAGTTATTGTATTATTTCCACAAAACTCTATATTTGGCGTCAATTTTGCTTTTAAGAGGCTCAATTTTTTTGTATGTGACATGTCTTAATCGTCACTGTAATGACGTCACTGATTTTTTTTAAATAGCAATCTAAATTTTATTCACGTGTATGATACAATTTCTTCTGCTCTTTACACTTTATTATTACTAAATTATGTATTTAAAATAACATTACTGAAATATATAATTTTAAAAAAATAAGTGCTGGAAGTGTCGCCCTCCATTTGCTTGTTGGCAATATCCAAATCGGGCTCGCGTAAAACGTATTGGACTACTGTTAGGATTGATCTAACTTCAATCCTAATTATAATATTTCCAACTATTAGATGTATTCTGATAGCCCTTAGATTTTAGGTAATACCAAATGACAACATCCAGAGGTGTTAGATCGGGAGATGAAGCTGGGCACTCTATTGGGCCACGTCTATCAATCCATATGTTACGGAAAATTTTACACAATTAAGTAGGGTAAGTCTTACTAACTTAGCTATAGCACAACTCAGATCGGAAACCCGTGGAAAAATGTTCTTAAACCCACAGGGCTACCCAGCTACTGAGATTCCTCGACAACTGCAATGCTAACTTGCTGGATTAGAACTCGAAAAATAGCTTAAAATAGCTTAAAAATAAAAGTTATAAAGGATCTTAACAGATATAGGTGACGAAGCGTAAAGCCATCGCTAACTGATACAATACAAAAATTTGACATTTATACAGGGTGTTTTTAAATTGATTCGAAATTAAGTGAATTTTCAGCTAAGTTGAATTGAATGCAAGTTGTCTGCCAAATGTCGTTCTTCTAAATTCATCCATAGCGGAGAAAATAAATAAAAATATTTTTTTACCCCAACTTTAGATAGCTGTTAACTTGGAGGGGAGGCGATTTGGAAAAAAATAATGCTGAAAATTCACCTCCTAAAATCTGATATCAATTTAGAGACACCCTGTATAAAGAAACATCATTTGATATTTTTTAAATGTGAAGTTTTGCAATTTTGCGCCATTTCTGCTATGTTAAATGCCATCATTAGCATATATAAAGTAAGAAGTACACTGTCGGTACATACTACTCAACTTATCAGGTAAATGGAGATCATGTCTCGCAAAATGTAAGTTCCTTATTAATTTATTATATTAACATCACAAGTAGAAAACTTTTACGGAATAAATTTTCAATGGAAATTGCATGTTACACACCTGCACTTTCATTATTTAATCCAGCACAAGCTACTTTAATAATAGAGTTGGCTACTTTGTACTTTGCAATAATTTTAAAGTATAAAGTATCATAATCAAGAACTCTCGTAGCTGTACCTCCCCAAGGCTTATCTATCAAAACTTGTACACAATACATTTTTTAGTTCGCTTTCTATAAGTGGATTTAGTTAATTTAATTACTCTAAATTATAACTGTACAGTTGCGGCCACCCAAATGTGAACGGCAAAATTGTATAGTGTAATTTAGACTTTAAAACATAGCCGCGTAAATGTCAAATACTGTCATCGATAATAAATTTAAAAACGTCACTCAAAATATGACGAGGCACTTAACTGACGCGCAAAGAGCATTTCGGTTGTGAATTGGCTGCTGGTTTAAATATTAAGAAAAGCTGCATATTTTATATTAAAAAACGCTTGCAAGGGGAACAGCGATTAAAAAGGCCTATTAGACAAGGTGTAGGTATAGTATCCACTGAGAATAAAGACAATGCTCTGGAACAATTATTTATTTAAGCCTTTTTAGTTGTTGTTCCTCTTGCTAGGGTTTTTGAATATAAAATATACAACTTTCACTAACACTACTAAATTAATGTTTTGTTGTGTTTTTAAATATAGAGATTAGTATTCTTCACCTTTGTTTTATTAGCATTTTTAAGAATAATTATACTGTGTAGATAGGGAAGATTACACAAGAAATAAAGTAGTTAATTATATAGTAATTATTACATAAAGTAGTAATATTGGTGTCAACTTTTTCATACTATACGTTTCGTCTTTCCACTGGTCATTGTAATAGAAAATACTAAGTAATATGTTTATCAAAATACCCTATCTGTTGGTCCACCACTAAACAAAGACTGACTGACTTATAGCGATCAAATTCAGCTGAAATTTCTATGACAACGAAAATTCGTTCACGTTTGGGTGGCCGCAACTGTACCAAGAAATTTAGTACTACAGGGCAATGTTTCTTTGTATTTATTTAATGCTTATACAGGATGTTAAAAGAATTCCTGTTTTTTCAGTAAAATTTTATCTTATCAAACATTCTGTTTTCTGTAGATTCATAAAATTTGTATATCTTATGTATCTGCTTCAAAACCCATGTTGAATTATGCTGTTATCTTTTTTGCAGAAAACTTTCCAAAACTTTCAACCTAGTCATCAATCATAGTATATATTAGTCATTTGATATCTGAGAGCTGCTAGGAATGATGTATAGATTTTCTAGATTTTTCTTAGCTCCTTCCGAATTACAATTATATTTATCAACACTGAGAATTGACGTTGCAAGTCAAAACAATATTTCATTATTTTCTGTTTCTTTGTATTTCCATATGTATATTTTTTCCTTTTCTTTTTTTTATTTATTATAGATCTGTTGTTGTGGTTAATGGGGGTAAACATATAATTTAGGTAGGGAAGGTGGGAGGTTCTGGGGATTGAGAAAGGTGTTTTAATGGGTATGGGGTTTTGGTGTTATGTATTCTGGTG
Source organism: Tetropium fuscum (assembly GCA_964058915.1). NCBI lineage: Eukaryota > Metazoa > Arthropoda > Insecta > Coleoptera > Cerambycidae > Tetropium > Tetropium fuscum. The sequence continues at coordinate 92,158 of CAXKVY010000075.1, read as the reverse complement.
ATGAAATTGGGGATGAGTTTATTTTCTACAAAATAATATTTTCTTTGTGAGTGTTCATGTACTAATTTACAGTATTGCGATTCATGTATGTGATCTTGGTGTGATATTTGTTACCAGCTTAAGGCTTTTGTTTTGTCGAGTTTGCAGTCTTTTTCTGTTTGGTAGGATACCATACTGTGGAGGCGTAAGTGAGGATTAGAATGCAGATGTAGAACTTATATCGAAGGGTTACGATTATCGGTGTGGAATGACAGAATATGGAAGAGATTTAGTATTCTACCCCGTACTTGGTTCATGATATTTTTATGGGACAAATGAGCGTTTCAAATCGGAAACTTGAGTCACAAGTGACTCCAAGGTGTTAGAGTTGTTGTTGTGATCTCACGTCCTTGATTTTTAATATTATTAATAATTTCTGCCTTTCTGGTGAATATCGTAACTTACTTATTTGCCGGGTTTATATGTAACCCCCAATTGTAATAGTTTGTGAGTAATTTCCGAGTTTGCCGTTGTATTATTTTTGTTAGTCATTTTACGGTTAGTGATGTGATGAAGTTATTATTGAATATTGTCTGCGTGATTTAAGATGTTGTTGGTATGCAGACTAAATAGGGTTGGGCCTAGGGATGAACCTTGGGGCGCTCCAGAATACGTAGGACAGTTACATAGATACACAGCGATACATAGGAATTTTCCTAATGTTTTTATATAGCAGTCCGGGATTTTGCTAAAAGTTTTTTCGAGGTCAAGGGAGAAAAACCCCCGAATCTTGTTGATGATGAAGAATTTCTGGTCACTGGAACGTTTAGTTTATATTCCATACTGGAATTTGTTTACGACCTTGTCTCCACAAATTTCACCATATGTCGGAGAAGATTAATGAGTCTAGAGTTCCAAATTTTATTTTAACATATGGTGTGGACAAGGCTCATGGTAGTATGCTAGATTTGTATAGGGTTTGTTGTGTTTATGGATGGGGATAATTTTAGCTGCCTTCTAGTGTTTTGGATATGAGTATCTCATACAACTATTAAACAGATTGGTAAGGAACATTACTGCAAGGGAAAGTAGATTCTTCAGGGCATAGTTAGGTATATGTTATGTAGACCGGCTTATTTTTGGGAATTCAGGATTATTATTATACTGTGAAGTTTTCTGATAGTATAGTGTATGGGATTATGTGCTGGGTTCAGGGTAATGTTTTATAATTGTGCTATGAATACGAGGGTTTTAACTAGATTTATACATAATTTAAAGTACACAATAGATAATTAATTAAAACGAAATAATTATATTTACCACACTGTGTTTAATATCCTCTAATAATGGTAAATTATATAACGCATTTTCGAAATTTTAACTTTCGCTCTTCTGAAGCTCATCAGAAACGATATGCGATCCCTCTATTTAAAACCAAACAGAATTAAAAATGTATTGGAATTTATCTTCGGCTTAAAGTTAAATACTTATTTTTCCAGAGCTATTAAATAAACGTCCAGAGTAGTTTGTTGCGAAATAGGCAATTGCCGCAGACGATGACTTGAAGTGGAAGGAATGTTAATTTCGACATTTGGTGGAATATTTACCTCAAATAATCAGTTCTGTAATAAAACGTAACGAGTGAGAATATCAAAAAGTTACCCAGGACACGTGTTCCGCCATAAAACAAGAAACATCTATTCAAATCTAGTTTACTCCCTGCCTGACACTATTTTAGGAGAGCGTCTGGTCACATTTTCGCCATAAAACAAAAGAATGAGCATTGCGCTCTCGATTAAAGGGGGTCGGACTACAGCTGGGAGATTATTAATTCGTAGAGCGCGTTCCGTCTTTAGCGATGTTTATCTGGCCTGTGCACTTGAATAGAATATAAATGCAAATGGACGACACAATTGTATACCTTTGTGTGGGCATTGTGTGTGATTCCGAGCGGCCAGGACGTCATTAAAATAATCAACAATTATAAGCATAGCTTGTGAATGGCCGGTAACTCGTTATTATTATCTGATTCGCCTTGCACCAAGGACCAAAGGCGGTGCCACTTATCTCTGCTACTTTTAGGGAAACTGCGACGACCTACAAGGTACCCATTGTGGCAAATGTTCTACTGCATCGGACATTTGCGAGAATCAGATTCATTATACGGCTCATTAAAGAGCGCGTACGTAGAGAACGAGTGGAAGAGTTATGCCGCTTCGACGAATGTTCTCATGAAGCTTTTGATTGCAGATATGGCACGTCTGAATATATTCGTGTTGAATTATGTGCATACATGAATATTTCATAATCGCTGTGAAGGATGGTACTAATTGAGATACTTGTTCAGCACTAATAACACGAGAATTATAATAACCCTCTATATCTATATAACACTGATGAATTACAGAAAGGTGGAATAGCTCAGAAATACAAAGAGAATATAGATGAATGCCATACTAATACAAGATATAAAAGTCGGGACAAAAACACTATACCTATAAGAAGAAACTGCTCATATGATAAAAAAATCCAATGAACAAATTTACCAAAAATCACTAATATAACGAAGCCAGGTTGGGTAAATAGTACATGTCAAGAAGGTAATAAAGACAAGAAATATTCTGAGACTATTTTTACAAACAGTGAAAGAAAGTGATAACAATAAAATATAAAGAGGAAAACAAGGAAAGTATGCAGAGAGGCATATAGCGATAAGATATAAAACAAAAGTATTCCAATGTAAGGCCAAAGAAGAAAGTTTGTAAAATGACGCGACGTAAACAGAACAATTATTATTAAAGACATGGCAAGAATATTTTGAATCATCCTGAATGAACGGTTATCGCAGGAGGAAGAAGAAAAATAAAGGAAAATAAATAGAGGACATAATAAAAAGAATGAAGAAACCCACGCCAAAGTTCAGTGACAAATATTAAATACGTAAATATGTCAAAAATATGAAAATATCGATAATAGAGGAAATTCCGAATACTTGGAAAGTAGCAAATATTCTATCAATACATAAGAGAGGTGACCCAACAGACTTCACAAAGAACACAGGTATAGCTCTACCATAAGTAGGATATAAAAGTAAAAACTTTATTGAAAAATAGAATACAAGGATATACTGAAAATATATTAGGCGAATATCAGAGTGGGTTCAGGATAGACGATCAACGACAGACCAAATGTTCAAGCTCAAATAGATCTAAGTAACATGCTATGAATATAGCATACAACCTTGCATGCTCTTTATATATTTCAAAGGTGCATATAATAGTGAACAGATTTTTTTTTTGTAAGATCTGCGGAAATTTTTAGTTTCTTAGAAGATAATTAATATAGAAAATATTATATTGAAATCGAAAATAAACTTAGTTAAAGTAAATGTAAATAGAGAAACTCGAGTTCAAAAGACGCTTGAGGCAGGGGCATCTAATACCAACAAAGGTAATTAACGTTCTACTACTATTTAATCTCGTAAATGTAATTAGAGATATTAAAATAAACATGGGAGGATCCCAGCTGAACAAAAGTCATAAATGCATGGCATAAATATGTAGAAGACTTAGTGTGTTTGACGAGAAGCAAAAAAGAGTTAATGGTAATATAGACCAGGAGGTAGTGACAGATTTTCAGATGTGGTTTTATCCAATATGCCTTTTGGAGGGTATTAGGGTGGGGAATGCCGTCCATTAGGGTAATACAGGCCACTAGATTTTTCTATTATAAACCATTCCTTTGCGTCTGAAACACGCTACGCCATCTGTTACCACAGCTTTGAATGTCTGCCTACTTGAAATGGTTTGCTACTTGACTAAATGACATTTGTCGGTAGTCGTTAGAGTGGAACGAATTTTTTTAAGGTACGTACAATTATTTTTAACTATGTAGACAGGATAAATGTATTTATGTTATGCAAATTTAATGCATTATACGCCAGTATAATAGATTTAGGTTACAATTGCTAATTATAATATATACTGACAAAAAACATTGCATAGGTTAGTTTCGGGTAATGGCAGCCTGGCCGTCAACATCCGCCTCTAATAGTTATTTAATAGGTAGTATCATTAAAAGAAGCTGCACAAAGGCAATGGCAGTGACAATAGTGCAGAGACCAGTTCAGAAGATGAGGACGACGTGGATTCAAGCGAAAATGAAATAAATGACGATATTTCTTGTGTGGTTAAGATGCTGTAAGTGTGGTCAGTGGCCATAAGGCATGTGCGGACAATGAGCGTGGATACTTTTTATGTGACTATTGCATTTAAAATGGAATATGTTGCCGGGCGGGGGTAGTGGCGTCCTAGGCCATCATTACCTTACTATGACGTGTAATGACGGCCAATGTAGTTGTTGAAAAAACAATTATTACCTATTTTACTTTTAAAGTTTTAATATTTTTGTAATATATGTTTAGTTCCCCATATAATAATCTTTGATTTATCCGATTTCCGGCAATCCCATATGAAAAACAAAGACAATATTGAGAAGAAAGCTTAGGGGACCGGTATTCCCTACCGCTACCCTATCATATGCATATTCTTAAGATAATGTTTTGGAACACATGGTAGCCCGAGCAAAATCGTACCGAAACGCTTAATTTGCAAACAAAAAATGTTAATTAACTTTAATATATGGATGATTCTTTAATTTATCATTTATTCATTTTTTATCATCAGAATATGCATATCATAATACCCCCAAAAAGGCTTACTGCGTAAAATCACGTCTGAAAATCTGTCATTACCTCCCGGTATAATAGCAAAAAGCCTATTAAATGATGTAAATAAAATGGGACTAGATGAGATAAGAGAAATGAAATGAAAATAACCAGATACATGAAATAAATGAATTTGAAGACGTAGGCAATTACATAATATGTATTTGGGGGTCTTTATTAACAAACTAATCTAACTGGTCTAACTAATGAGGTTTTCCAGGTTTCCCTCATTCCTGCACTGAATGGTGGTTAGAATTTACCAACCTAAGCTGATCCTGGTCACACGAGGACAAGTTCCTCAGACTACAGACAAATATCATTAAACTTCTCAAACTTCTTCTGTACGTCAGTCACTTCGAGTTTTTATTGCACTGCTTATTTACAAGCAAACAAAAATTGTAGATGGTGTCCAATTCTGGGGATGCACCAAGGAATTTAACTTCATACATTCAGATGATTCAAAATAAAGTTGCACTGATTTCATCCATCACGAGCTGAGGATTTAATATATATTTTTGTATATTTAATTAATATTATTTATTTTATATTGTATGTTAGTATGTATATTTAATTATATGTATATTTGTATTATATGTAGTTATATGTATATTTAATTTTTCCTGAAGAACAAAGCAATTTTATTCTGAATAAAGTTACGAACCATTATATTTGTTAATATCAATTCCAGGGATCAACTTTTAAAAGGCATATTATTATCGTAAACCTGTCAATTAAATTTGCGTGTGATTTCCTTTACTTTATTTGTTCCTTTCGCATATATGTAAATCAAGCAATGCAAGCAATTTTTTTATCCTCTCTTTATTTATAGGAGCTTTATAAGTACCTTTCTAAGAATCAAACTGCCTATATATAAATAATTGCGGAGTTTCTATTTCTGGCACATAACTCGTTAGTATATAAATTGGAACATTTACCCTGGAAATTATTATTCAGCACCAATATAATATAGGTTTTAACGAATATTAAAATACTCTAACACTGGCTATTTTCAACGACTTTATTATAATATATTAAAGTAAACGACAATGAATCTTGAACAGCCAACAGGAATTTAAAATTGGAATTAAAACATTCATTGTATTGTGTATTGTTCGTGAGCTTGCTGGCATTTCTCATACAAGCAGCCGTGTAATTTATTATTAAGGTGTTATAAGGCAGTGCTGCAGTGAGCCCGCAGATATTGTTTTAGCGTTGATTGAAAGAACGGTGAAGATACGCAACCTTATGGGCGAAAATAATGTACTCTGTACTAAATTTAGGGTCGATATAGATATAACTCTCTATTAAGTACCTAAGGGTTGCTATTTTGACATTTGAAAATGAAACTATTATTATTTACATTCTATAAGGGATTTAGCAATAAGTATTAAGCCAAACCGAGGATGGTGTTTATGTGTACCCATGCTGTACACCGGGTATGGGCAACCTTTGCTTAGCTGAGGGCGTAATTTCGAGACTTAATCAGCTCATACTGAGGGAAGAGCTTAATAAGCGATGCACAGGAAAATAAAAACTCTAACAATCCATTACAAAGAGAAATCAAATGAAAAACTGTACTCATCCTGTTGTATATCTGGACATATATACGGAAACGAATCATTGAGAAGTTGCACCAGATCTGAGCCAAATGATAGGAAAAAAGTCTTCTAATAGGAAATAAGAATTCTTCTTTTGCTTTAGTTTTGAGGGCTTCCTGCATTGAATTACACCTGTAAATCCGATTTGGTGGTTACCAAAACAAAATGACCAAATAAATCCAATTACTATTCACCCAATTACTAATCTGGCTATGCCGACTCAGCAGTTGGTGAAGGGATCGATGAATAACCGTAGCTACCAATTTACAGGTGTAATTTAATTCAGGAAGGGGCATTAATTAGACCTCTGTATAATTGTTGTCGTAAATCCATTTACTTTTTAGTAACCTACCAGGGCTAGGGCGTCGCTTTGAGTGCCTGCATTGCATATAATGAGATATATCATTAATAACCTGAATTATAACACAATGAACCTAAATTAAATTATTAAAGAGAAAGTTAATGGATCTGAAGGTATATCACACTATTTACAAACAAATTTTATACATTAAAGAACAAATGTTTTTCTAATAGTTGCATACGTTTAGTTTCAGAAATGACCTCACGTTTAAAGTCAGATATCGAGCTATAAAGTAAGGCAAACCCGTTATGAGTACGGGTATATGTGCTATATGAGATTCTTATAGAAATTGCAAAAGCGTAAAGCTCAAATTAATATTAACCGGCACCGCAATTTGGCCCTTATCGCACTTTAATATCTCCCAGAATTACTGCATGCATTAACTCTCTACCAGTTATTAGACCAATTTCAAAATCCTGTCGTTTCCTCTTTATCGCCACTCTCCTTTATGAAATCCACCTTATCCAACTTTTCATATTCCTGAAATTATAATGCCCAGTTCTTAGCTGTCAATTGATTTTTCATAATATTTCTATACAAGTTAGCTCAACACGTTCATGCCATTTTAACAAGTAAATTGATAAAGGGCTGGGATGAACATAGATTCTAAAAGTTACCCATACTTAAAAAGCAAGAACGCTCCTATTACATAATTTATGCCATTAAATCAATTAGCCCAATCAAATTCGACAAATCGGTGGGAAAATTCCTAGAAGGTTGGAAATTTTTTTAAACGCTTCCTTTTTACTTCAACAGATATATATCAAAAGTTCCCAATGGTAGAGGGTGAGCTCGAGGGGGGGTTTGAATGTGCCATTTTTCAGTTTCCCGCCTATTACTCGGAAACCATCACTCTTATAGTTTTTTACATTCCTACCAAAATTAAATCTGGTAAAATTTACTAGAAAAATAGTTATACACATTTTATTGTAGGACTAAGTAAGCGAGTTATAGGGCTGAGAGAAGAAACACAATTTCAAGAAATATGTTTTATCCGCATTTAAAACAGAATTAGTCTTATGTTTGAAAAAAACTAACAGTAAATAGAATTTACTGGGTCCCAACACTTCATTAGAGAAGGGTGCGGATCACGGGGGTTCATGAAGTCATTCGAGTCGTCCTTATATGTTGCATCTTCGTCTTCAACCTAAACATTGAAACCCGAAACTTACAGTAACTTGAGTGTATTGGGTCCAATAGTTCATAAGATGGTGTCACGGGGGTCAACTGGAAGGCCGTTACTGCACGCGCCCTCACTGTTACCGCATATTGAAGAGCAATAGATACCTGTTTTGCAACATCCCAAACATGCACCACAGCCTTTGGTGCAGCTGCAGAATATTGTTGAAAGGATGGCAGTTGGTCTAAGGTTGTCAAGGATTGCAGATCTCCATCTGCTCCTTTCATCCAACCCCAATCAGTAGGTTCCTGTTTGTTGCCCAACCATTCTTGAACTTGCAAATATACTCTGTATGAGTGTTGCAATGCAGAGAGTCTTTAGTTGGTGGTAGATAGGCTCCCCTTTCTGCCAGACCTCCGTCTGGCTTCACCATTGTGGTGGATTTTAGGAATGCTGCGTAGCGTTGTTTGTCCAGGTCTGTTAATCTGGCGTTGTACATTGCTCCCCAGCGTTTGCAACTTTGTCAAGTATTGAAGTCTTTGTATAAAATACCTTGGAGATTAAATGTAATGAGTAATTTAGCAGTCGCTGACTTTTCTGCCTTTTCGAAAAATTTCAGAAGTTGTATCGCAGCCGCTAAATCCGTGAATGAACAAAATGCTCTTGGTCAATTCCTGCAATTCCTTGGAGGATTAACTTTTGCTTTCCTCGTTCCCATTGCCAGGTTTGAAAAACTTAATCTCTCGTTCCCTTGCAGCTAAAGCGATCAGCAGGACCAGCAGATCCACATCCTCGCCGATAACCGCCATTGACGACCACATTCTGCTTTCTCCGAGACGCAGCACCGTACAATAGTTGTATCCGCATCAGCATCAGCTAGTCTAACTTCTATTCCGTCTGCAATTATTTTCCGAGACAGCATACTGATGAATCGGTCCTTATTCCTTTTATTACCTAAAAATTGTGGTTGCTGAGTCGTCACTACCATATCCTGAAATTAATGTCCACTGATGCGGTGGTGGCGGCGGTGTCCAAGTAGCCATTAAAAACGATTATGCAGCAGTCATCATAATGTTTTTATGTGTAAGTCACATATTGATTGAATGTCACTGAGATATATCCACCCATCTGGCTCGATGAAACAGGCATCCACCATCAATCACATTAATGTGAACCCTGAGGTCTTGAGTAACGGAGTGACCCGGGAAAATATCATCAAAGAAAGATAATGGAAAACGCGCCAGTTCGTAACAGAGATCTAGTAGATCTTCGTCGTTCTTCTTGGAAATAGCTACTCGTTAGAATAGTACTGCTCATGGAGGCCAATGATGAAACTATGTCTTTTTGAGCCTATTTTATCTCAGCGTAGACTGTAGTCTACCCATGCTATTTCCATATAAATACTTACCATATAGGTTAATGAAATATGTGGAAGGATTTTTAATGCAATTTTATGTAGAATCTAAACTTCAGAAGCCCGTAGCTTATGGTTAGTCCTATGAGTTTTTTCCCACCGATCGCCCTATTTTTGTCTAATTTGACTGGGATAAATATGTTGTGATAAATGGAGGAAAGGATGACATATAGGGTGTCAATTTGAAAAGTCTCAGTGCCAATATTCAGAAAACTACAAATTTTACAGAAACGCAATTTGGCATGAATATTATATCAGGTAGGGGTAACATAGCGACCATATTTGGGTCAAGGGTTAAGTCCCTATGCGCCCAATACCCTAACTTTATAATTCTAATATTCTTTCCTAATTTCTTTAATAGCTACAATTTAAGGAAGCAATTTGTTAAAGCAGCTATTCTATAAATAAATTAATTTTAAGAAAATAATTTTTTGAAGCCATCATTACACGAGGCTAAAAATAAAAATAGGTTTACATTTGTTGTACTTAATATTTTTATAGGAATATTTACCTTCGGCCCACTAACTGTTTTGTTGTACCGTTGGGGTTGTACCCATCATCGTTCATTCAAGGGACAGGAAATTATAATAAACTGTTATATATTCTTAATAATGTATATTTATTAAAAGTACATTTCACGGAAATTTGCCTCTTCATTAACAACAAAAATACGTTTCGCAATTTCTAATATTCATTATATAATGGTGCCACAACTCTGGCTCTATTCACTATAGTAAAATAAACTGATGTGTTAGATAATGTATACAAAGGGAAAGTCAATAAATTAATTTATTTTCATTTAAATAGGCTACCTTCTATCCCATGTGCCATCCATCCATTCTCTTCAATTATGTGAAAATTGGTGAAATTAGTTTAATCTCATTACACCACTTGGTCGAGCGGTAACACCGACTTTACATTAAAAAGGACCGATACGAAAAGAGAAGCGTTGTGTATTATGATTGGTAGTTTGAATAGTGGGTTATATACCATACTAGAGAAAGAAATACCATAGTCGCTCATCTAGATTAAAAAAACTTCAACCTATTATCTGCAACTTAAGCGGATGCTGAGAAAATACTGAAAAAAAATATTTGAGAAAAAAATATTTATGTAAAGTATTAGTAAAAATATTTATGTAAAAAAAAGTATTAATGTAAAAAAATATTTTATAAATGTGTAAAAATAAATTATCTTTTTTTTTTAAATATTAGAAAACAAGTTATATCCCTTATAAAAAAATATTTTCTAATTCTAGGGATACTTTTTCTCCATGTAATATTTAATATTATTTCAGAAATATAGCAAAGATAATGTATTTCATTGTTATATTAAATAACGCATAAAGAAGGACGTATATTGATTAACAAGAACATAATACGCCAAATAATTGAATGCATGTGTGTAAATATAATAAAAACGACTATAATATTTGAGTTATAAGAGGTTACTGGTATAAATGCCCACTTGTTTTTGTCGTGAACACTCCATTTGGATTTGTGATGGGATTGTCAAGGCGCGGCGGTCGTGCAGGAATGGAACAAACATCCCCTGCCTCTGACAATCATTGAAATAAGGCCTCGTTATAACCACTATTATAGACAGTACTTGGCGATTTTAGCATTTATCAACGATATATGGTCATACTACAACACATTATAGTCCAGTTATAGACGAATTTGAGCTGAAACCTGTAAAATATTGGAAATAAACTTTTTTTTTCTGAAACCGTGAAACCAATTCATTTTTATATTAAAATATATATATATATATATATATATATATATATATATATATATATATATATATATATATATATATATATATATATATATATATATATATATATATATATATATATATATATATATATATATATATATATATATATATATATATATATTTCAGGTGAACGAAATCCAGCATTTTTAATATCAAAATTTATAGAAAAGTAGCCGTCAATTTGTATTAAATAAAATTCCAAAAAAATATTTATTAAAGAAAGATCCAAATTTGACACTTGTCAAATAAAGGGCTCCAAAGTTGTAAGCTATAAAATATAGTATAGCTAAAAATTATACAAGTTTAGTATTAAGAAGTGCAGCAATAATTTCTGAATCAAAGTGAATTCTCGAGTGCATCGATTTATCATTTCATTCATAAATAGGGTGTGCGTAATATCATCATTTATAAATAGGAAGTACCAAATCAACAATATTCCGTCTGTATCCAGCAACGAGGAAAGTATACCAGCCTCCAAATCTTGACGATGTTTTCCACGCATCTCCAATAAAGTACCACCACTCATAAAGCATTAAATGAGAAAAATAAATAGATAATTCTATTAAAGTGTATAAAGCCGATCAACAAGTAGTGTGGGGGCCATATTTCTTTAATTAATCTGCTGCGTTTGCGTAGTACAGTCTCCTTGTAGGCATCATAGATATGCTTTGCCGACAGTATCCTAACTTTTATGAATTCTTATATGCTTGTTATATAATGGCGGTAGCCAAACTTCTCTTTAAATAAAGTCAATAAAGGAGACAATTTCATTCAAGGTTGCAAGCAATCAAGGTTGTGTCTTGGTAATATTATGTATGTGCGTAATTATTTCACTCTACACTCAATTCAAGACGTCTATATCATATATCTTATGTTCGTATTCTAAAAATATCATACTTACTTAATATATTAGATCATTATATATAATCATAAATTAACATAATTAACAGCATTAAATCATTTTACTTGGCACCCGAACGTGGAACTATATACTCGGGTGCAAAAAGAACATGGTTGATATAAGGTAAATATACTGTACCGATTCTGTCAAATCTCCACAATTTTGTCGATGATTCCACACGCACGAGGAGCGTTGAACATTACAGAACAGGAGTGGCGGGGAGAAATAAAACGCAAATTTTAAGCAGCTGTATCTCAGAAACTATTTGGGTTTTGGGGACTACCCTGGTTTCAGATTGTGGCAAATTTACTTCGTTTACAAACATTTATAAACATTATCGGAATACTAGTCCTTTACAGTCAAAATTGACAAAAGCCGAAAGAAGAAGAAAACATTTCGCTGTTTCATCTTCTTCTCCAAAGTTGCATTCGACTTTCGAGGTCCAAAACTCGGAATATTCGCTGGTCTAACATCATAAACAACTCAGCTAATAATCAGACATACCTACCAGATTTGATGTAAGAGACGTTATGTTAAACTATCTTAATTAATATTTCTAATGCCAATTAAAATACATTTTCACGATTTAATTGGTATACTGATATGTCTGAATATTTTATTTGTAAATTACTTGTACTTGTTCTCTTTAAATAATAGTAGTTTTACTTTTGATATCAGTTGTATCTTGATATCTTCTGTCCGTGATTGTAAATTGTGGTGGAGTCGCCGGTTTGCCTGTTGAATTTAAATGGGTGGCAAATATATTAGACAATTTTATATATAAAATCTAATATATTAGGTAATGGAAACAAGTAGGCATGTACTGTCATATTTCCTAGAACTAGATTACCTTTAACTAGAATATAAGTCAAATATGGAGACCTACTTTATTGACGAAATCAATTTATAAATGCCTAAAATTTATCATAAGTTTAATATTCAATATTGTCTGAACCATTTATGCGATTTAGATGCAAACTCATTTAGATGCATTATAGGGGGTCACTGATGAATGATTGGCAGCATCTCATTTTGCTTTTCTGAGGACCAGGTGTTTAAAATACCAGGATACTGTTCTTTCCGCTCTTTCCTTGTAGAATGCCCAGCATTAACGGTACATCATCACCGTAAATAACAACACAACTTCGACTACATAATTATGCAGAGCATTTGCTTTAATAGATATAGCAAAGATAGGTTTCAATATCAATCTACAATTTTTGTTTTGCGTGGGAGGTTCTGGCTATCAAATGAAAATGGTAAATTTTAAAACTACATTATTACATATTGTGAGACTTAACGAAGAAATAACGAGTGATTTAAACAATAATAAATATTCATATTTGTGCAATTGTCTACTTTATATTAAGTACTTAAAAAATTACTTATTTATGCACAAGATTTGCTTTTATAAGTACCTACATAATTTTAGGATGACATTTCGCATTACTTATAGCAGTAATAAATCTACAAATTATTTTCGAGATTATTTTCTAATAAAAAATGTGAAAATGACATCACTTTTAGAAAACTGATACTACTAAATACTACACAAATTTTCAAATCAGTGCCAATCTTTAGTGTATACCGCACAAATTTTATGGAGATATATGTCTAGCAGTTTTTGAGAAAATGACACTTCCGAAAAAACAAAGAAATAAACAAATTTTCAAAGCAGCGTTCATATCTATACTGTAGGTACGTTCTATATACTGGTATATATAAGCGACAATATCATTACTATGAAATATATTTTTTTTTAAAATAACGAAAAATATTCTACATACTGGCACAAACTCTGGCGACAATATCATTATCATCAAATGTCATCGAAACATGTTCTGGGGACTAAAACGTCGAGATTTGTTGTTAATATTTTCGATTTTTGCCTGAAACCATTTTATTTTTAATGAAAAGTAAAATAATTTTGCCTGGGGATTCTATTTCGATTTATTGTGAAATCATTACTATTTTGCTGATTAGTTTTTTACGTTTCTGAACACCAAGAGAAATTTTCAATTTAAGACATTGATGTACGTTCTAGCCAAACAAAATATTATTATAGTGAGAATAATATACATAAGTTATTGCCTCGCGAATAATTTGCAGTATTTTATTTTTATTGACTGAGAACGTATATTTTTGTTTTGAGATAAAATTGTAAATCAAAAACAATTCAACATTCGATTAAATCAATGAGAAAATTCACGAAAATACGTGTAAAAATACTGTGATAACTTGTCGATTTGGAAACAAGTTAAATTATTCTGCGAGGAAATGCGCTACAAATTGGAAGACAATGAAGGACCGTGGATTTAATATAAAGAAACAGAATAGAGAAGACTATAAAAAAGCAGTCATTAAAATAATGTGAAACAAAACTTCCAAATAAATGCAAGATATTTACTATATATGACATACAAACAAAGCGAAAGTTACTACAAATAGAACCCGAAAAAAGGAAACAATGTTCTGCAATTTTAAGTGAAGAAGAAATCATACAAATGATAAAACGCTGCGACGAGAGCACAATTTATGAACTAACGTAGCGTGGTGGAGAAGGTTAGCAATGTTTAGTGCATAATTTTAAAGAGGAAATTGTTTAAGCAGGTTTGGCCACAATAAGAATGGAATATAATCCGATATTTTCTAAAACAGCGCAAGGTGGAGAACAAAGATGTGCTAAAAGTAAATGGTTAACACCAAAATCGCCCAATTCGCTGAACCTCGGCTAGCCCCTCGGCTGAGCAAACTTTTGAGCTCAACACATGTTCGCCTTCTACTTCCAGTAACAGAATAGATCATTTTTCCTTTATTCGAGAATATAAACTTTACTTAGAGTGGAAACAAGGGTTGGTTATAATCCTTTACATTTATTATATAAATAGGAAGGATGATTCACCAGACATAACAAAATTCTTATGGTTTACATGGTCAAAACACAAACTTCAAAATGCAAAATGAAAATAATTATATTGATCGTTTACTCTTGGTAAATTTTACAAGTGAAGGGGGCAAATAAACGTTATAGGGTATAGATATAGCATCGATACTGACGATAATAGTAATGATGACTGAAAAAGGAAACGTTTGCGGGGGTTGTTAAAATGTGAGGTTTGAAAATTGAATCTCGTATCGAACCCCTACACTTCCCCTACCCTACGAAATTTCCTGCGAAACCCCTACGAAATTCAACATATGTATGTCAATTTTCAATAAAATTCAACTTTCTATGTTAAGTGTAACCAAGGGGTGAGACAGGTTCACCTGTATTTTAAGATTACCATTACCTGGCGAATAAAAGCATCAAACGTACTATAAAGCTACCTTATGGGATACTAATAAATATTAGCCTATACTACACGCCCTCTAGAAATTGTAAAAATTGTCATTTTCAGCACGGAAATCCTAAATAACGATCAAATATCTCATGTGAATCTTTCTTTTCGAGGCACCACTTCTGCAAAAATCATAAAAAATGTGATTTGTGATGTGTTACAGATGTTAACCATCTTGGATTTTATTCCTGATAATGTAGTCTTGCAATACGATCAGCTACTGCAATATCTTGAACAGCCAGACCAATTTCCAACCTACGACTCCAAATTTTTGTAGATAGCGTCATCGTCCACCTGCCCGCTTCATGTAGGCATCTTCCATCAGCATTCTTTACTCATTATCTGGTTGCGATACAACCTCCGCCTTTAAAGGTAAAAGTAAGAAGTCAATTTGGGAAGCATGAGAAGCATTTTAAGGCCCCTGAGATATTTCTATATTTGGCCACTCATCCATTCCACCTCCTGAAAGCTTACTCCGAGTACAAAGAAGCTGGAATAACTAAATGACCTGTTAACTGTTTGAGAGGTTTCCCGATCATGTATGGAATTGATTTCATATTTCTGCAAAGGAGACTGAAACAACTACCAATCTGTAGAGCTTCTGATCTTCTGATAGGAAAGCCAATCTGAACGGCCATCACTTTGCAAGTGCAAGTATAATTTATTATAACTCTTGCATACTGAATTCCATTGAATAAATAGCTATAAATATTTGTTTTATTTGTACTAATATATAATACATTGTGTTAAAAGTCATATTTTGTTATGTTTATCTGCCATTTTGGATTGAAGTGCCGTACTTGATTTTATTTTTAAATTCCAGAGGGCTCCTAGGCTAACATTTATTAGTATACCATAAGGTATATTCATACCAAACTTGGTGATTTTATCCGCCAGGTAACGGTAATTTCATAAGCCACCTCACCTCTATTTCAATATATTAATATTTGTTCCCATTTTTGTCTGTTGAAAGGTAATGTACACTGCGTGGTTAACCTTCCAACATCTACATAAAGAGTTACATGGTCAAAAATATGGTTATATAGTCTCAACAAAATTACTGGGTACTGATCATACTAAAATTCCTTTGTTTCCAAATTCCTTTGTTTATCAGTATACCTAAGTAGAGCCGCTGAGGGCAGAACACGCAAAACAATTAAATGTAAAATCCTGAATCATACAGATCTTAATTGCACACAATACTCAGTTAATTATGCATATTTGAAAATTCGCTCGAAAACGTCAGTCAGTGTCTGCGTTGAAATTAGTGCTATAGAGGATATAATTAGCAATTAAACACAATCAGACGAGAGTCTCTGACTTAATCACGGCCATCTCGACATTAGCCAGCTGACAATCAGTGTGGCTGGGCTTCTCTGCATAATTTCGTAGTTGATTGTAATAACGCAGCCCTCAATTAACATCAATTAGATAACTGTTGTTCGAGTTCAAATTGATATTAATGCCGTAATGCCATCATTTATTCATATCTTACCCATCATCGAATCAAATAATTAGGGGGTAAATGAGTTAGTTAGTTCCCTTGTCCTAAAGAGATCACATGAATGGAAAATTATCGTATACGCGAATATCGTCTGCCAGATTCACAATGTAATTAGCCGTCCCGCAAAATAATCCACATGCTGAGCTTTCATAAACTCTTTTATAATAATTCAGATAAACAATTTATATTTACAATAAATAAAAATATAGCTAATATAACCTAAGGGCTTCTTCATATCACACCATCAAAATAGTAGTAGAAACTGGGACGGCCTCAAATATGGAGGGAAGCCATATTTGAGGACGTCGCACGACGTTTATCAAATATTTGTAAAATCGAAGAAATCTTTCAACCCTCCTGAGCTACTGGAAAGTATTTCTTTTCCAACTGCCGGCCGTGCCGTTTCTCTGTACATAGGTCAGCACCAGAATCGACCAAAAATGTACCAGGCTATCGCCGAAAATATTATTCGCTATATTTTTCAGCGTGTGAGAAATTGCTAAAAAGTAGCAATAATATTTGTCATTTTACCAAAAGTATGAATTTCATCTGGTTGTTTCGTGCATTTATTATTTCTATTGGAGATAAAAATACGTTGATCGTTTTTGTTATTTGGTCGCATTTCCACATATCATCTGATATCAGTTCTACCTTATTCAATCCCGGAATATCCCGAGATGTTACAAAATATCCTCGCATTACCTTTGTTCTTGTATTTTACTTCTGAAAACTTAACCTTCATCTATCACATTTTCTTAAAACATATTAGTCACTGATCATCCTGCAGGTATCACTTAGTCTAATAATCATATAGACCGGGAAATGATGTTTATTTTCTCCGATTTTATACAGCATGCCTTTTGGAGAAGTGAAAGTGTACCTTGTGACAACAAATAAAAGCGAGTACTAGCCCGCTGAGTGTTGGATGCTTTCTGGTCATACGGAAAATTACATTTGCAACTTTTTTTACCCTTGCACAAAGCTCTTTTTTTATATAACGCTTACCCCAAAATGATAAAGGTTTTACGACACAAACTTTGATTCTTTTCTTCGACATGCAGCCTGAGAAAGTGAAAATTATTTTTTTTATTGTAAGTTCACGTGACCGTTACCTTTGGAACTCTGAGGCGAATAATTCTTTTCTGAGCAAGAAATACTCTGTTGCTCTCTACAGCTAGTCCATACACAACTATATTATAACTTATTGCCGTGTGTATTAGTGAATAATATGCTGCAAGAAGCCCCTGTTCATTCAGGTATTTTTTCAACGTTAGAATTGCGAAGTATTGCTTATTTACTTTAGACCATATGGAGTTGATGTATTCATTCCAACTTAAATATTCGTCTAAAATGAATCCAAAAAACTTGCAGTGGTTGCCTATTAAAATGAGGTGATTATTTATATTAAAATATAGGTTTATCTTAGGTCTGGCGTATTTGTGAAATTCTAATGCCATAGTTTTAGAATAATTTATAATGAGTCCATTTTTTTGGCACCAGTTGTCAAATTGTGTAACAACATTGCTTAGTTTTGTTTCTATATTTGAAATGCTGGGATCTGATATTATAATATTTGTAAATCGGCATCGGCATCGGCAAATATAAAGGTTCCTCCTTCTCTTATATGATCTGGGAGATCATTTATAAACATTAGGAAAATTAACGGCCCCAAGACACTACCCTGTGGGATACCCGAGTTGATGTCATCTCTTCGGACGTTGTGTTATGTATTCTTACTATTATTTTACGATTATTTAGAAATGAGTATATCCACTGTTGTAAGGAACCTGTATGCCAAGGTTTGATAATTTTTCTATGACAAATTTAAAATTACGCCTATCAAAAGCACGTGATAAGTCAAAAAATAAACAAATAATGTATTCTTTTTTTTTCAATTTTTCGTGGATATGTTGCACAAAATCTAGTGTTGCAGACGCGGTAGACCGCCCTTCCCTAAATCCGTGTTGATTGTATGTGAGGAGGTTATGTGCCTCCAAATATTTGGTAATTCTAATATAACCCCTATATGTATTAATTCATATGTATTTTATAAATTTTCAAATCCTATGATTCAGAAGATTTGATGCTTATTTAACTAATTTCATAAATAAAAATAAAGGAAAAACCAGGTGTTGAAATCCATTAGAATATCTAATCCTTTCTTGGGCATCCTGGGCAGCAAATGAAGCAATTAAAAGTTGTTAAGTATTCATCGTGATAGGGAGAATTTATTATATGCAGGGGCACTCTACCATACAATAATAAATGTAAAGTTTAATGCAGCAACTAACATATTGTATAGTTTAGGCACGTTTTGAGAATACGAAGTTTTAATTATAGTCCTATTCATATTCCGAAAGTGTCACAAGTGCGCACTACATATACCACAAGAAACAAAAGAGATCAACTGATAAACGGGACCTTCCTAGAAAAACATTCAGCGTGCACTCCTATATGATGCATCGTGACAAAATAATGAATTATTCTTTATATTTTACTCATTATAATGAAGACATTCAAGGGTCGTCTTACAATTTTATAGGGCACGTTTCAGTTGACGGTCACCTGTTCTCGTACGGAATGGCACTCTTAATTCGGAAACGGACTGGTTCTCGGACCCAATGGTACCCTTCTTTTATGTTATGAGCAACTTCCATGTAATTGTTATGGTTAAAAAAAACATTTCCTAAGAGTGCTTCTAATTAAAAGTGATTTATTAGTGTATGCATTTCCTGCATCGTTCTCAGGCTGGTTCCTGTCGGCTTCTGTTCTGTATTAATTTGTTCTTGTTTCAATGATCATATTATACACCTTCATAACATGTAGACATACTTCATGTAGTATTTAGGATACTTAAAATTACTTACTCATGTATTCATTTGTATTATCGTTGATTGAAGGTCTTTCAATCAAATCCTTCAAATCCTTAAAACTTCTCAGTCCTCAAAGACAGATCCGATTTTGATGATTTTTTTAAAAAATGTTTATTTTTATATATCATTTGAAATCAGAAACATTTCAAGTATTTATATTGTTTAAACACACAATTTTTGCAGAAATTAATTTTTTTACGGAATTTATTTCTGTTTTTCATAATGAAGCTATACCATAAAAATATAATTAAGTTGAAATTTATAGAAAACTTTAATTTTTATAATATAAAAATACTCTTGATATAATAAAATTGGCCCTTGAAATTGAAAAGAGAAAGATTATAGGTATTCTCTTTTTGATAAAGGTAAAATGAGAAAATCCAAGAAATCATCGCTATATGACTTTTTTTAACAATGTGAAGAACATGCTAACAATGACAGTAAGTTTTCCTACATCACTGATGGTGGTATGTTGCTTCACAGATTAAAATGGGAACAAAATTAAAATGTTTCTTACGCTTGTTGTCAATACATTAAATATCTGCGTAACTATGGTTCTAATGTTAAAGCCATATTTGATGGGTACAACAGTGATGGAACAAGAGCTTCTGAAAGAAATCGTAGATACATATGTAATAGAAGAAGAAGGGAGGAGCAGGCTGTGGTATATACTTCAGAAATCTTCGACTCCCATGCAACTGGACTATGGATTAAAACGCCAGTGTAGTACAAACAGGACTCGCAGGTATAACCGTAGCCGCAGAAGACATTGCTCACAGAGAAATAACGGGCAAGATAATCAGAATATGCACAGATAGTAGACAATCACTACTGGCTTTGAAAAATTCTAAAATAACTAAAGGGTCAACAAGGGAATATCACTAAGCACTTGTGAGAGCCTGTCAGATGATTAACATATGCCTATGTAGGGTCAAAGGGCACTCACAATGCAACGGTAATAAAAAAGCTGACAAATTGGCCAAGAAGGTGGCAGCCTGAAAATCCTTGGACCTGGTCCTTCAAGTACACTACCAACTTGAGCGCAACTCCAAATAATAAAGGAAAATACCCATAAGAAATTTAAGACGTTATGGGATGAAACAAGTCAGCCGTCCGGCTATCGCCGGCCAGAAATCTCCTGAGATACCCCAGCGAAGAGACAGCGAGGTATTATCTGGCAATGTCTAGGGGAAACTTTCGATTTGTAACCGGAATTTTAACCGGACACTGCCGGGTAAGGAAGCACCTCTATAATATGAGACAAAGTGACACACCCATCTGCAGAGGATGTGAACATAGAAGATGTAACGGTCGAGCATGTACTTTGCAAGTGTGCCGCCATGTCATCAACCAGAGAATCCATACTGGGGGAATGTTGGCCTTCTATGGCCAATTTGACATCATCACCTTCTTCACAACATTAGGCTGGTCGATGGCCTAGGGATATATTTCCCAATGGGGAAGGGGCCCAATGGGGAAGTGCAGAGGATCTTTGAATCGCACTCAGAACAAATTATAGATTGCGTTACGTCACACTTCCATTATTTTGTTATTTAATAAGACTTGCATTTAAAAACCACTAAGGAAAAGCTATAACTAACTGTAACTATAATAAAAATAGGTTTGTTTTCTTTGTTTTCTTTGGTTTGTAGGTTTTCTTTGCGAAAAACTTATAGAAAATTAAGTTTGAGTGTTGTCAGGCGGAAACTGATGCTGATATTTTAATTGAAGGCGCCACATTAATATAAAATAAATGAAAATAATGTAAAATGTAAATGTAAAATAAATAAAATATTTCTAATTATTTTTAATTTTTGTTTTCACAATTTTCATATTATTTAAACCCTAAATAATTAAAAACAGATGGTTTTACGATTCATTAACTTTTGACAATAACAGGGATAGTGACGAAGACTGGCTGTAAATAATTAAATAGTCGATTTATTTTTAAATTATTATTTTTTTTTGTGTTTTTAGTATTTACTTTTGTAAGTTGATATCATTGTGTAACTTAATAAAGTTATTTAATGTAAAATTAGTTGTTTTTCAACATAATTTAACAATTGTAAAATCATATACAATGTTCTTATTTGGACTCACTTAATTATATCTAAATGGTAATACCTGTTACAGTTACTGCATGCTCTCTTTTTAAAAAAGAGAGCATGCCAATACTGTATTGACATATATATATATATACCAATACAATCCTTTTATCGTTAAGGACATCATTTCAGGAAACAGTAACAACAAAAGAATATAAAAAACAAAATTGAGTTTTAAATTATACTACATTTTATGAAGTAATCACCCGAAATTAATAAAATTAATAATTATTCAAAAAATTAATAAAAATGAATAAAGCAGAAAAAAATGGTTCTCATTTGAACGTCCGAATAATTTCAAACAGCTCTCGTGTAAAATTATGTTTCGTCACTTACAATGTTTTTATTCGGAGATATCGATGTATAGCATGTTCATAAACAACGAATATGAACATGAATTATTCGTCGCTTCGTGTTCTCCAAACAATATTTGTGTAATTTAAAGAATTATGATAAATCTAAAGTTCTTAATTTGGATTTATAAAAATTATTAATTTATGCTATATTATTAGTTAGTGCCTAAGATTTTTATTATTGTGGATCATTAAATTATGTATTCTATACATTTTTATTTTAACAACTGTTGATGTATGGTTGCATATTTAGGTACGTATTTTATACTGTTTCATACATCACTGTTATTATCATTATTATCATGCCGTATAAAATTTTATTCGCACTAACATCGTACCAAGGCGTATATGTATCAAATTAATCTCCTCTGTATGTGAATATAAAACCAACATAAATATGACATTGTTTACTTATAATCTAATAATAATGGATCCATTAAAAGTAAATGCAAAGTTCGCCATTTAACGAGTTCGAAATCAGTAGGATGTATATAATAGCACCGTCATAACGTTGCGAGTGCATTAAATAATACATGCGTTACAGCATGCAACGTATATTACATTGTTACAATAATTTAAATTAGTGTGATTGAATAAACCGTTTGCTGGTTAGAGTTCGCCACATTTCTTTGCGGTTGAAAACCTGACACACCCATTGATATAGGTATTTAACTTTGTAATAGTTTCTATACTTATTATAATTACTAAAAATATTAATAGTCCAGTCAATTTTTTACATGGATTTCTGGTGTAGTGAGGGCAAATAACAATATTTTGACCTTGGGACTATGCAGCTCACGCCGCTATATTGGAAAACAGGTACAAAAATCTACTAAACCGTGTCACCCACGTCAAACGCCTTTACTATAAAGAAAAATATCTACCCTACAACCTCAAAAGACTCTAATCGCAAAATTGTTCACTCTATACTTTGATACAGAAATCGTATTCCTATGATAAGGGGTTTTAAAGTTAGGAAATCGAAAAACAATCTAATTTTACTACTTTGCCGGCCATTCCTTTCCCAATGCAAAACAGTCTAATGAACACATATTATTAGAAATTGCAAAGACAAAATGGTTTAATGTACTTCAACGTAGTATCGTGCATATAAACCATGGCAGAAGAAGCTATTGTATATTAGATAGTTTTTTCTTTGACTGGGTGTCTGGGTGTTACGAAGAAACAAATTATAGGTATATTGTCAAAAATAAAATAAAAAAAATAAAACATTAAATAAAACAAAATAAAATATTGTCAATTATCAAAATATTGTATATTAGATTGTTTTGCTTTAGTTTATATCAAGAGTTTATACATCTCTTTTGCATTTGGAAGACCATTTAAGGAACCAACTAAGGCAAAACAATTTATGACCTATAAAAAATTAAAACCCTTATCAATTTGATATGTTTAAATTCAAGATTCTTGAAATAGTTTCTAATAAAATGGGCTAACTTTGGAATCTAAATCATATATTTTTTTATTTTACAGACATAAATTATAAAATGTCGATTTCCTCAAATTCACATTTTTGTGATGAGGCTCTTTTGCCTTTCTCACAGCCGGCTAGCTCAAAAGTAGACATCATAAAGAATTATAATAATAATAGCTGAGATAATTCCCAAAACACTCAGCTTCTGGTTGATCTTGGTGGACGGAGGGCTCGAAGACGATAGGCGCAATAGGTGAGCGCAGCGCATTGAATTTAGTTTATATCCATTGGAATCTGTCAATTGGCCTGATAGTCCCTATAATCGAATTTATATGATTATGATTATATATATATATATGATTACAAGATGTTTGTGCGATTAATCCAGGCACAAACTTTTTAGCTGTAAAACTGACGTCTGCGTTAAAATCGTGCCATACGAAAAAAAATTTTATTGTTTTTATTTAGACGTCTTGAATAACACGGTAGTTACGTTACGACACACAAGGAAAAATTTGGGTTTAATTCAGTAAGCTAAGCATATTAGGAAAATAAAAGCCAAAGAAGGGAAAGTTTTGCCATAGTCGTAATTTTCTCAGTTTTTTGGGTCGCTAAACATGATTCTGAACTTCTTTTCCCTACAAAAGTTTTGCAGGAAAATATAAAATTTAAGCACTTTTTTTGGTTTCTCGCCTATCAAAATTGTGGAAGCATACATAGTCAACATGAGCATCCACGGAAATCTGACGTAAGGTGCACTGTAAGGTGCACGTGCACTTTTGGGAGGCGGCGAATGTACATATATCCAAACAATCTCATGAATATCTTGTATTAGGTTGAAAACATATTAACAGACATTTTTAGTATTACTCAAATACGAATAATAATGTTTTATTACTTACTCATAACATCACTTAAATTTCAGAAGATGCTTAATCACACATCTTCATTTATTTTGATAGCTTCATATATAACCATTGGTGCAAATGTTCTCTATCTGTACCTCTGGGTATTCCACAGACATGCGTATCAAAACTATCATTACTCCATGCATCTGAAATTAACTTGTTAAGTTACATTACCATATGTATATAACAGTCACTAATATTAACCTAATCATATACCATGGAATAAGAGTAGAGGATTAATTTGCAAATTATATCTTCTCTCAATTTAACTCTAATCCATAAAGCATATCAGTACTTACGCAAAATGTACAATAGAGTAGCATATGGTTAATATTCAACAATATTTAGTGGAGCGGTTATATTGGAAGTTCGATTTTTTATGTGGAAAAGCTATTATGTAGGAATTAGAGGCCGCAGGTTGAGGGAGGTAGCATAATTATGAGAGGGGGAGGGGGGGTAAACCAAAATTTTTAAAATGCCCATAACTTTTCTGAATATTGATCGATCATAAATATCAAACGGCTTTTCCCTCGTTTCTTCATACGCTATACGATGGCATTAGCTAATATTTTTTTGTTGCAAACAAACTCCTAGCGCGCAAAAAAACGATGTGCCTGTTTTTTCAAACGGTGTTTAAAGTATGAGGGAAGGGGGGATAGGGGAAATATTTTTTTCAACAGTCCACAGGTTTTTTTTCGACCTTTAATTTTAGCCCAACCATATCTAAATGAGATGATTAGGAGGCGAGCTAGCGAAGTTTTGTCAATGCAGCAGGAGAACGGAGATGAGCGGAGGGCTCGGGCCGGGTTCAAAATCAAGAGGAAATATTTTTATTTTTATTTTCGATTTTTCATTATACTAAAATTTACAGAACACACATACTACATATTATATGCTTACATATACATAAACATAATTTTTTAAATTGTGTTTTTGACCAAGATTCCAAAAAATTTTTGGCAAGTCATGAAATATACAAATATAGAGATTTAAAAAGAAAAAAAAGCTATAAATACACATGTCACAGTCAAAATGTAAAAAACATCAACAACAATTCACAGATTATAAAACAAGTGGTGTAAAACGTAAGAATTACACAAATATGTATTTAAAACCGGAGCAGATAAAGTGATGTCCATTACCCAAATAATGATTCATAGCATCAAAAGCAGGTAGCATGTCTAAAGTTGTAAAAAAATCCGCAATCGAGCAAAAGTAAAAAATAGAGAAATAGAAATAAAATAAAGTTTACACAGCATTTTTACTGGAAATTGTTAAGAATCTAGGAAATTGCAAATGTCTCAAAAAGTTATAACCTCAACCAACAGAGTCCTAGTAATAAACAAAAGGGTATTTAATTATACATAATTTGGCGTGAGAAATATATAAAATGTTCCGTTTAAACTAAAAACGAAACCATGGCAGTCTGAAGTAGACCAAATGTAACAGAAGTAATGAAACACTTCGTATTTAATTTTTTAAATTTTTTTAATTGTAGAAGGTACTTCAGAGCCTGGTCTTTCTACTTGTCAAAAAGCAAGTGTGGTACTCGTATAGAGAAAAAAGTTATAAATATTCTTACAAACTCATGCTTTTGTAATTTTTTTTTAAATGTCAGATATCTCAGAAGAGCTTGGCTTTGGTATAGGGTACGTTACATATTTTTGTTTTATCTATTTATGAACTTTTTGAAAATTCAATAATGAATAAGATCCATTCTACCTGGAAGTATCAAATGGTTAAAAATTTAATGGGACCTCCCCCCCGATGATACCTTATAGTATCCACCAAATATCATCCAATTTGCTTAAGCTGCTCCAGAATAATGGATGAACATTCATAAAAAAATACACGAATCGAATTCAAAACTTCCTTCCCTTTGAACTCGATTAAAAAGAAACAAAGCGAACACAACGCCATCTGATGCTTTAAAATCGGTCAATATTCAGAGGTGCATTTTTTAAATTTTCGTTTTCCCCCTCTCCTAATTATCCCACCATCCCCAACAACTTTTTCGCAACTACGATGTCCGATATCTCGCGAACTAATTATCCGATTTAGCTCAGCTTTAAATAAGCGCTAAATGTGTTTTGTCATACTCTTCATTTTTTATATCATACATTTTTTGTTCCGTAAAATCAAAAGCCGCCGAGATATATGCCTTAAGAACGATGTTGCCATGATTTTTCCATTGGGGAAAAATGTTTTTTGAATTTGTATTGTCTGGTTTCGAAATCCTGATCCACTTCACTACAAACCAAGGGGCGGTTTTTCGGATTTTTGGTAAATATTCCGCAAAGTATATATGGAAATAAAAATCACCAAAAGTTCACCTATCTGATCGCCTTAAATAATTCTCTTAAATAGTTCGATAAAAATTTTGGGTTTTTAGTAGCAAAGGCCGCTAGAGGGATATATTTATATATCGTATACATGAAACTACTTGGTCAGCATAGACTGATTGGCTTGCTTTTGTCATTTGCCCTTCTTTTTCCTAAGGTGTACTGATAAGAACCAATGATCTCAAAACTATGGTCCATACCATCAATGTTGGTGTGCACGTGATCAGTGGTTGCACGAAGCAGGCACGAATTGAAGGCATGCGAATTACGTTTTGGTGCGTTTTATTTGCATAGATTATAGATAAACCCCTATTTAATGAAATATAACTGGATATTATATTCTATGGCCTTGAACAGATTTAATTCAGCTACCAAATGCAATTTATAGGTATAACCAATGCTGAGATGTTTCCTCTAAATTTATTCAGTCTGCATATCTAAATGTTTTTAGTTGTTCTTCATCCTTGAGGTACAGAAAATGTACATACAAAATTTATTTTTATTTAGTTGAGTTATTTGAAGCATCATGTTCTTTCTCTGGCGCCCCAACGCTATTAACAGCTCAAAGAATTTCAAATAGCTCGACACTCTAAACTCTTCTGAGCTTCTGGAGCTAGTGTTTAACGAACACTTATCTATTTAGCCAATAAATACAGTCGGATGGTGTCGTCATACATGTTAAGCAGAAACTATATTGATCCTATTTAAGTCCAAGTTACTTGAAAGTTATGATATTCAGTAATATGTTGAAATCTATAACATTCTTCTATGCGGCTACATTTTCTGTCATTCTGTTAAATATTACCTAAAATATGAATATGAGTGTTGTGATGACAATACTCATATTTCACACCCTCACTCATTTTGGGTAAAATGATTAGTTATTTGGGAGAAAATAAGTAAGTCAAGAAATGACAAGAGCAGTAAAATGGATTAGGTATACAAGTAACACGTTCAAGATTGTCTTAAAACTGCGTCCTCTTTGGATTTTGATTAAAAGCCGTAAGTAGGTTTGAATTGATTGCTTCTAAATTCCGCCTTTCAAGCTTTAGAAAGAAATGATTAAGTGCCATAGTGTATTAAATTTATTGTACTTTGTACTTCAACTCTTACCCTGAAGTCTCGTATGACCGAATAATAGTTTTTTTTAATTCACCCGGACACTTTTTGTTAACGAACGTATACAATATTAATATGGATATATCACTATCGATATGTAAAATCTGATCCCGTCTATCAATATATCCAATATCCGTCATTATATGACACAATAATGTAATGAAATCAATCAAAGATTAGGCTGCCATTACATTAATGAAATGACGCGTATTGCCTTACTGTGGTATTGTTAGACCATGCACTCCTAATTCTTTGTACTGTCACATGTGTTGATATAATAGGAGTTTAGTCCAATCAAGGTGGCTATACATAAATATAGATGAATATCAGTTCAGGTATATAAATAAGAATGCTATTTTTTCAATAATTGTTCAACAATTATTACCTACTTAGAGAAAGGAGTACAAGTAGGCAGTTGTTATGAACGGTATTTCTTCCAATAAGGTTAACTGTAAATAAATAAATAAAATATAATAATACTAAATATCTAAGTATAACTAAATTTGGTCAACAGGAATAATTGATACAAGCGGATAAAGGTGTCACGTTGCAATTTGATTTGAGTAAATAAACAAAACGCGTTTTGTAGTGGAACTTTTTTATTTTGATGATGATTTAAATGAGTGTCATAAAATAGATAATTTTAGGCTATTTTCTTTTGATTATTATAATATTTAAAAAAAACAACAATATTTTGTGAAAGTAGACTTTTGTGTACATAACACCTTTATCCACTAATTTTAAACTCAATCTGTGAAATGTTTCGTCATGGTCATTTAGCTTTGAACAATTTAGTATGGTGTTTTGTTTAAACTTAACCAAGCATTATTATACAAAAACAGCATTATGCTTTTCTGTTTTTTATTTTGTGGATTTAATGATTTCTCTGTATTGCTCTGGAATATAAATGTTTTGACGTTTTCTAAGCACTTTTTCGATGTGACCGAAGTTTGTCGGAATCAAGAAATCTATGTCCAACCACGGGAAACTTATGCTCGACTAGGTATTTTAAAAAACTTATTTAGGATAAAGTATTGATAAGTTCAAGGCATATAAAAGTTTCTTTTGTCCAGGATCCTCTTCTTTGAGTAATTTGCAAAATTGTAACAGACAACTACAACTTTTTTATTGCCTCTAATGGCAATATCTTCAGTCCATTTAAAAAAATATGACTTGTGGCTTGAATGGTTATCACCCTATCCCCCAGAACTTAACCATTGAAATCATGACTAAAATGTCCGTCATCTTAGACCCGGTATTATGATTATTTATTTTGAGAAAAATTCAGCGTCTTCGACTCTAAAATTCTCGAGATACCTATTTTGAGTCGATTCGGACCATAAATGCCAAAAATCACTTAGCCATCGAGATGATGACAGTTTATGTTCTCGTTCAACCATGTGTTGTTTTATTCTTGCTGTGTGAATTGGAGCAAATTGTGAAATTATTTTCCGGTTTAATTTTGTTTGCGAAAAGTTCAATGGTACAACACCACGTTGTTATTTTGACCAGAGGATGTTGTACTCTTGACCATTGATCTATTTGCAATTATGAAAAATTATATAATAAAAAAATTGACAGATAATAAGCAACACTGAATAAAAACCTTATTTAATAAAGAAGTATAATAAAGAGTGGATACCAATGTTAAATAACCACATTTGCCTTAAATAAAAGGCTTTAAATGTGGCTAACTTCGACAAGGGTATGGTCTGATGTAGATCCATTGTCACATAACATGTTTTCCTGTTAACGGGGGATATTTGTCAATCTACTTTTTAGTAATGAAAAGCAAATGTAAATCTGTAAGATATACTAAAAATTTTGATTGTATGTGTGACATTGCGCTTTTATCATCAAAAAATGTCCGTGATATACTACAAATCTAGGATTTACTATTACTATGAGGTTAGATCTATACCAGTTTTAATCGTCTCCGGATGATGCCAACTTGGTTGGCGAAACGCGCGTTGAGCGAAGTGAAAGTGTTTTGGTGTTTGTGGAAACTACTCCGAGTGTTATACCAGGGAAGTTCAATAATTGCAAAAAGTATTTTTTTCAAAAATGTGACATGGCAACTTTAAACGCTTATGTCTGCAATTTTGAGTTTGAAGGGTGCTCTGCACCAGCTGGTAAAAATTTCGATCATAACGTAAATGATAAAGACTTTGGAATTTGGAAGATTTGGAAAAACGGTTGAAAACATGTGTTGGACTATATTCTTGCTTGATTATTTTTTGGACTATTTGGAATTTTCAAAAAATAGAAAATTATTTAGAAAAATTATATGGGAAAGAATTGTTTATTTTTGTATCGGACAGGGTGCAAAGTTTGTTGTTTTTATCTGGTCAAAAAATATTTTTTTAAAACGATGTTCTCATTTTTTTACATAAAAATCAATAACTTAGAACTATGTAAACTTTAATTCTAAAGACACTTGCCAATAGGCTCATTAGGACAAGTATGGAGTCTCCGGTCAGGTTTATGGAAAATTGAAAATATTTCAGACTTCAGCTGATCGTCATCGGACTGTATTGTTAAGGAACGATTCAGCTACCTAGCCGAATAGGAAGATTAAAAATATATGAGATTTTTCATTATCAAAGTGGACTGTATTAATAAGGAAGGTATTCCTGAAGAGATTATTTGCATTGAAACGCAAAACATTCAATTTTGTCATTCCGACATAGTCATCATAAAGGACGACAACTTACAACGGAAGTGCAGGACACTAATCACTTCTGAGATAATGTTGACAGTTTCGAGTAGTAGAAATCAATAAAATTAATGGACATTTTAAAGCAGTTGTTACCAAATAATGTCAATTTGATTTTATGTGTGCAATTATATTCGAACTGTGGCCGGAGCAACAGATTGATTATGATGCCCAGTGGCAGCGGATTTGGCACCGGTACTGGGTAGTACCGCTATCAATCTCAGAAAGAGTTTTCGATGTAGAAGGGCGTCTCTCGGACCACCAATATTTGATTTTTAAAAGTTTTATATATAACCCAATTACTAATTAACTTGGTTATCCGGTAAGTCACTATCTCTAGCCAAGGAGCTTTAAGTTTCGTGACTAACTTGTCTAAGAAGTGCATATTTATAAAAAATATGAATCAATAAGTCAATAAAATTTAAAAATTGTATGCTATGGAAGGCATTTTAAGAGAACCTCATCTAGATTCTCAAAATATAGAGTAATTACCTATTGAGTGCTGGAGCATGTTGTTTTGAGGAAGTAGATATACCTGAATGTTGTCATTCCTTTCATCTTGTTGCATGTATGTAAAGTCAAATGGACCTAAGATAATAGGAACAGTTTTTTTTCAGCGTGGTAATATAAACCAATGAAACCAGTTTCCAATTAAATGCAACTGGACTCACAACATGGCCCGTTAAAAGGTTACAATAGGTAAAACAGTTAGCATACTTGCATAATACAATAGTTAAGCTCGCCTGGAACCTTAAAAGAAGCAAGAAAATAAAAATGCAAATGTAAATTTTAAAACATCAAAGATAAAGAAAACACTTGTAGCATGATTGCGGATGATAACAAATATATTTGCATACATGAATGAATTCGTCTACTTTAATTTTGATACCTAGTTATTTAGAGGAATTTTTATATGGCCGTGTTTATGTTAAGTCATGACATTATAGATCGATATCGGAGTTCAAAGCTGTTGAATTTAAATTTTAAATAACTCGACTAGAATATTACAATGCTGCTTATGGTTTGGAATTATTATTATAACTGTCGCTGATGCTATCTTTCTACATTGATAATAAAGGATAATTGTAATGCATCTCGGAAATTTTACTAAATGTTTAAGGAGATTTAAATATTTTTCATGTCGTCTTTATAAATTGACGTAGGTATGTATTGGGTATTGTGATGAGAAGATTAGAAATAAAAGCTGAACGTTGAACTTTATCTTCATCGTGATTGAATACTAATTTGTCTAACGCAGTCACCTAAAATGTTTAGTTCTCTTTCACAATTTATTTAAAAATATCAGTCATATGTTAGCAAATTGACATATAATTATACCCGCGTCGCAAGGAAATCATTTTTTTGTTAAAACCAAATTTACATATTATGGGCCAGTCAAATAGTACAGTAGAAATCGCAAAAATCGCAAACGAACGACTAGTTCTGATTGTTTAATATGTTGTTAGGACCACTACCAGTAGTGTTTAGTTTCCATGTTTACAGCTTCGAAAGACCTATGCTAACTTCATAGAACTCGAAAACCCCGAAATTTTCTCACTTTTTTCGGTTTTTTCACTATATCTTCTAAACTATGCGTTTGATAATAAAATATGTTATTACGCTCTTAAAGTAGATTTAATTTTCAATTCAAAAATTCAATTCTACAGATTTAATTTTTTATTCATTAAATTTAAATAGTTCTCCAGCAGATACATATAATTAAAATGTTTTGCTGAACTATAATTCATTCTATAAAGTCGTTTTACATTCTACAATCTATTTAAATGTTAAAGAGTAAAAAGTCTTATATATTTAAAGAGGTAATGTAGGTACTCCAATTTACCGCTCAACGCTCAGGGTTGATACGAACTTTGGAAAGCGTTGTTGCCGATCTTATATTTTACCCGCATGCCACTATAACCGCTGGTAGGGGGCAGCATTATCCAGCTCACGTTCCAGGCGAATTTTATTATACAAATATAAATTTGAAATTGTTACATATGGATTACTTTTTGGACGTATATTTCTAGAAATAATACACAATTGTTGGAAACCTTTTTTTAAACAAAAACTCAACTCAGTTTTAAGTTAAATACATACAAAATTATAAATATTGTATTCCAAAAAAAGAATAAGTTTCCAATATGCTACAATATTAAACAAATTTTTTGGTGTAATTAGTTTTTAATATTATAAATTAGTTTTCGTGCTATTTGTAAAACCGTAAAACTGTAGGTGTACAGTGCTCCTAAATTCTTCGAATTAATTGTTCTAAAGCACGTACCTACTCATAGAAACTTATTGAAAATATTTATGTAGAATGTTTTAAAAAGTTTATTTACCAAATATACGCGTCCCCAAAACACATGTAAACGTGACAGTTGTCGACAGACAGCGTAACGAAACCGTATAGAGCTAGTAGGAGAACCACATTAAGTCAGCTAGGACATGGGTACGTGTTTTACATATGCTGAGTTTTAATTGTATGAATATGATAAGTTGCTAGTCGCTGGTAGTGAGCAGGTAAGACGTTTTAATGTGATTTATTATCCTCCGGTAAGCAAACGCGGTTCTTTGACGAGACATTCACCTGTGTTCTAGCTTCAACGCTACGCACTCCTTAATAATAATTGTGCTTGTAGTTCATGTGACACAGTGATGGAATATACAATGCCGATTGAGATAAGTAGGAAACGGGAGAGAACAAAAGACGGCAAGCAATAAAGAGTTAAATTAATCTGATACCGTTGAAGAATTGTTTATCATCAAGTAAAATAATATTCCACTAAATTAAATTATTATGTCAGACGTATGTCCTGATTATTATGTCAAGCTATGTTGGGGAAAGGTAAAAATATCTATTTTGACGATTTTTGCATTCTAAAATATGACATATAGGTATTTTATCTCTTACCTACAGTCCTGTTTGATACATACAGATAATAGGTATGAATAGTGATAATATAGTGGTTACAAAGATGATACACTAACAAAAGAAATTAGTAGATGCCTAATTTCACCATTCGGACAATAGGGAACATGACTAAAATTTTAAATATAAAAATGATACAAGCAAGCATAGCGTAACATTGTAATAAAACGTGTACGTCAAAAGAAAACATGATTCTAATCCCGCGCGATCGATATGAAGGATCTAAACAGGAATGTTCCCTATTTACCCATGTGTGTAAAATAAAAAAAACTGTATGAGTAGCGTCATTATCAACCTCTCTACAAATTATGACAATATTAATAGAAAATTAAAAAAGATTTAAATATATTATGTTGTGTGCATGTTCTGTATATAAATCTGGTTTACCTTAACCTTAACAGGACTAGGGGGCGGGTCAAAAAGGATATCGTGTTTTTATTTTTCATCAGCTTCGTTACAGGTTCTGAGTTACCGAGATTTATTACTCTCAATACCATTTATCTGGGACCATGCGCCCGCCGCAGAGTGTTCCCAGGTCTTAGTTGGACTGCCACAGCCCATCCCCAAGCCTGCCTAGGTCATCCATCCAAGTGCCACCAACGCCCGTCTTGCTTAACTCCGAAGATCAAAATCTTACCGGTCAAGTCTCGCGGCTAAGCGGTCCCTCAGATATTTAGATTATAGGCTATAGATGTGGGCTATAGTCCCTGACGACGGAGTAAATATACCGAAACACATGTAGGAGAACAAAATATTCTAATATAATAGGATCCATAATACGAATGAAATACTCTCAAATATAATATTTTTCGACAGTTACTGATGTTACTGATGACAGTTACTAATTTCTGATTTGAACTTTTAAAAATTAAAACATGAAAAATCCTAGGAATTACATTTTTAACAAGAAATGACAAAAATTAGCTTGTGATTGTCGTTACTAGATGCATATGTTTGAAGATAAGAGCACTAGTGAAGTGTTCCACTGATGGTGTGCTTTAAAATCAGTCAGAGGCAGATTTTTCATAACTCGCCACACTGTCAAAACTGTTTCCGCTCTTTGCGGTCTGGTTCGACGTTTCACGAGCCCCTGTATATTTCCAATGGTGTCCAGATGATAAGCTGGTTAGCTACGAAATGGTTATGATCTTGTTCTCCTCTATTTATCTTCCTGTGTGTCTAGAAGGAGATATGGCAACGGATTTTCGTCCTCACCAACTTCCAGGATTGACTGAAATTATTTATTTGAATTACGTCAGTTAACTGTCTGTCAAAGCTACCCGAGAACAAAAGTTCAAATAGAATAAAAACAATACAAGTCAAGTGTACGCATATTTACAATTTACTACTTAATGAAGATGCGGATGTAACACATATAAGAGATAATGCCACGCATAATGAAGTCCATTTCTGTTTCTCCTGCATAAAATATTCCCATAAAAATTCTTGCCAATTTTTCTTTGGGGTACATAAATTTGTAGATTTAATCCCGCTATGAAAATAAAAAAGAATATGACTTCATAATTCCATTAAAATTCGGGATCAAGCATTATATTTCTGGTGTTGTAAACATCAAACAAATTGAACCAGAATGGCACAAAGACAAAACTTTTTACACTTCGGACAGTTATTAATTGCAGCTGTTAACATTTGCAAATGAATGCTATTCATTTTATTCAAAACACGACAACTCACATTCGAGGAATAAAGGAAGAGGCCACAAAGCAAGTGTTTACGCAGAAGGGCTCTTAAATCTTGCTTGATTACTAATTACATCCAATTATAAAAAGAAAACAGCTAAATGGGTGGGTTCGGACAAAGAGAAATCTTTTGTTGTTAGTCCTGCTTGCAGCGGAGCGTCTTGTTTGTTCGATTCACCGCGTGTTGGTTTTGAATAAAGTTTGGCAGGACCACTCGATTTATATTAAAAGATATGTTTTAAAATTACCACGTATTATATTCTTAATAATTTTGCTGATCTGTATTCAATGAATATTGCTTATTAATTTGTGAGCAATTACCATTTTCAACGGAGAAATTTGTAACACATGTAACACAAAATTAGTGAATCTCAATTCGGTTCTTTAATATTATTAAATTTACTTTTGTTTCGCCTACAATATTGTTTCCGACTAATTTTACACAATGCATCTATCACAAAAATCACGTAGACGTCAATTTTTTTTTTTTCAAAAACGGCCAATATTAATTAAATAAAATAGAAATTAAATTACATTTCTCTGTACTGTATGTGAAATTCCGCAATTATGGATGACAGTTTTGTATAAACTTCACCAAGAAGCAAGAAGTAACCATGAGTTTGAAGTCAAAATCAGAGAACATTCGAAAGCTCCACAAAAGCGCGCACAATTAATTATAATGTTTAAAATATACCTGTTATGCTCCACTTCTACTCCACTCATTATACAATGTGAGCCGTAATATTTACAGTTCTAAAAAATGAAAATGTACAACGCTTCTCATATGTCTTGAGACATGTTTCTTAGTGCGTTCGCATAAATGATTTAAATTGGTGGTGCCTATATTTTGTGTCCATGATTCTTCTCCTCTTCTATAGAGATATATCTTCTCTCTGGCAATGGCGACGCAAAATGGTCATGACATGGACCGGTAGGAACGCGACGCGAGGTGACTCGCCATTGCCTTTAATCTTTTAGGATAATTAAATAATTAAAAATATTACCTTATCTATAATACTTTCGTCATCGTTTTTTGGTGCTCTGCAAACCTGCAAATTATAGGTAGATCCGCCACTGAATTTAATAATATGTCAATAACCTGTAACGTAGTTAAATAGTATATAAAATACTACGTAACTTTAATGGACTGTTGACGTATATACATATGTGGACATTTAACTAATTTATACTTATTAGAAGCAGTATTATTACTGATTGCAAAATAAGGCGGCTGGGGAAGTGTAAAGCTACTTAGTTTTTCATTTGACATTCTTTTGTTCTATTACCATCGCGTACTACTGTTATAATAATGTTAGCTACCTATTATATTTTCTTTACTTCAGTTGCTTTACGACTTAATGATGCACCTCATTTGCGTTTCATTGTTTCCGGTGCGTTTATGGAAATTCATTTAATTTGAAAAATGTAGTTAACATGCATTACTAATTGTAGTCTGCGGTATATAATCAACCAGTAGCCAAGTTCATATTTTAAATGTTAGGCGGGATGGAAATTGTGAGTTTAATAATAATTTTGTCCACGACCACTTGATAATAATCCAATAATATATTTCCATAGTGTATAATTGATCCATTATACAATAGTATTGAATAACAACAGCTGATAATTATTATACCACAAATTTGAATTACATAATATATGTTGCCATGGCAACGTAGCAACATTTGATGATAAATACAAGATGTCTCATAAAAGGTATTCATTAGGGATTACACGGTTCTCGCTGTAATGAAAATTTGAAAGTTTACCAAGTTGGCCGGCATTAGCCGTATTTTCTTTTTTTTTTGTTTGACAGCTCTTGTTAAGAGGACACTTTTTTGTTCCTATACATTTATCTGTACACCTTAATAATGGTTCTACACATTTTTGAAAAACCTGAACAGTTCACTTTTCTCACGAATTTCATTGATAAGCAAGTTTTTAATTTTGATCAATATCTTTCTTTCCCCACAAAAAAGGGTTTATGTATATGGGATTCCATATATGTCAAGAAAGACTTATTTTTATAAGCAACCGTGATTTTATTATTCTGAAAATATTTATTACATTAAGGAAACAAATTTTTACAAACAAAAAACGACTAAATACTTATGTAAATTAAGTGCTTCTATGCAACTGTTATGACTCTACATTACTCATCTTCTTCATCTTCCAATTCATCCCTGGAACAAAATATTTATTATATATTATTATTATTATTATTATTATTATTATTATTATTATTAGATTAAGGATCAATAAAGCAATATTATGATCTTGAAATTGTGAAACGAATTTAAAATTAATCAATTAAACGCATACCTATTATTGTATTTATTGCTGCGTTGTCGACCTCCAGTGCAGTTCGTGCAAAGTAGCGTGCATGGAACCTTGGCCTTTGAACAGGAGCATCCTGTATGGCATCCGGAGCAACTACACCTTATCAATTCTCTACAGGATTCCATAATAGAAGGAAGAGAAGGCCAAACAGGCGTCCACTCCCCAGTAACCATGGTCCATCCCCAATCCTTCTGGCCCTGGAATGTTGTCCATCACTTAGCACGCACGACCCCAAACCTGTCTTGCCTCGTATTCTGAACGAAGACAATGCCTTAGTGCCTCTTTTGTTGGGGGAGACATTGCAGACTGCGACTTTTAGAAGTAAATAGAAGCTTTCATGACAACATGATTGACTGAGAAGTCTTCCGCGTCTTTGTAGTAAAGCAAAACAGTAAACTTTACCAGAATTTGAAAAGTCTCTTCAGATATATACTGTTGTGGTACAGAAGCTACAGATACTTGGAAAGCTTCAGCAGCTTCTGGAAATTATTTTACACTTTCGAAGCAGTCTTTTTCTTTTTCATTGCAAATGACGTTACATATGATCCAGTGAATGCATTGAATCCTCTCAATGCAACAGCTTTATGTTCACCCATATTTTCAAACATATTATTAATGCTCAGCATGTATATCTGATCCTCCCCAGTATAAAATAGAATCCACATCTCCTGAAGTCCCGCAAGTGTGAGAATGTGAAAGAAATAAACTGCCAAAACAACTACATCTGTATCTCTGTGTAAATAATATTTTTTTTTGCTCCATGTCCTTCTCGCCTTCTCGAGATGTTATGGATGTGTGGAAGTATACTAGTGTGATTTAATAAGAGAATCACACTTGTGTGTTGTTGTGGTTGTTACCCACATACAACTGATTATATTTCGGGTACAACGACTGTAGATTAAGAGGTAAGCCTTTTTTTTTTGGGCCATAACGCTATTTTCTATTTTGCCCTTTTTGTATTCTCTGCAGCCTGTGTTGCGTTCCTAATGTTGATTGAGGAACACAATATTCGACTTAGACTTCTTACTGTCGAGTGCAAGGCACACCACCTTTGTAACCACCTTGTAACAACTTTGTAACCACCTTGTAACCAGGATTTTGTAATCTGTAATTTGGCAGCGTCATCCATACTTGATCAACGACACCAGTAACACCTATGCATCCACGGGCCATTCAGTCTAGACTTCCGCAATGTCGAATAGCTAGCTTACCACCTGAACCTTCGTTGGACTTCCTGCCACCGAATATCTTATTGGAGGATTGTCATCTCACAGATTAATCTTAACATATTTAGAAGGCATATTTCTTTTGTGTGGCTTAAGATTACTAGTATATGCATATAGCCATTATGCACCCTTGTTACCATTTAACTTCTTTGGATATTGGATATTTCGTCAGCCATAACCCATTTCTTGTTAATATTAGTTGTGCGAAGGTGGGAAGGTGATATTTTATACAATGTTTTACTTTATAGAAATTATATGTTCTAGGGTACAATACCACATTTGGGGATGTTGTTGGTATTTCATTTTGTATTGCTGTCCAAACTTATATGTAATGCAATTTAAGTGCAGCTTCACTTATATGTAATTTAGATTATGCGGATTTCACTAGTGTACAACTTTTAGCAGTTAAAATTTGTAGATTAAATGTTGGTAGTAGTATGCTGTGTTTATTATTTTTCTTCGATCAGAGATTAGAGAAAGTACCGAGAATTCGATACCCAGTGCATTGAGAGAATTCGATACCCAGTGCATTGAGGGGATCACATGACGTGGTTGCTCATGGTCAGTGGCATCCACAGGCAATTAGTGGTTTTGGTATCCACCGAACTTACTAATTAGACTTTTTCTATGTTTTTAAGCCGACCTAGCTTAGGCAAACTTTATTGCCCGCTTTATCGCTGTTGAATTTACTCTGGAGGGTAATAAATGTTATATCTAGATCACCACAATCTACAATGAACTTTTCCATTGAGCCCTTGAAACACAACAAATACTACACGCGCATCATCTAAACCATTATCAAATTAAGTCACAATAACGTCTTATTAATATACACTAGTGAGTTACTCATCCTTGCTTTTAAGCATGGTATGCGAATACAGAAACTTAGCCGTCGTATATGTGAAACAAGTGCATAATATATTAGGTACTTCATAGGCGTGCTATGCGTAAATTAATGTACTGGTTCGCTCCATAGCGGCATAACAAAAATTCCGGAAAAGTGGCCGTTATGGAGGGGTGATCGTTCTCTCCGTAATGTCTCCGGTCACCTCTCCATAATACGAACATGTAATTATTATATTATGTAATGACATAATTCCAAGGGATATCCAATTAAAAGATGGCGGCATGGCGGTTGTAGAAGTGTAAGACCACTGTGTAGTGTACTCTCCAGTTCTTGCACTGCATTTCCTTGATTTATGAAATGTATTTGACAAAATTTAGATGACGTTCTATTTGGTTTCTCCTGCGTGCAAGTTTTGGACTCATTGCAAATTATATGGATGCCTTTTATGCCTCTTCCAAATGGTATTGGGAGATATTGAAAATTATTTTATATTGTTATCTTGACAACAATTTTAACAACTGTTTATTTAGGTTAATAACAGAATAGTATGTATTAAAATTATAAATAGTGTGAGCCCAATTTTACAGTGTGGCCCAGCCTTCAACTGCTTCATACTACGAGCCGCCACTAGACCAAAATACACCTATTTGTGAATCTACTTTCAATCCCGAAGTGCATTGGTTTGGCGTGTAAGACACCCTTAATTATTTATCAATGTTAATGTTCAATGATCAATGGCGGTTGTGGAGGTATAAGACCACTGTGTAGTGAACTCTCCAGTTCTTGTACTGCATTTCCTTGGTCTATGAAATGTATTTGACAAAATTTAGTTCTATTTGCTTTCTCCTGCGTGCATCAATGCTAGTGTAACTACTTGTTTAATTTTCTGGAGATGTTTTGTTATTAATATTTAAATAAATATTGTTCAATATTAACACTCCAGTCATTACTCCAGCCTCACAGACGTTAGTGAAAAGCTGGGTTTGGTTTTGTGGTAACCGATAAATAACATATCAACATAGATTTTCAGGGCTATGTAAAAAATCATGTTCTATTTCTGTACCACTCCTTGACAATTAAGAATTTTCCACGGAACATCGTAGCATCTGAATTTATCAAAACTAATGGGATCACTTTATGTTTCCATTAGAATAAACTCAATTTATATTTCAATTACCCATTTGTAGTAGCTTCAAATATAAATTTTGTCAGATTAAGCGCGAGAGATAATCGTCTTTGTTCAAAATATGAATCACATGGTATATTAATATATCCTGAACAATGAGAATATTTATCATATTTTTTTAGCCGGTAGATTATCCGATAGAACAGCGCCTTTGTGTATATAACTCCAACTCCGTTGAGAACTCATTATTTCTGGCCCGTGTCAGTTATATCAAAGTGTCCCTACACACCTAACTCATTTGCATACGTAATGATAATTAATTAATAAGAATGCGAGTGGGATGCTGGACCTTCTCACCAAGTATGATATTAATTTGTAATTTGCTAAATTGACAGTTGACGTCACTTGATTGTTAATAAAGTCTGTGTGTAGTTATTGTTATTTAGCAGTTGTGTTAGTGACCTCTTAGCCACTTAGCACTGATTGCTTATTTAAGTCATTGGATAATCAGTTATAACTTGAAATGGCCCCATCTCGCCCAGGGGCGGAATACAGGCCGCTAGCGTAGCCGTTGTGTGGATGTACAATTACAGAATCCAGGTTACCTGTTATGCGAAGTTACGACCAGTATCTTCAAACATTTCCTCTCGTCTCTGGATTTTGTTGCAAACATGCCATCAATTCCCAGCGGGTGTGAGGATAACACATTGTATATTTTAGATTGGCATGTACTCCGGATTAGTTGAAAACATGGCATTGGAAAATATATATAAGGAGAGTGTATTTTTATTAATTAACACCAAAGTATATTAAATTATCTGTGGATATAATGAGAACGCAACTAGTCTATATTAACTCTAATATCTTCATGCCCATGAATCAGTCGTATTAACTAATAGTTCCAACTTAGCGCCGATAGACAGTCAATACGTTCCCATAACCCAAACATCATGAACGCTTTCTTTATAGATGGTCACGTACTGAGCCCTCTGCTCTCGATACCGCTTACAGTCGGCCATCCTGTCCCACTGATTGTCCTCAATCAGCTCACTATTGGAGTCCAACCCCTAAACAAATCAGTATGATCTTGTCTAAATTGTCAATCTTTAAAGTACCTAATTTCAACATGCGCCAACATACTAGTTAAGTTTCTAAGATCATGCTATTTAATTAATGTTTGTCAATTAAGCAGTTATTTTCAAGCGAGAAGCGTCGAAAAGCAATACATGCACTCATTCATACCTCAACATGTGGGAAAAACAAAGTCATCCACGTGGAAACCTTTCATGGTGCGCGAAAAACAAAAACATCCACGCGGTAATCATTCATCATGTGGGAAAAGCAAAAACCTCCACATGGAAAACCTTCATCGTGCGGGAAAAACAAAAACATCCACACAGTAGTCATTCATCATGTGGGAAAAACAAAAACATCCACATGGAAAACCTTCATCGTGCGGGAAAAACAAAAACATCCACACGGTAATCATTCATCATGTGGGAAAAACAAAAACATCCACATGGAAAAATCTATGTAGTTACTAAAGGTTACTTGTCCAGAGCAGAGCACCTAGTATTATACGGTTCATGTGTTCACATTATCCATTTGCTCTTGACGTGTGTCCCCATTGTCTACACCAATGTACTGCAATTGGGAACGGCTACTCTCAGCCATGTCTGCTTCCTCAGCGCGGTCATAATCCAGGACTTCCACAACCCTTCCACTTGGGCAGCAGTTTTTTTTCGCCCTGTGATATTGCTGGTGACTTGTAGCAGAACCAGATCACCTTCGCTTTACACACGAGGATTCTGTCGTCTCTGTTCAACCCTATGCTTTTGATCTGCCCGACACCCTTGTGCATATCTCCGTGCGTGACCGAATCTCTTTAGCTATAACCTTACTTAGCTTGGTGGCCTCACTTTGCTATGACCGCCAGGACATCGTTCATTGGCAGCCCTCCTTCGTTGATCTCCGTTGGATTCCCTCCTCCAATGATTGATTACCTCTTTCCTCAGAAAATTCTCTGATGCTTTTGCCAAATGCTCATCCTAAGTGTTGCCCACACTGGACTCGTGTTCCCCTTGTACTACAAGTCTGCCGCCGCCGGCCACTGGAAGCTCTCAAATGTTGCCTACCTTCTTCATCCCTACGCTGATACCGCCTCTCACGTCTCCGGGGCATGCTACGGGCTCGCCGCTTGTCATTCAATGACCTCAAACGTCACTAACTTCTCTCCTGAGAGCTATGATACCGCTTTCCAGAACCAGAGCTCGCAACCAGAGAGCGCTTGGCACACATATACACCTGGCTATACCTAAGCCAATATTTTCCAAAATGTCACTGTTCAAAACAAAACACACAGCACACGAGTTCTTTATCACCACTTCTGA
Source organism: Tetropium fuscum (assembly GCA_964058915.1). Classification (NCBI taxonomy): domain Eukaryota; kingdom Metazoa; phylum Arthropoda; class Insecta; order Coleoptera; family Cerambycidae; genus Tetropium; species Tetropium fuscum. The sequence continues at coordinate 49,023 of CAXKVY010000075.1, read as the reverse complement.
TATATAAGGAAAGTGTATATTTATTATTTAACATAGTTAATTAACATAATTATCTGTGGATATAATGAGAACGTAAATAGTCTATATTAACTCTAATATCTTAATGCCCATGAATCGTATTCGTATTAACTAATACTTCCAACTTAGCGCCGATAGACAGTCAATACGTTTCCATTACCCAAACATCATGAACGCTTTCTTTATAGATGGTCACGTACTGATCCCTCTGTTCTCGATACCGCTTACATATATATATATATATATATATATATATATATATATATATATATATATATATATATATATATATATATATATATATATATATATATATATATATATATCGTAGGCATGTTGCAAAATTAGGATTTTTGTAAAACGCCCAAGTTTTTCCAAAGTGAATTAACAAATTGTAAAATATAGGAATGATGAGCAAAATTTTAGATTGTGACTAATATATTTAGGCGTTTTCTAATACGCCTAGTTAAATAACTAGGTGTATTAGAAAATATTTATAAAATTATAAAACGCGTTTGTGCGCTTAGGCTTCTTGAAAATGATGCTACTCTCAAGCACGGTTTTTCAATAAGTCTAACTAGTCCAGTCAATGCCCATAAACTTTTTCAGGGTGCTTAGGGAGTGAACATACTGAAATTCCTGCCGTCTAGGAGGTGAGCAGAAGGGGTAGGGGGCACAAAGAGGGTCCACTTTTGGGTTTTTTCGCTTATATGTCGAAAACGGTGGGTCGTAGGAAATTAAGCTTGAATGAAATTCTGTACAACCTTCGTTCTATATACTTTTTCGAATTAGTAACCGATTTCGAGCCACACGGAACGGAAAAGCGCAAATTTTCGAAAATAAAATTTTTACCTCACATATTCGATCAAACAATCCTTCCCATATAGCTGTTTCGAAAATTTTGTGTATGCATAGCGGATGTTTTTCGATCACAACATTTTAAGTACATTTGTGTTGAAAAATGTTTTAAATTTTGTTTGTCGTACGTGAAATATAAATATATTCAAGAATGTTTTAAGCACGTTCTAAAAATAATCAATACCTGTATAGTGAGATGCAGCAGCATGGGAACACATATCGTTCTTACATTCATTTACCGGCAGTGACACAACATCTGCGACTTTTTGTAGAGCGATTTGAAATCAGAAATCATTAAGGAAGCGGCAGTGATCTTTTACAGCCCCTCGTCCATCCACGGCGAGGTTGCAGAGGCTGAGAAGATGTGCTTCCTCAAATGGTATGGGGCACCAGCAAGAGTGACCCCGCTCAACCAGTACCGCCTCCAGTCGTTCATGAGGTCAGTAGCAAATATTAAGCCTCACATCAGCTCCCTCCCAACAACTGCAAGCGCAGCTAAACAGCATTCCCGGCGCACTTATCACCAAGTGCAGTAGTGATTCGGAAATGTGCTGCCCCCTCAAGAGTGGGTGTAGAAACATCTAGGAGATATCCTAGTGCCAATTACAGTAGAAGATCCATCGGGAGTCCTACTGAACTACTGAACATGATATTTTGCACCGCTGCACCAAGGATTCTGGTAGTGGTAAATGTGGAAGCCGGAAAGTAATTCTGAAATGTTCTGCGGCATGCCTCCACTACCAAAGGAATTGCCTCAACGGCGTGCCTATTTACGACGAGGACGACGATGAAGACAACACAGAGCCCCCTCAGTAAGAACCAGTCACCACTAAGGATGAGGATGCCATTACGAACCCTTACCAAGACCCTCACGGCCAAAGAGGATGAAACCTGAATCCAGAGAAAGTTGAGAGTTTAACATTGAGAAGTTATTGAGAGTAAGAAGGTTGTAGAGAATTTCAAGAGCTTGTCATATGAGAAAATTGTTCCTTACGACGCACCGTTTTCGACATACAAGCGAAAACCAAAGTGGACCCTCTTTGTGTTCCCCACCCCCCATCGGCTCACCTCCTAGACGTTTTAGAATGTTCACTCCGTAAGCATGTTACATACCGCAATAGATTGCACAGCGAAATGCAAGCTATGGGTAATACGATTTTCGATATATTTACGTGTGACGCCGACCAACAAAAAGCGGAACCGCGGCTGCCTGAAAAATGTCTCAAAAATCAGATAGTCTGCGCTTTTTTGAGTGACAGTGTCATCGCTTTTTGAATCGTGCTTTCATTATTAATATTGTTCTCCTCTGGAACTTAACGTTAGAAACTTTATTTTAAAACGATAAAACTTTTATTTCGCCTTCGTTTCAATTTGCGTTTTGCCTTGCATTTCGTGCTTGCAGTGATACCTACTTATGATAATTCCTTAGATTTTTTCGCGTTGGCAACTTAAGACGGATTGTCGTTTTGTTTTCTCCGTAATTTAAACAAAAAATCTTCGTTTTTATTTGTCCTTAATCCGCTTAGCCGGAGGATTGTTATTTAATATTTAGTGAACGTAAGCAGCCTGCCTTAGTGTTTTTGCAGTAAAAGCCGGCGTAGGTAAGAATAGTGTTATTCCATAAACCGACTTATTTGTATCGCAACGGCCTTCGAATTCACGACCATATCTCTCCGCTACAGCTAGTTAGGACCAGCGACCTGTTCAATCTCGTTGGTGGTGCCCAACATTTATTTTTGCTATTTTTTTATTGATATAATTAAATTTCACTTTGTATTACCTTTACGTTCGTTCAAATTCCCGCGACCTTGGAGAACGGGGCATTATTATTATTTTTCTCAAAAAGAAAAAGGTCGATCGGAAACAGCACCCTGAACAAGTTTTCGAGGGATTCGCTTAGGTCGCTGCTCACGCACTCCATCTACACCTCTTTTATTGACTGGACTAAACCAACGACTAAACATAAATAATAGGCGTATTAAAACCTAACCATTTTGTGGAAATTTTCCCTTTTAGCAAATAAAACGTGCTAAAATGAACTATGGTGCTTTATTTAAATAAAACATAAAAATACATAAACGCATAACAGGAAACTTAAAAATTATATGTTACCTAATCAAAAAATGGTAAAACGTGAACTTAGTTTCAACAAAAAATTATTTTTTTATTTTCACAGGGCCCACTAGAGTGACACTTACTACAGCACTTAACATAGTTCTTAAAATAGAAACTGCCTTTGCAATATGCCTACGACATATATACCTAATATGAAAATATTGTGCCATACAATTTTACTTCTGGTTTGTTTTTTCGCGTACGATCAATGGCACAAAAGTTAAATGACGAAATAAACAATTATTAGCCATTAGAAATCCCCATAAATAACAATCCGCTCAAAGTCAATGGCAAATATTGTATATTTCCACATCATAATATTACCGCAGATAATTTGGTCATTCGATTCGACCAGCGTAATTTCAAAAACAATTTAGCGTAATGTTTGGTTGGGTATATTTGACAACAATTTATCTGGTCCAATCTACTAATCCCTTTCCCGAACGCACAATTTTTCCATAACTTTCTGATGAACAATTTGAATGAAACTTTGGGTAATTAATCCCTAGTTTTAAGACAAGAAACTTGGGTCTGGATGGCCCTGGAGCTCACTATCAAGATGATCAATTTTGAGAATCGTTGTACGTCAACTACGCACAACATTCGATCGGTGGCAGTCCAAGAAACGATGTAACTCCCACCGCGTTCGCCAGATCTCAACAGCCTCAACTATTTTGCATGGGGTTATCTAAAATCACAGGTATATTGTACACAAATGAAAGAAAATAATACTCTATGATGATTTCCAATTCTACGTATTCCATTTCAAATCTAACCGAAACCGAAATCGAAAAGTAATTGTACAAACTGTATATTTAATAATACATGTTTCTTATAATTCAATTAAATTTTAAACTGAGTTATAGAAAACCCATTCTAAATCAACGCGATGTAAAAAATATCTATTTTGACAATTATATTCTTACCGTTCTAGTACGGTAAGCGAAAAAGCCTTTGCCACCAGTAAGCATAGGCGCATCCTACTGTCCTAGAAACAAACATGATGTGTGAACAAAACTAGCTTCATGGTGCAAAAACATATAGGTATAACATGGTATCTAATTCTGCTTGGAGTCGAGTTCCTTGTATTCGTGCAGTTTCGAAACACTTGCTATACAAAATTGAATTAGGCAGTTATTACATACGATAAGGTGAATGTAGTGTTTGAAAAATTCCAAATGATTATTCAACTAGTTGTTTTAACTCTTGATAAATATGCCAATATTCCAACACGGCTGATGGAACTCCAAAATAGACCCCAAAATTATTAGGCACGTGCATGCAGTGTTGCAATATGGATCTGCTGCTTACATGGTGGTGTAAAATCCAAATAAATTTTGGTTTATTTTTAAATTAAACGGTGGTACTCTTGGCGAACGCACAAAGTACAATGGTGTCTGCAACAGATCGCGGGCTAGCACTAAATTAATATCAAACCCACAGTGTCGTGATAGCATCTAGAGCTAATGTCCTCACACAATGAGGATCACAAACAAATAAAAAATATCCGATTTGAATCCAGCGAAGACTATTTAGTACACCTACAGGCCTGCTTCAAGAGCGCACCTGTATTTATTCTCAGGGCCGTGCTGGCTTAATCCAGAAAAACAAAGAATATATATATATATATATATATATATATATATATATATATATATATATATATATATATATATATATATATATATATATATATTTTGTGAAAAGTAATCTTGGGTTTGTAGCATTTCATTACATAGAAATAAGCAAATAGACGAATAAGAAGGAAAACACACTTACCAGTGCTATATCTGGACATACATACGGAAATGAACCACTATACACACGAAAGCGAACCACTTAGAAGTTGTACAAGTTCTTTCACCTTTCTTGAGGATCTTCAGAGCAGTATACGATTTATTTCATTGATCATTTATACTTGAATTTAAAATATTAATACTCCAACACTTGCAGTGACGTTTTATGACATTAGTTTTTGACGGAACTCAAATTCTTAGAATACACAAACCTAGTCTACTATTTATATTTGTTCTATTTGATTATAGTATATTATTCTATAGTAGACTAGGTTTGTGTATTCTAAAAATTTGAGTTCCGTCAAAAACTGTCATAAAACGTCACTGCAAGTAATGAAATGCTACAAACCCAAGATTACTTTTCACAAAACAAATATGAATAGCAAAGAATTTCAAAGCTAATATAAAGTAAACATCCAACGATGAATATAATTGAAAATATGCCATATTATTGATATAAAATTGATTACTCATGTGTAGCATACATAAAAATAGGTGTACAAATACGTAATAAGTTACAAATCACTATCACATAATCAAATGCTAGACAAAAATATTTTACATTTAACCAATAGCATAAAATTCTTGGCATGACTCGAGCGATCATAGTACAAGTTCACTGATAATGTAAATTTTGACCAAAATAAGAGAGCAGGATGCTATACAAAATAAACTAAAAATTAAATAAGATATGTACAATAAAAATATAACCCATGGTATAGTCATATAACGTATAATAACATGATATAAGCATAATATTCAAAATAATATTCAAAACTCCAAAAAAAAATTAATGACAGTACAGACATCCAAGTCTTCCAGCGAGACTACAACTAAATACTGAGAAAGAAAGAAATAAGAAGTAAAAACAAGCAATAAAATAATAAATACTTACAGAACAGGACGTGTAGGAATTAAGGAGATCAAGAAGTGGTTAAACAGTCCCATATAGTAATGGTAAAGTAACTCTTCAAGTGGCAGCATCTGATCCAGGTAGATAGAGAAGCAGGCATGGCATCACGTAATACTTCCTACAAAAGCACAAGAGATCGATACAACTTTACAATACAGAACGTATTAGGTACCAAAATCTAAGATACATCATTTTCTAGAAAATTAACATATATATAACGAATTCGTTAAAACAAAGCTAAGTAGAGAAAAGTTCTTAATAAAACCAACCACCTACCTCAGATATGAGTTTAAAATAGGATATCCACATAATAAAAACACTTCAATATTCAACAAAAAAATTCAATATTAATCGAGGCATAATATTTCGCATCGGCCATATTAGTATATTTAACTGTAGTATATACCAGTAGATGGAGCCATAAACTCACAGCTGTTTAAATAATCAAATAGCTGTTTAAATAATTATCAACGCATTGTTTTCTTAAAATGTACAAATATTTCTTGAAATTTTAGTATTAAGTGTAAGATAATGTCTGTTTGTTGAGAACGTGTAAGGACAATACTGAAGGTTATCATTATATGTCATATGAATTGAATATTTGTTCAGAAAATTTCTTTCTGCCTTCATAAAATTAAAGAAAAATAAAACCATATATATATATATATATATATATATATATATATATATATATATATATATATATATATATATATATATATATATATATATATATATATATATATATATATATATATATATATATATATATATTTGTTTCATGTTGTCCCTTTAATGTGTACAGTGCATAATTGTTCGCACATGCCATAAATATTAACAGAGCCTTATAGGACCGACTACTGCAGAAAGAGGGTACCTACATGCTAAATACTGGATAGAGAGGTAATCAATTAGTCAGGTAATAAAATAGTAAATGTATAAGTAAGTATAGTACAACAATAAAAAATATACATATGTATTAAATATTTGGCGTTCAACATAAGTTTTAAATATAAATAAATACAAAATAAAAAAATCTAAATTCAAAAATTAACTTCAGCTCAGAATTAACGAACACATCAAATGACTCCCAACGTGGGGTACTTTAAAAATAAGGCTAATAAAAAATTAGGGCGAAACGTAGGGCGTCAGTAAAAATAGGGCTTTATAAAACAAAGTAACACATGTAACAAGATGAATAAAAGGAGTCGAAAGATGGTAGGTGAAGAATCACAATTGGAAGAAGAGATGACTGTTAGTCAACAAAGTGAAGAAAGAGCACCATGGCAAATAATGATGGAGGAGATCATGAAGAAGATATATGAGGACAGAAAGAGGCAAGAAGACGATAGAAAAAGGCAAGAAGATGACATAAAAGGACAGAAAGATGATAGGAAGCTACAGGATGAAGAAACAATAACATTAGAAGAAACTATAATACAGGGATATAAAAAATTAGAAGAAGGTAATAAGTAATTAGGAGGAATGTAGAAAGGTCGAAAAGAAGATATGGAGAAAATGGTAAAAGTACTAGACGAAAAGGCGCAGAACTTAAAACAAGAAATAAGAAGGGCCACACAGATATGTAGAGAACAGCTAAAGAAAGACATAGAAAAGAATGAGAAAGAAGTGGCAGAAATAACAAAAAAAAACATTAGATATGGAAAAGAAAATAGAGACACAAGATTAAGAAATATCAAGTATATCCAAGAAAGTGACATAGAATACGAAAGAAATTGAAATATACAAAAACGAAGTATATAAGAAGAAGTTGCTCAAACAATCATAAGAGAACAGCTATATTTTGGGAAATATAACCCTAATTTAAATAATTCTATGACTAACTATGCCTTGAAACTATACTCGACAGCTTAGTACCTTACACCATCAATCAGTGAACCAGAGTTAGTTTTGTATATAGCGCGACAGTTTAAACCTGAATTAGCTGAAACCATTGCAGTACAATATTGGAGGTATGGAACAACTGTATAGTTACTTATCTAGGATCGAAATAAACATGCCTAGAACAAAACAAAATATAAAAGTAATTATAGGAACGATTTTCAAAATTCAAACGACAAAGAAATAAGCAATAGTAATAGAAATTATAATAGGCAAAATAATTCTTATCAAAACCAAAATAATAATTCAATACATTTCATCAATTTTAGGTCAAATAATCAAAATAATAGCATTTATAATCGAAATCAAAACAATTTTAGCAATAATCGAAATAATAATAACAATTGTAGTAATAGGTATAATAACAATGACAATAATTTTGACAATCGGAATAATAATTATTACAACAATTCAAATAACAGAAACAACATATAAAGGGATCAAACTTATAATAACAATAATAATGGCAGATATAATAATGACCAAAATCATAATAACGGATATAGAAATAATAATTTTCGTAACAATGAACGATTTAATAGCAGCATTTATAGTAGCATCATAACATTGAACCCTGTATATAAATTGTCAAAGTAGAATTTGCAAGGCGATGCCTGAATAGCATTTGTTCATCGTTTATTATTTTTATGAGATAAGCGATAATACTATTAAAACTCACTTCTTTACTTTGCAAATTTTACAAACAATTTTACAAAATATTTTTTTGAGGTTAGAGTCAATGTGTTTATATCAAACTGTCAAAAAGATTTCATCACAATGGCTGTCCTAAGCAACTATATCTTTTGTCAGTGCCGCTATTTCTTAGTAGATGCCACAAGCAGTTAAATTTGAACAAATATTAATGCCATTTGTCCCAAGTAACCTGCGATGTCCCAAGTCACCAGGTTTTACGGTAGATAACATTATTGATTACGGAAATGTGACTGTTATTAGTCTCTATTGGTATGGGCTCAAAATATTGTATTACATCTCTGTACCGTATTTCAAGTACGATCCAATGCTGACTATATCCCGCTGTGGGTGTCTATTGTTTTACAGCATCCTTTTTAATCTCTTTAGGAAAAATAAAATGAATTTAAGAAGAATTTCGGCTGTAGCTATCTACACCCGAACATATAATCCGATTTCAATCAACAATCAGGAATGTGAAGACATTATACCGATGACTACGTAAATGCTTTAAATGTATACAATTAATCATTGATGTTCTCTTACTTAGATTAGATGTGATGGTATAAAATAAGCTATTTCCTTCGAGTTACTCACCTGAGTACCTTATATGATATTAGCCACGTTCTTGTTTTGTGTACATTTTTAAATTCATTAGTTTTAAATTAAGCTTATATACCTGATATCCAATTTTACGAAGTCGTGGAAGAGCTATTACTGTAATTCTTTTTTAATATCAGACTTTAACCTCTGAAATCAGAATTAATATCAGACTTTATCAGACTCTAATTCTTCAGACTCTAGATCAGACTTTAATCTCTTTTCAGACTTTAATCGCTGATTTCAGACTTTGAAATCGGAACTTATGAATTTATGTCTTAACAAGATTATACACGATGATGTAATTAACTGACTCATAGTGTATGTTTTCTGTTATATATTTATATGTTTCTAATTTTGACATGTAGTGACATTTTTTAAAACCCTTTGACGTTAGGAAACGTCTTACTTTTCACAACCAGTTACGAAAAGTAAAATATTACGCAACTAGTTTTGTAAAGTTCACTTCATAGTAGGTTATTTAGACCTGATAAGCTATGAAAGTGGACACCGTTACAACCTATTGAATTGTTTTTAAACGTATACAACTCTTCTCATAGAATATAAAATTGGTGAAAATTAGAAAAAATCTTGTATGAAACACTTTGGGAAACATTATTTTGTGTAACTCGCATCATTTTGGGGAACTCGCTAACGCTCGTTCCACAGAAATCTGCTCGTTACACTAAATAATAATTTCCCCAACTCGTTATATACTTTTGGCACGGGCAGGCATAAGCACATAAGAAAAGAGTTTTTTGTTAACTTATTAATAACTTTAATAACATTTTATATCATGCTTCATTTTCTGGGTATCAAGTACTGTATAGGTACTGTTGTTAAAATCAAACAAAATTTTCGGATTTTTTAAAATATCTGTATTGTAGATGAAATAGATGAAGAAATTGAAGTCTCAATTCAGAGGTGTTTTATTGTGTCTGAATTTAACAAAAATTACAAACCTTGCCCTTCTACGGCTCGTAGGTACAATTTAAGGGGCCTTTGCACTAAATTCATAAATCTCAAAGCAAATATGCTTATTTGAAAGCTAAGTGATAGATATTCACCTCGTGCAACTTTGTTTGCAATATAAATGTCACAGTGTAATAAAAACATAAATATTTATTATAGAAATTTGAACAATGATTGAACCTTGTAGCTGAGTGACGTCACACAGCCCAGAATTAAGTTGAAAGTATTTGTCAGAATGCCTAAATTAATAGCCCACACCCACAGGCTGTAGTTGTTTACGCTTAGTTTTGTGGTTATGTTTTGTGCGTTCCTCTACGAATTGTATTTTGCTTTGTTTCTGTACATTATTGTAAGAATATGGGCCAGGATATTCTAAAGAAAATGCGGAAAATCTGCCCAAATTTGATTTTAGCATGGTGGATGAGATTTACATGTCAAATATAGATTATTTGAAGTTAGAAGTCAGCAGTCAGAACTGTCAAAAGGTAGGGACCTTACTTTGCAATAGAGTATACTAATACCGTTGTTCAAGGTCGTTGGCTCTGTGACGTCACTAAGGAAGGATACGTAACGTCACGATAGAAATCGTGCTCAAAAGAAAAATAAAAGAATACTGCGAGATGTTTAACACATAAAGCAATAAAAAATCATTGTTCAATGGTCTTGTAGTATATTTTAAAACAGAATAATAATAAAAGCTTTTCATATTTTTCTGGGTATAATTTGCTATTGATAGTCTCATTCAATCGAGAATCTACTCATTTTTTAACATCTTTTATGAAACTATCGTCGGAAACTAAAGTCGGTTTTAGAAATTCATTACAAAATATTCCCACATGTCCAAAACTATTTTCAGAGCATTCACGCTTAGTGAATGGTAACTGTCTTCAATTAGTTGTTATTAACTTTAAATTTGGAAATACATTTTGAACGCTGCACCACACAGTGCACACACCATCAGTGACAGTCATAATTCTCTAATTCCCATTAATCCGGTCACTTAGCACCCATTGACGAAGGAATGCGAAAGGCAAAAGCTCGAGGGCAGCGCGAATAGGCAGACAGGGAGTACAACAGTCCGCCGAATGGAGGACAAAAGACCTGGCGGCCTGGAAGCAACTTTGATCTTGAAACGAAATTGCAATTCCCAAACGGTCACCGCAGCCCATCTGAGCCGGCCGAATATTATATTGAAAACCATCACGGGATATTTAATTCAAAATTCTCCATTTCATCCTTTCGAAAGTCTAAATAGAAAAACCATGCACGAACTAACACGCCCGACATTCTCCGTAAATCTCGATTATCATGGGCCAATATATCAAATTGCTGTGGGGAAATGGGGAGATACAAGAAAATGTCTATAAATGGTTCAAAAGAATGCTGCATCTGAGGTTTTCACCATGTTTATATTATTTTGCTTTCCAGATTTTAGAGAAATATTTTAACATGCGAATTCGTTCTACCGAAATAATTATAATCTTATTCTGGTTTGAATTAGTAAACCTGTTAACTAATGTTAACTAAAGTGTTGTAAATGGATTATGTACTTTAAATAAAAATAATAAAATTCTCATCTAACATTGAACAATTTTTGAGTGTCTACTAGATCCTGCGACTAATATTTCTTAAATAAGGTAAGCGAACCAAATATGGGCACCCTTAATCAAATTATTTTATTTATTACTGACAGAATTGACGAAATTGTTTTATAAGGTATTTAAAAAATTCAAATTTAAAAACAAAATATCTTACGAATCTAAGAAAAAGTTATAAAAACATAGGTATATTAACCAGGCTACACAATATTATCTAGTCTTCGCATATCGGACATTTGAAGTTCCCAACATCGCATCGCATCACAATATCGCATCGCAACATCGCATATCAGACATCTAAAACAAGACAAGATTTATTAATGTTGTTCAGTGTAGAAAAATAAACATGTGCCCATATTTGACACATTTGACGTTTGTCACCTTTCCCATCAAAACTTTTTTCACGATAGTACACGAGAATGACGATAAGTTTACATGTAAGTACAGTTATTTAGCTATACACTGACATGCAACAGTCAATATTTGATTCAAATTTTTACTTTAAATTCGACGAAAGCTTTACTTACCGAAATTACTAGCCTCACTTTGTTATTTAACTTTCTGTTAGAATAAATTTTTAGAGCGCCATCTCATAGTTGGTAGACTAATACGTTCACCGCGTAGTTGTCTAGGCTTACTCATCATAGTAAACTGTAATATGCGCAGAAAAAGTTTTCTCTTTATTATTTTTTTGGCCAGTGCCCTTAATTTGAATCAGTGCCCATATTTGGTCTATTTACCTTATATATTAATAATAATAATATTTCTTTTGTAGGGCATGGGTTTCAATGCTAATTTCTATGGTTTAAACGCTTCATCGACATTGTCAATTTTGTAGGTTCTTCAATTCTCTACAACTTTTGTATTGTAGTTAAAACGATTGCACCTGTAGTTATGGCGAGAAACTCTTTTTATTGCATTTTTTAGTTTTTCAGACGCCATTTTTTTTATAAATAACAATTAACTGTTTAATTTATATACGGTTTGTTATATGTATTATACTTTCAAACCCTACACAGTTTATTATCTATTATTTTTTAATGCCCCAAGAAACATCCGTATCATCAATCATCAACGCGGCACTACAACCCATTGTGGGCCCTAGCCTCCTCCAGAATTTGTTTCCAGGCGTCCCTATCCAACGCCCGTCTTCGCCAGGCTCTTACTCCTACAGTCCTTAAATCGGCATGTATGTTATCTAGGAAACGCATTCGGGGTCTTCCCCTTCTACGTTGTCCTACGGGTTTATCTAGTAAGACCTTTCTGGTGGGATCATCTACCTCCATCCTCATAACATGGCCAACCCATCGTAGACGACTAAGCTTAATTATTTTGACGATATCAGGTTCCTGAAATAGCCTGTATATTTCGAAATTGTACCTTTTTCTCCACAGCTCATTTTCCTCAATAGCCCCATAGATTATCCTTAACACTTTTCTCTCGAAGCATCCCAATATGTTCTGGTCACTTTAAGTGAGTGTCCATGTTTCGGAGCCGTACGTTAACACGGGCCTTATTAGGGTATTATAAATCTTAATCTGGAGATGTTGTGCCACCTGACCTGTGGGGCAAGTCCAAATTAACATCCATTGGCAAGGAGGGCTCTATGTTTTATTTCAGCTATTGTGTCATTATTGCTGCTGATCAATGAACCGAGGTACACAAACTCAGTCACCGGTTTACCTTATATATGTCATGGTCATCTATATTTACGGTTCTACCGGGATGTACTATGTTTCTTGGTATGTCCGATGTTGCTAACATGTATTTTGTTTTGTTTGGTATTAATTACAAGTCCAATTTCTTCTGCTGCCCTTTTCAGTTCCGTATATGCTTCTTTAACTGCGGCCTCAGATCTGTCTATGATATTAATGTCATCTGCATAGGCCAAGATTTGGATGTATTTGTTGTAGATCGATCGTCCTTGTTGTTGATGTTACACCCAATTTCCGTATAGCATTTTCGAGTGCTAGGTTGAACAAGATGCAGGAAAGCGCGTCTCCTTAGCGCAATTCGTTAGACGTTGTGAAGGGTTCTGACAAATTTCCCCCTACTCGCACCCTGCATTCCACTTTTCCCATTGTCATTTTTGTGAAATTTACCAAGTAATTTGGTATTTGGAGCTCCCTTATAGATTCATCGTTTCCTTATATTTATGGTGTCATACTGCCTTGAACTATATGAAAATGTGGTGTGTGTCAATTCCATGTTCATGTGTTTATTCTAGTATTTGCTGAAGTGTCGATATTTGATGTATTGTCGACTTGCCACCACAGAATCCGGCTTGGTATCTTCCTATTTCTCTTTCTGCATAGGGTCGCATTCGGTTGCAGAGTATTACTGAGAAGACTTTGTATGCAGAACTCAGAAGGGTGATTCCTCGGTAGTTTGAATATTCAAGTATAATCGCTTTTTTGTAGATAGTACATAGTATACCTACCTTCCACTCCTTTGGATGGGAAGAAACATCCGTAGCTTGGCCTATATATCTTCTTATACATTTATGATAGTGCAACTATTCAAGTTGTATGTAAAATGATAGTTAAAACTTGAAAAACGATTGAAAATATCATTTTTAAAATTTTGCTCATCATTAGAAAAACTAGCAGAAAAACTGTTCTCCATTTTCCCGTTAATATGACTCCAAAGTTTATTTATTATTATTAATGTTACTTTATGTTTATTAATATTATTAATATAGGTTAATAATTAATATTATCCTATATACCGGGATACCTACATACGTACATACACAATTTCAACCGCTTCACCTAAATCGTGGCAGGAATTCGCATTGGCTAAATTTAATATCTCCAAGATACAAATATAACTACTCTACCAATTTTCTTAACTACCCTATTTTCTTAATATACATCTGCCGTCTCAGTTTCTTACGAGCCCTAGCGAATTCCCTCGCCTTTTCTACACAATAGTAATATTTCCTACTTATAACATTCTTAATAAGTGAACTTTTTCGCATTTCCCTTCCTACTTAGACCCTCGTGTTCTGTTCGGTTCGGGAAACACAAGTACCAACTTCGTTAAAACTATAATTATATTTCCCAAGACTAATTTGTCTGCTATAAGAAATTGCAGCCGTTAATCAATGTAATGACTCGACAATTAAAAGTTATAATGGAACAAAAATATGTGTACATATATAAAAGACCCCGCATCAAATACACGTAAAAACGGTCCCGGTGAAATGCCCTAAATTTTTTGTGGATTGTAGATCTACTTAGTCCTGCTTATTAAATTGCCCATTAGCAAAACCCACCTTCCAGAATAACTTTCGAGATTATGGTAATCCAAACTTTTACATCATACATGGCTGTAGCCGTACAGTATTTTCTAAAAAATATTTTATAGGTCGAGTCAATCTTTATAGGTGTTTATGACCCTCAATATATAATTTTTAATTGAAAACTAAATTTTGTGGACAGACTGACCTATAAATTATGTTTTTCTCAGTATCGGTATATCAATTATCTAAATAAAAGGTAAGAATCTACTCCATACATGCCCCCCATCTCCCCGACATAATATTTTGGCAAGATCGTAGAAGTTTTGTGCCAATGAAATCCAATATCAACATCAACGAAGGTTTAATATTATAATATAAAATCAGAATAATACACGACATCACATATACAAGTCTGTCGTTCAAAATTCTTAATATAGGTATTTGTACTGTTCATAGGAAGTAGCTATGTTATTTGCTGCCACAATCCAATATATGCCACTAAAAGAGTAAATGCAATTACCTTAAACATTGGTATTATAGCATTACTTACCTATATCTACTTAGGGGGATTCTTCAAAAGTTTGATCAATAAAGTTGTAAGCAGTATTCCATTTAACGTTATTAATATAAGTAATAATAGAGAATATGTGAGAAATGTATCCATTCTGAGATCAGCACCAGAAATTATGAAGGCTAATGTCACAACGACATTATATGTTATCAAAAATTTGATGCTTTGTCAAAGATGACCTGTCTCAAATATACCAATTTGTCATTTTAGTCGAGGAAATAAAGCACGAAAAACTGCTTAAATATCCATTTTCTGAGCAGGAAGATGGATCTTAACACGGTTTTGTGCGTTCGATTCATCTAAACTTAAACTTTCCGAACTGATATTGTCGGAAATGAGTCCAGTTTTGCTACTCGGAGGTTTTTTGGGGGTCGCTGAACACGAATATAATGACGGCAACAGTCTCCGAGGTACCTGGTGCCCAGGGTAGACAGTATGAAGGTCGTCTCCTAGAGTTTTATGGGAATTCGTAACATAAAGTCGAAACTCGTTACTTACTGGGGGGTTTTTGGGGTCGCTGAGCGCGATTATCACGGCAACGGTCTTCGAGATATCTTCGACCGTATAAACGTCGTCTCCTGTAATTATCGTGAGTATTACACAATTTGTAGGTACCTGAATTTAAATTTATTATTCTTAATTACTTATTTAAATATTATAAGAAAGGTGTAGATTCTGGTCACCAGGACTGCAAATTTTGTCTACTGGGACATTTTTTTATATTTTGGCGCATTTAATATATTTGGTATCATTGATACGATGTATAGCGGGCTTCATGTTAGGAGTTCTTCATGTTACTTTATAGTTTACACAGTATAAAAATCGTGCACCTGTATTTTCTTTTGATTTTGTTTCCATATAATTGAATTTGTTCATTATAAAATTCAGCAATAGTGATAGTGAATATAAATTTAAGTGAGTTTTTAATGTATTAATGTTGTAATAGCTATTTATGTAACCATTTGGGAACAGTACTATTTTGTGCAACGAGTAGATTTCAGTAAGGATGCAAGTTAAATAAAATAGTGTTTCCCATCGTGTTTCATATAAGGTTTTCTATTTTTGACCAATTTTATGTTACGAGTTCCTATAAAACTCTAGGAGATGACGTTAATACTGTCCACCCTGGGCACCAGGTACCTCGAAGACCGTTGCCGTTATGATATTCGACTTTAGCGACCCCAAACCCTCCGAGTAGCAAAAGTGGACTCATTTCCATCAAAATTTACCGAGTTGTAAATTTTTTATTTATTGCCTCTTCGAGATGCACTTCTAAAATTCATTTTTTCAAAAGTAACTGACCAATTTAGTTCACAAAGTTTATAGACGTTGTCACGAACCGAACGCAGAAAACCGCATTAAGATCTACCTTACTGCTCAAAAAATCTGAAGATCATTGCTTGATTTTCTCAACTATTTACCCTTTGAACCCCATAGGAAGTAACTGAAAAGATTACTTGTCTCACTCGCATAATCTTGCTGGATTTAGGAAACCAATAGATTATTGACATTCTAATCTTTGTCTTATACATATAAAGCCAACAGAGAGGATTTACACTATTCCAATTCTCCCGGTTTAGAGTGCATTTTTCTAAAATGTACATAGGCAAAAAACTGGCGCGATAACCCTTTTTAATCTCCAACAGAAGCTATAGAAAAGTTTCTGAGGACCAAAAAGCTGTTGTGGAAACACCTGGCACATCATTTTCATCACCTTCGAAAAGGAAAAGGAAAAGGAAAACAAATTCTCCAGAATCTTACCTAGAAAATGTTGGTTAAATTGAATCAATACGAGAAACAATCTACGATTATTACATAATTGGAAAAGGGAGGCCATCTTTAAAGGGTATGAATTTTTATGAATTAATTAAACGACGGGGATGGTGGTCGAGCGGTTAGCATGCCATCTCGACTCGAAAGCTTCAGCAGCAGTGTGTGGATTCGATTCCCCTCACTGCACTGATGTGAAATAAATTTTCAATAATTTATCACCAAGCCCAGGGCCAATGTACACGTTTTTCCTCCAGAAGGGAAATTATTTTTAACAACCCACAATTTTTTTATAGGTGGATCATACCATCCTTATTAACATACTGAAAGCCCCAAAGTCTCCAATTCCGGGAATGGGAGACTTTGGAATTTTATTATCTTGGACTTATATACAATTATACGCAATATAAATTAACACAATCTCAAATTAGCTCAAATTATTATTTCTAAATAATACACATTTTTTTATATTAGTGCAATCCTTACTAATGATTTAAGTGCGGCTTACTTTAATATATTTTACATGCTTGTGAAGTTTTGTCTCTAAGAAGATAGTAATTGTTCGTCGGCACGTGATTGATTGCTTCTGTTACGGGCACCAACTTCTGTTTAGAGTGTAGAAGTACCATTTTTCCCTACAGGCGGCATTGCAGGGGCCTCGGGTAACTGCAAGTAGGGAATGTCGTTATTCCCAGAGGCCACGTGATAGATGAATAAACCCCTACTACTTTACTTTAATAGTTAACAGTAACAGGTTTATCAGTTTCCGATAAATGATACTTAAGTAGATACCGACTTAAGTAGGGTGTTTAGGGAAGTAGTGCAATAGAAGGAAATAACAGCAAAAGCAATAGCCATATTATTAGACCGTGAAAAAGCTTTGAGAAATCCAAGCTATGCGTAAAAGAAATTTAAAAAAAAACAGATTTATAAGATTTTTATGGTTCCGAGAGGTGCAAGGCCTATCGGTTCGGTAGTAAGCAGCCGCTTACTGTCCATGTCACTGCAGGCGAGCTGGTTTTATTAATTTCCCCGGATAGTTGCGTAGTGTTGAAATATTGTTCCGTCACTACATGATTTCCGAAGTTTTGTGGAGTGGGTTCGACGTTGCTCCGGCTCCGTTGATTCCTAGCCTGCTCCTAGTCAATATTGGATCTCGTGTTTGACCGCACCATTTGTCAAAAAATATTTGCTTTCATTTTAGATGCGAGCAGAACTGGAAATAATACTAACTGATTCGGAAATAAAATAATAATGTCTATCTAAAACAATATAACAATGACAGTGAAAACTAGCGTAATGAGGGGTAAAATATTTCCCCTTCATTACAACGTAATTTACTGCTCCCCACTCACCACCCATCAAAAGGTATCTTGGTGATACAGTTTCGATTTTTAGTCATATAAAATTATAATAATTTAATTGCTCTTTGTTAATAGTTTTTAAATGTTAGCACAACTTTACGTTAAAATTAACTTGGTTTTCAAAAATCTAGAGTTTTATTACCGACTTGGATTTCGCATGTTGTCAAAACTATAATTACTTTATAATAATAATAATGATAATAATGTTTATTTGCATAAATAGTAGATTATCAAATATAAACAATGTATATAATATGTATGAATGTTAGTATTAATAACTAACTAAATATGAAAAACGTACACAAACAATTTAAATTCATAATAATAATACATCAATAATAAATACAATTAACACATACATTTGCAAATAAACAAATATACTCAATAAGTGATTTAACACTTGTTTTGAGTTAAGGAGAGCAATAATTATGAAACAAATAAAAAAAAAAAGATAAGATAAATAATATTATGCCATAAATCACAATGTACGAGCATCTCGTAACTAAGTGACGAGTGGTTACGAGTAGTACGATTTACTCGTACTACTACGAGTAATTAGTACAAAAATCTCAACGTTTCAGTTATAAAGAATATAAGGTAGGTAAGTTGTTTAAAAAAAATAATTATGAAATATGATTTTTGACTGTTGAAATATATAGTGTTTAAGTTTTTTTTTGTATGATGTAATGTTAACTGTATTTTTAATTTTGACAGGATCTGTGTTATAACTTTTAGGAGCTAGATACTCAAAACATCGTTGTCCAATAGATGTTAACATAAAATGTGTAGTATGGAGGTGTTTTTGTCTAGTATTGTAGGCATGACCCGGCAATGATGTGTTATTTTTTACCCGGTGATACTTTATGTTGAGATTATAATAGTACATTTGTCTAATATCAAAAACATGTGCCTCTTTATATAAAATATTACTAGGATGTGCTAAGTCTTTATGTAGCAATATTCTGAAGAATATTTTCTGAATAATTTCCAGAGGGCGTAAATGAGTTTTATGCGCATTGCCCCATGCTAATATACTGTAGCGCAAATGGCTTTCCACCAAGGCAAAATAAAGTATTCTTAATTATTGTTGTAAGTTAAAGATATTTCGTAAGTATTTAAATTTATAGAATATCGTCTGTAGTTTCCTTATTGTAAATTTTATATGTTTGTCCCATCGTAAGTGCCTGCCAATGACAACTCCTAAATATTTAATTTCTGTTGAAGGCATGATGATATTTTCTTTCTTATGAAGTCCTTTCCTACACTTATTTTATAATGTCTGCTCTGCACAAGAATAGAGAAAATAGGTCATTTATATAGATAGAGAACAAAGCCGGACCCAACCCTGTACCTTGTGGTACTCCATATTCTACAGGTAGTGTATCACCTATTACATTATTTACTTTCACGCTCTGATGTCTGTTGGTTAGACAAATTTGAAATAGTTTTAAACTATTCCGTCTGATACCAATGTCATCAAGTGATTGTAAAAGTAAAGTAAAGTAAAAGTAACGTTAATTGCTAATTTTGATCGAGGAAGACTGATGATGACATTCGCAAACTAGAGGCGTACAGAACAAAGTAATCGTTAATATATTAATATTATTGTCAAATAATATACTATTAAAATATATTTAAAATGAACTGTGAATGAATCGATATGACACGACAAATAAAATTAATAAGAAACAGTGCCCTATTTAATTCAAAATAACCTCTGACCCATCCATATTGGCTGACTCTCCAAATAAAATTATTAAAACTCATCAGCGATAAATCAATTTATTGTAATGTAATTATAAAAATCCGTCCCTACATTGTTTTCACTCCCACGCAGCCTCTTCATTCACTCCAAGAATCAATTTACATTGTTTCGTTTGAATGTGATGTTCCATTTCCATTTATTAACTGATTGGATCTTGACCACGAATTATGTAATTTATAATTAAAAATACAGATAAGCAGTGTGCGTGTCTATCATAGACACAACGGACGAATAATCTTCTGATTATAATGAGCATCTTGCGTCGATCAGGACCAGTGTTCGATTGTTAAGGATACACAAGCATAACCGTCCGCTTGCTGCTGTCTATCAATATTTTTATCCAAGTGCTGTTGGTGTTCAACTCATATACAAGTTAATATATATATATATATATATATATATATATATATATATATATATATATATATATATATATATATATATACACATATTTATATATTTTGTGAAAAGTAATCTTGGGTTTGTAGCATTTCATTACATAGATAAATAAACAAATAGACGAATAATAAGGAAGACACCAAGTCCAGTTACCAGTTCTATATCTGGCCATATACACGGAAATGAACCACTTAGAAGTTGTACAAGTTCGTTCACCTTTATTGAGGATCTTCAGAGATTGAGGATCTTCAGAACTTAAAATATTAATACTCCTTGCAGTGACGTTTTATGACATTATTTTTTGATGGAACTCAAATTCTTAGAATACACAAACCTAGTCTACTATTTATATTTGTTCTATTTGAACATATTATATATAAAAGCATTCGGCATATAGTTATCCAGAAGATGTTAAACTTTAAAATGCATAAAATCTTGTAGATCCTATTGAAAACAACTATTTTCTTAAGCTATGTGCTAGAGAATATTGAATTACATATACAATAGAATTCTATTGTATATTATTATGTAATTCAATATTACATGAAATCTGAGAAAATAAACTGATGCCATCTCCCCATATATTACAGTTCAGGATAACATAAAAGTTATAAAGTGTAAAAAATGTGTTCATCAGTTGTATTAATTTATAAGTTTATCTATATCAAAGCATCTACTTATGTTTACTACATTAAATTATATACACTGATCAAAAATTGAAAAGGATCAGAATAGAGACACATAGTTAACCTACAACACCGTATCTTTAAATATAAGAGATGGAAGGTAACGAAAAATATGTCACATATTCTTAACAATGTATATCCATATACCCAAAAAGATTTTTGGCTCTGTGATTCTTGCATCAAAAGATATATGAATATGCAAGGAACTGAAGAAATGCTTCTGATCTGACATTATTTGCGTAATTTTTGAGGGCAATAATAAAAACCAAGACTCAACAACGTATTGACCTTGATGTGTGCTGCAACATATATTTAATCTGCCAAATTAAAATGCGAACTATATTACAATTCCTTATTATGGTAGTTGCTCATCGCATCAAAAATGCACTTCTGCCCACCTCGCGGGACACCCATGGGCGAGAATGACTAGGCAGTGATTGCGATTATCGAAGAGATGCTATCACCGACCCCCCAACTCGCATTCGAGTCTGTCATTTACCTGGGCACCTCTTGTCAAATTATACAACTACAATTATTCTTCTTCAGTTTTCTATAATGCCCGCTGGGTCCTTACCTTATAGGTTCCTTCGAAGAGATCCAATAATAATTTAACAATGATGGGACGGATTAGATGAGTGGACCACTTCGCTGTGACACTTAAGTCTTGAGCTTTGGTACTCTTTGGAATGAACAATGAAATGTGTATAGAGTGACATCAAATCAGAAAGCCAATATATCATCTAGATATATGAGCTAGTTAAATTAAATTGTGTTCTTTTATAGGTATCAGTGTAATTTATTTTCAAGTAAATGGTAATTTCATCATTACTTGGTAAACATCTGATAGAGCCGTAATTCAATTTTTTCGTAGGCTTTCTTTATTATAGTCGTTTATTATTATAGTTGTCATATACCAACATATTATAAAATCTTAGACAAATTTGTGTTCGTTATTTTTGGAAATAAGTTAATTTGGAAAAGTTAATAAAACTTACTTAAATCACAGTTGAAATCAGACTGCAGCTTTATCTTTCCTTATCCGTCGTTCCCAGTTTTTGTTCACTCATTGTCTTTGTTATTAAAAGAGATACACCGTATATAACTCATTATGTTTTAATAACTTTATTTAGCAAACGTCCATTTTTATAAATTACTTGCAAGTAAGCTTTGGTCCTATTTATTGGACCTCTCGTACACTTTTGAAGAAAGTTACTCTTATTCCTTAAAAATCTATACAGAAACTGTTTATTAAAATTTCGTTTTGGTTACCAAAATTTTTCTTTTATCGCTGTTATTTAGCTGAAAAAAATATTCTGCTCCGAAAATTTAAAATTGGTTAAAATTGAATTTGAAAACTTACGGTTGGTATAAAATAGGTTAATAAAAGCCTTCAGGAAAGTTGTGTCAAAACTCTTCCAAAATTGTCCCGGCGAGGCCCTGTATTTTTTCAGTATCGTCTGTCCAGATTTCAGCATCTAGAGGCACCTAATGGAAAAGGCTACAAATGTATTAAACTACTAAGTAAAAGGTACCTAGGTTATTATTATAAAGCTATCATACTCAAAAGACAAATATTAAGTACTTACCAGACAAAATTTCTTTCCAAATTGAGCTCAATAAAATAATATAAATCACTAAATGAAAATTATAAACCATAAAAGTTTCTGAAGCCACCATCTTAGTTAATGAAACTGACAGTTGTTAAAAAGAACTAGTTTGAACACCAACAAAACAGCGGTGTGTATTTAGTGTTGCAGATAGGTAGAGTAAAACAAGCTACGTACAACGGTTTTATAGAAGTGTTCATACTTCATTAATAATATTTATGGTATCTTTTTCTGTTAAGAGATTGTAAATTACTTATTTCCAAAGGTTGATATGTTAACTTTGCTTTTGATTCTCTCTCTTATATAATAAATATATTAATAGTAATGTTTTGTTTAAGTATGTGTATAGAGTGTTGTTCCAGCAGTGTTCCTGAATCGACTACTGAGGTAAGATCTTCATGTTCGATTAGGAAGAAGATAAGGAGCTTAGCCAGGGTAAAATTAGCCAAATCATGCTGTGTACTAATATTTTGTGTTAAAAATATTTTCATTTGAGGTGTTTTCGTAGATCTTTGGGTTAACTTCCTTGGCCATATTACGATTTCTGTCTGACGTAGAGAATGGGTTTTGAGTAATTTCTATACATAGTAAATGCGTATAGAAAAGCTCCTATTTATGTCATATTTAGGCAACGGCGACGGAGGGCTGCAGTGCGCCGCCCTGCCTAGGCAAATGACGATGTGCATGTAATTAATTATAGTTTCATATTCCTACTTTTTTCCTCAAATTCAAATCAATTAAATTAAACATTCACTTATATTAACATCTAATATACATTATGTACTATCTTATTAACAATATTTACATTTGCGTCCAGCGCCCGCACTATAGAGCCCTCTCGCACCGGCTATGGAGAAACCCGCCGGCCAGGTGCCGAGGCTGAACGCTGAACACCCAGCCAGCAGCTCGGCTTCTCATAGCAAATAGTCGGTTGCCATGGAAACGGCACGCGACTTTAAACGGGATTGCGGGCGTAGCTCGACCAGCCCACAGTCGTACTCCTCACCATTCAAACGGTTGACGTACGCGCGCCGGTTCTTTTATTTTGTAATATTGTTTTGAGGTTGAAGGTAGAAGAGAAACAATGAGGGTATGAGGATCTCATGAACTTAAACTTTAGTTCTCTGAATTTGACAGACAAGATACACAAAAAAATCGAACGCACTGTGCTCATATTAAATTTAAGTCAAATGCAACCCGGTTATAAAAATCGACGAGGGTTTACACGAGTTGGACGCAAGTATTTATTAAAAGACGTTATAATTAATTGTGCGATTGCGAAAAGATAAAAAGCACGAAAAACCGGCCAAGCATATGAATAATATTGTAAAGTTTCAGGTACCGGGCAAAACTAATATCGGTTCTAGTTTAAGTAATGCGTATGCAGAAAATATTCGCAAGCACAACGAAATGGTATAAAAAACCCCAAACGCCCTCCCAAACAAAAATGTCACCAACCGCCATTGTATATACTCCAATAGGGCAATAAATTTATTTGCAGAAATGTAATTCATACTGTTAATACTAGACAAGAAAACCAGTGTAACATTCCATAAGTCTTAATATTTCTTTTTATGTTCCTAAATCTTTAGGCTTAAATATCTATAAAATAAATTAAACAGATTAAAAATAGATTAAACCTAGTCATAAAAAAACAATCTATCTGATTCACTAAATGTTTAACTATTGACGTTTAAAAATATTCCTTATTGGAAAAATTATACAGGTATCATCTAATAAAAATGTATCCCTAGTCCTAAGGCATTAAATTCCTATTCATTTTATATTAACTATGGGGAAAATTATATTATTTATATTAAAATAATATCATTATATACTACAAATTAGAGTTTAACCAATAAATCCTTCATTTGGCTTGATGGTTTTATTATTCATCGAGTCAAATATAAATTTGGTAACATATGACATGAATAAAGAAAGAAAAACATAAAAACATAATTTATTTAAGCAGATGAAAGACATCAGCTCTGATACCTATTATTAAGTAGGTAAATACATTTTTTCATCCTCGCCACACCTCTGCTTCTTTTTAACAGTTGAAATGGCACCTTACGGGTATCAATAAACAGCGATTAACAAAATTAATAGCCACAAATACTGGGTGGAAATTAAAATAATTTCATTATCTCCGCAGCGTTAATAACTGTCAGTATCGTAAACTTGTGAATAAATAACGACCGAAGTTAATATGTTATAATTTATGCAGCCTCCTTGTGACTGCATCATTTCTTAGATAAATACGATACGTCTTCACCGTGAACGCCCCACGTTACCTTTTTTATTAATGACGTCTCTTGTAGTGTTAAAATATTCAAAAATATTCTGGTTATTAATTAAACACTGCCTCTTCTTGAATACTCATAAGTCATTCTAGTTGGCTCAGGCGATGGAATTAAACAGGTAAGAATCGCTGGTGCCAATCAAGGTGGCCGTGATGCTTTTATAACGCCACGTTGTCAAATTTAGAAAAAACATGGGATTTTAAGGAAACTTTTTAATAGATATTTATGATACAAGTGTGAAAAGTACATGTCTAAGGCACGCATATGAAAGTTTTCCGATTCAGTGATGCAATTCATATAAGGAAGTTTGTATAGAGCTCCCCGCTTATTATATGCATTAAATTTCTTGTGATCAATCACACCTCACATGTTGTAGTATGCGTTTTTATGTTTTTTCATTATTGGATAATGGATATTGTTCCTAACGTCTATTGAAACAACCTATCTACAAAACATATTTTTTACACAGAGAGAAAATGTATTATTGCATCTATTATTTTGATATTTATTTTTGTTTCTCTACAGCCTGCTGTATATTCAATCCATTACTTCAGTTTTTATCTTAGGTGGTAGCGGATTTATATCAATAAAGCTAAAAAGATACATACATTCTGTTTTCTTGTTTACAACACCTTTGGTATATCCCTCATGATCAAAGTATAATATTTTATATGCTTCATTTAATAGCGCTATGCCCCTATTGTTTTAGCATTCTCCTCTATCTCCTTTTTCATATATAAGGCAGATTATTGCATTCCTTTGCCAGTTCTTTATTTCCCCATATCATATCTAACAGTTTCTGTATATGGTAGGTTAACTCATTCCCTCCATATTTAAATTTAATAATTTCCGCTGTCAAATTATCATCCGGGACTTTTTTCAGTTTTTAAATTATTTCCTTAATATCTTCATTATTCAGTGGTACAATGGTGGCCTTCTTCTATATGGGTTATGTGTGTGTTCCTCTGTTTCTTCTTCCTTATTCTTGTTTCTTATTCCTTATCGGTTTAACAAGTAGTTAAAATATTCCACCTTCTCAATATACTTCTTCTCCCGCAAATTTTTATGTTTATAGAATATTATTTGTCTTGGTTGGTATGGTCTTCCCTCATCCTTCACTCATTGGTATAGGTCTCTAATGTCATTACTTTTGTAATTCTTTTCTATTTGTCGTAATACAGCTTCAAAACATTTTCTCTTAACATCGCTTTGGTTTTTTTCTTTGTCCTTCGTATTTCTTCTGCGCTTTATCAGTTCCTTCTTGTAGCATTTTTTATCTTAGTATTAATTTAATTTTAAACTGTCTTGCACACTTTATCAAACTATACTTTTATTCGTTATGTAATAACTGTGGTGTTATTTGTAGTTCTTCTCTTTATTTGGTTTTTAATTTCTGGTACCAATTGTTTCAGTTTTCCCCTACCATAAAGTGGTCTTGCATTCTTTATCAAACCATACATTTTTTTCATCAATTTTTTATTGCATTTTTAACCGTAGTTTCTATCTCTTTTATTATTTCGGTCCATATTTCTCCCAAGCCTCTATATATTCTTACGTTTCTAATAGATTTCACTTCTGTTTTTTTATGGCAATATGGTCAATTTGGTTTCTCGGCTAGATTGTTGTTATTTAATTTTTTTCTATTATCTCTACTCTTTGTTCTGATTTCTAGTTGCTCTACACTCTTCTTCAATCCTATTTTGGTATCCATTCTTTCATTTATAGGAGATGGTTATTAGTTAGCTATAATAATCTAACTGTTAATCTGAATATACAAAATTATTTATAGGGAAACGATTGGCAACGTCGCGGCAAAGTTCCTCGCTGGTGTTTTAGTGATTCAGCGTTCAATTAATTATAAAACTAGTCTTAGACGGCCAGTCACTGATAAACAAGGGTGTGTGTTCTTAATGATTTCTATTCAAATGCCATGGAGATACTCTCAGTTCCAACGCTCAACATCGACAAATCTTTATTTGTGTTTGTTTAGCATTAAGCTCACCTTTCAATTAATTTTTACATTAGGCATGTGGTCTAGATGAAAATAAGGTAACACATATTATATATGTTGTTTGAGAAGAAATATCTCTAAATTCTAATTAAATTTTGCCTTGCGTCATATAAATTAAAGGCCTTGAAGAGAAATGGCATAATACAGCGGCCTCTTCTTTCTGTAAAAAAAAATTCCAACTAAATATGTATAAGAAAACTTACAACAAATTGTATTTTTCTAATTTTGACATTTGTGACACGAGTGACTCTTTAAATGACACTTTTCACAACCAGTTATGAAAAGTAAAATTTTACGCAACTGGTTTTGTAAAGTTCATTTCATAGTGGGTTATTTAGACTTGACAAGCTAATGAAAGTGACAAGCTCTCACACCGTTACAACCCACTGGATTGTTTTTAAACGAATAAAATTCAGAGTTTTCTTGTAGGAATATATAAAATTGATCAAAATTAAACTCTGCTTGCCCGTTACTCAAAACATTAATTTTCCCAACTGGTTACATAAATGGCTATTATACTACATTAAAGATTTAGTATTATACTATTGATAAAACTATCGAATAATTTTAAATTTTTATTTCAAATTAATCCTTTTTGTGAAAATAAATTCTGATGAATCAAGTCATTTAAACACTATGTGTAGGAACAACAACAGTATTTTAAAAATATTCAGTGAACAATCATAAATTTTATGAGAAGGTTTATTCTTAAAAAAAATAAAGCCTAGTGTTATGAAATTTAAGATTATTTACTTCAAACTTAAATGCTATTTAAATGGCAAATACTAGTATTTTGATTCAAATAAGAGAATAGTTAGTATTCCCCTCTCCAGCACTAATTACTGTATCCTTCTCGTCATATGCTACTAAGTAGAGTTTGGATATATGCTTGAGGAATTACGTACTTATATTGTGCAGCAAATCGAAGCTCTTCTATTGTAGTCGAAATGGGATTTCCTTATGGTTTGCGGCGTCTTAACTCATCCCACATATATTCTAATGGATTTAAGTCTGAGCTATATGGTGGCCAATTTAATCTTTGAATCCGGGCTGCATTAAGGTAACTAGTCACTATGTCAGATGCATGCGGTGGAGCGTTATAGTGCATTAATATGAATATTTCCTTCCAATATGGCCGATATATGGCAAAACATGATCTGGCAGGATGTTTTCGATATGCAAGTCACTAGTCATTCGTCCACTCACTTGTACGAGTTCGGGGCGTCCCTCCCAAATAATATCTCCCCCAAAGCATTATACCGCCACCTCTAGACTAATGGTCTATATGAGATTGCAGCTGGCGTACCATTCCCCAACTGTTCCATAGACGTGGTTTTGTCCATATAGTTCCCACAATTGAGTTCTCTCTCATCCGCAAAGAGAACATTTTTCCAATTCTCAATATTCCACAGAATATATATTCTGGCAAATTCTAAGCGACGAGTTTTGTAATTTTGGAGAAGGCGTTGAATTTTGGCAGGCTGTCTTGGCTTTAAACCTGCTTCTTTTAATCTTCGTATGTCGTACATTTCGTAATAATTCATTTTTGATATGGATCGATATTAATATGCGAGAATCAAAAAACTGTCATAAATTGCTGTTGTACACCTTTTGCGCCCTTGACCAGGTCTTCCTACAAAATTTTCAGTGTCTTGATACCTATTTAAAATATTCGTAACTGTAGATTGACCTTTCCTGAGACGTCGTGCGGTATCTTTTTGTCTATATCCTTCGTTATATGTAGTTACAATGTGATGGATACTTGGATGCACCATGTACCCCTAGTTAGATGTTAGAATTGAGGTGTTTTCTTATCCGAAGAAGAAAGAACGTCAGACAAAGGGACAGATAATGAAATAAAATAGAAATATGTTATAAATTGTGTGTGTAACGGAACTACAGGAAGCTTAACCTTTACACCAAAGTTTAATATGTATTCTGTAAACTTTGTTTCTGAACACGAAACGAAAATAATCTTAGGAGTGTTAAATTTAGATAGATAATAAAAAGTGAGTGAAAGGGGAAAGGATGAACGAAGTTAACAGCGTAACGGAATAGGATAAAAGGCTGGATGTGGATGTGCATAAGTAGAGTTAAATTTAGTTTTATAGTGAAAAGTGAGTGAAAGGTGAAGCGGATGAATGGAGTACAGAGCGTAACGGAATCGGATAAAGGGCACATGAATGCAAAGAATATGACTAGAAGGAGAAAAAGAGGCCTAGACTAGAAGGAAAAAATGGAATTGTTTCCAAAAGTAAAATAACATATATCAAATTAATGACATCAAATAAATAGAATAAAAGTATTATAAATTTCTGCAATATAAGAAAAAGTCCCGCTATTCAAGGGCGTATAGAGAATTTATTTAACAGACATTTCTAGCAAAAGAAATAACCGGATTTAACAACATATAAAACTAACATTAAATAGTGATATTTTGGAGTCCGTATGGGGTACGTGTATATTAAAATCGGTATTTTCAATTCAAGAACGAGCGAGAAACGCAATAGTTCTGCAATAAGACGTTGCAATAAATAGGTATATTTATTTTGTTGCATTTCTAGAGCCAGGAAGTAAGCAGGTGATAAATCTTTCTATAAAGAGTTGTTGTAAAATCAATACTGTTTGCTGTATAATACATTTTTTGTTACAGAATATGAAGATAGATATAATTACAACTTCAAATCGAACATTATAAAATTTGTATTATTATTTAACTGTTCAAAACTAAAGTAACGAATTTCGTTAGTTATTTAATACAAATTTTTACTCATGATGATGATAGATGTAACGCTGCTCTATGATATGCTTGCCACACATTGGGAGTCGCGTGGGTTTTTCTTTCTTTTCCCGGTTCCCGATTAATAAATCGTTCTTTCTGACTTCTGACAAATGTTGAAAAAAATCGATGACTTTTTTTGAGAAATGTAGTAGACAATTTTATTCTCATTGCTCCTAACAATAGTTAGAATTTCTACTGATGAAGGTAAGAAGTGATATGTGATTTTCCTCAATGAATAGATTTTTTATAAATAATAATTTTAGAATTGTTGATACTAGGCCTGGCAGATGCGATGCAGGTGTGTTAAATTATCAAAAATGACCATTGATGACATTGAGGACAATTGTTACGTTCACTTTTAGTAGTTAACTATTCTGTAATCCGAAACGTGTTGTAGGTATATTTGACGGATTTTGAACAGTGACTACTCGTACCCTTTTGCATGTGTTTAATTCAGGTCCGCATATTCATTGCTTTCATTATTCTATTGTCTATAGTCTATTGCATTTCGTTCATATTGCCACAGCGCATTTTCTGGGTCGTTACCACAAATATCTTTGTTAAAATCTGTGCTTTCTTAATATTTTGTTATGGACACGTGCAGTTCTGTAACGCTGCTCTATGATATGCTTGCCACACATTGGGAGTCGCGTGGGTTTTTCTTTCTTTTCCCGGTTCGAGCTGAAGCCAGTTGGCGTGCTAGCAGTGTGTTAAAAATTGTTTTTAGTGGTTTCCCAATTAAATAACGTCGTTGTACGTTCCGATATCGGGATATAATAGGGGAAGTCACTATTCATGTATTTAGATTTTAGATCTGTACATGCCACCATTCGTGGGATTAATAATAAACTTTAAATTAACACGTTGAGGTAAGCCATTTTGTCTTTTTTTTGAAACCGCGTGGTCACATTTTATTTTGCCTCTTTTGTGTTCTTTAGAACCTGCGTTACATCGAACTGGCGATAGTTAGCTGAAGAGCACAGCGAGATTGTCTCTTCGAAGTCGTTCGTCCAACCATTTAAGTTTGTGTCCTTGGCGTTTTATGTAAGATACGCCACCTTTATACCACCTTCATACCACCTTTAAGAACACCTGTAAGGACCTTTCTTTTGGAGAATCTTTTGAAGTCCATCGACCCCTGTACTAGAACATAGAGGGACAGGACCTTCGTATTGGAAGTTTCCACATACCAGAGCCTAGTTCTAAGTATAGTTTAAAAGGGGACACACCCTGTTAGATTGACTTGATATTGCTGGTGATATTGCTGGTGCACTTAAGAATATAATATTACTACGAGCCCTCAGCTAACATTTGACGTGTCTATATGTATTCACCTGGTACACTTGTGGATGGACCATTTCAAATGCATCAACCAGAAACATTTTAATACAGGGAGAACCAAACGATTCATTCATTAAATGCTAGAAGATCAGATCCATCATTGTTCTAAAAAGTGCAATGATGATTGAGTAGCTAACCTTGAAAATACTTACCGATGAAAAGTAACATTTTCCGGACTTAAATGATTCACCCTTTTACAAACTATACAAGGATGCACCATAATTACATACTTATGGTTCACCTAAATCGCAATAAATACAAATATTCATAGAACACACGAAAGAAAACAGGACGGAGTTTCCGCAATCTCTCAACATCTGCTTTCGTTCATAAATCGACCATAACGTAAAACCCGAGTAAAACGCATCAGGCGACGTTGCCGTTGTTGAGAATTATATCTCAAGGCACAGTACATTTTCGGTTTTCACCATATATTATTAACGCAATAAGGCAATAAAATAGATTACTTTTACCAAGAAGCTGTTTTAAATAACATTTTTGTATTAAAATGAATCAGAATTGTTGAAATTGTGAAATTATTTGAACATCTCGTAAGGTAATGAAAGACTTCAAATTCAACAGTAAGCCTGGCAAATATGCCGTTCGGGAGAAGAAGATGGACAACAAGGATGGAACGATCTTGGATCGGCCAAAAACGTAAACAATTCTCTCTCCTGTATTAAAATGTCTCCGACATCAACACTAATAACTTCGTGACAAAATATGTATTTTATTATGGAATAGTATTGAGATCTACAAATTTCGCAGGTGAAACTTACATCACATGACCACACGTAATTAAGCCATTATAATATTAAAAACTTAGCACGTATAATATTTACTGTAGCGTGTAAGAAAACATACAAGGTTTTTTGCCTCGTTTAGTAAACCTTGTAGGACTTTTTCTTCAAGCAAATCATCGCCCGTTTTCAATTTAAAATATTTATTATGCAGTTTACGATTCCGTCTCGCATATTACATCGGTTCGCCCCGGAGCAGGATATTATATGCAATTTCTTAATGCTCAACACCTTCCCGGCGATAAAAGTGTCGGGAAGTCTAGCTCGTTATGATGAATTTCTCTGGGCTGAGGAGCATTACCGGTCAACGAGTGTCATGGTGGCCGTTGACAGACAACTTGTTAGCTGGCGCGAAGATTAGCTTTCTAGATCAGAACATTATGCTCACGGGCAAATCGCACCTCGCTTAGAGGCCACCTGGTCGGGTACCTCTGGTGTTCTTGTTTCTCATCAGTGGTGTGCCAAATAGATTATTTTTGGGTTCAGTTATTAATGCGGAACAACCATGCTCTTCAGAATAGTGCTAATGAATGTTTTTGTTTGTCCTATGTGCGTCATATTTTATAGAAATATATGAGAAAAGTATTAGATCAATAGAGAAAAACAAATATCAAGTTTATATTTTAAATGCTTGTTATACCTGTACAGGTTATGAATCTTAGATTCACTGACTACATAAAAAAATATATAACCGGCGTGAAAACATTAATCTGAGACGGATTTTTGGTAAGTTAATAGAGACTTAAATCTACTTGTAAATATTTTTTCTATACCGTAATTTTTATGGTCATCAAATAAAAGAAACCAACCACATATGAAACTATAGTTCCAGACAGTAAATCCATAAATAAACATCATTTAGAAATAATAAGAAATATAATTCTTACAGATAATGAGTATAAATATAATAAATAATGGGAGCTATAATAATATTTGTCATAAATATATGATTATTAATTAATAATAAATGATTATTAAGTAAGTACTAAGACTCAGTACTTGACTTTAGAGAAGTAATGGAAGAATATAGAGAAATATATAGATGAAACAGGTTCCATTTTCAAATAGCAGCATTAATTTTATTATTTGATGTTTAGGTGAATCCAATGATTTATGAAATCATTGATCAGCTGAAACTTATTTTTAGATTATTACAACAAATTTACTGCCACCTTACTTAAGTTTACTCGCTACATTTTGTTATGAAAGGCGTTGTATTTTGAAAACTGCTTTATTTTATGTTTTCATGCATAAAACTAGTGATATAAATAACATGATTCATGAACAATTATTATTATATTTTTTTTCACCTTTGGAATTATAATTCTGCATGTTTTACAAACGTGAAATAAAAAGTTATACGTAGGTACCGCCAACAGGGGGAATTTTTCTATTATTTTTCCATATTTTTGGGCCTGATACGTAAAAAAAATTTTTAAAAAAGCATTATTATAGGTAAACCAAGGTATATTATATTGTTGGGTGTAATTAATATTTTGCCCTGACGCTCAAAATTTTGTTTTTCACTTCTTTTACTGCCATTTTCAAATTTCTGATAGGGTAATTACCATTCGGATTTATGCCAAGCGGTTTTAGATACGTTTGACGCATTTTTTGGGCGTCCAACTTCACCCTGGAATAATATACCTAACATTGTAAAAAAAACTAACTCCAGTAGTAACTCCATTACTTCTGGAAAAACATAATTACTCATTCAATAATGCAACTTGTCAGGCAAAAAGGTTGATATACCGCCCGCCAAATCGTAGCTACAGTAGTTATAAGATTAAATTTATGAAACTGCGGATCAGCGGGTTCCCGTGGTCCTCTGCGATGACGTAGAGCTTCTTGGCGTGGTCCGTCGTGTACTTGCTGCAGCGATTAGAGAAAGAGCCGTAAGCAGAAGGTTGTTGGAACACAGTTTACATTCGTGATCAAGGGCTATGCCGTAGACCTGGAGAAAGGTTTGCCCAGTATAATATTGGTGGCAAAAAATTATTTTGGTTGTGGCTTAATAATTACGTGGGGTGGCATTAGCATGGGAGCTCGCACATAATTAGCAGTGGTAAATGGTGGTGCAGTAACTACAGATAAGTACTTGCGAAAAATATTGGTATCCCATATTGTACCTTTTGCCCCAATAATAGATAACAATTTCCTGCTAATCCATGACAATGCCCGTTCTCATGTGGCTCGAATTGTTCAAGACTACTTGGATGAAATATCTCAATCCTGTTGGTCATGTCTGGGAGATGATAGAAAGACGAGGTCCATCCACAATTCATTCCACAGAATGTTCAGTGGTTTATTATTTAGAAATTAGTATCTCCTAAATACAGAAAGATATTTAATCGGGTTTAACGATCATATTTCCTGCACAGGAACATCCTGTAATCATCTAAATTTAATGAGAGGAAGCCAACATTATTTCCTTCAAAAAAATCTCCATAAATTTGCCTACAAATTTAAAATGTAATTTTTTTCAAAGGTCAAAGTTAATATCAAAAATCATATAAGTTCTATGACAAAAATTATGTAAATGCTTAATTTTTCCAATTCTCGCAGCAGCGTTCACATCACTGCGATACGTATTTACTTGCATAAAATTTATAATTTTTTTTGGCTGATATGTCCCTGGAGTCCATACGCCAAATATTGTTGGTCTATTTTTGCAGTAAACCATTTTTGTTTTGACGAAAAGAAAAATATGACACTTTACAAAGAAATACATTTTGTACACGAAATCTCGGAATATCTAGTTGATATTGTATTCATTTCTTGTCGTAGATTCTACTTATATATAACAAATCCGAAATGACAAAGTAAGAATTTTCAGATGATTCAGATATCAGTCAGACCTTTCTTCGCAATACACCTCCTGGGAAAACGTCTAATGACAGGTAATAAATACCATGGTAAGGTACAGATAGCTCCATCTTATGGTATGTCCAAGAGAGGTACATAAAACAAGGTCACTACACAAAACTTGCCGTAAGATAATAATATGCATATATCTTTTTTAAGTCCTAATCTGAAACAAATTGTTTATTATTTTAACACATGATAGTATTTTGAAATTCTGTGGCGACATAAATATACCAATAGTGTTGAAAATAACTTTCTCTGAATCATATATTCTTGTAGAACCGTACCTCTTTATGGCTACTGATTGCAAAAATTCTCATGTGTACAACAAGCAAATTACAAAGTAAATAAGAGTACAAAGTAAGGGTGATATGTAGACTAGGAAGAGGAGGGCAATCACTGGAATAACTCATCCGAAATAACTGGATCAACTGGAATAACTAATCCGAAAGATTTAGTGAATATTGGTCATGGTGAAGTGGATTCTCCAGAAGGGTAACAATATCACTACTGGATCTGCCATCATAAGATATTGGGTCTGTGAGGATATGAACAAGAAAATGAGATGGTCGAGCATGTGAATGTTCTGCCATATCAATACTTTTTTACAATATTAGGCTCGTAGAAAGCCTAGGCGAGACGTTTCTCCAGGGAGGAAGTAAAAGCCTTAG
This sequence comes from Tetropium fuscum, assembly GCA_964058915.1. NCBI lineage: Eukaryota > Metazoa > Arthropoda > Insecta > Coleoptera > Cerambycidae > Tetropium > Tetropium fuscum. The sequence continues at coordinate 13,382 of CAXKVY010000075.1, read as the reverse complement.
GTATCTTTTCCGTACAGATTATAGAAGGTATTGCATTAAATGCCTTGCGATAGTCGATCCAGGCCACATATATGTTTAACTAATTCCGCCTGGGCCCAGCAAGACGCATTTGCCAATTACTGCGTTGTAATGAGGTGGTCCTCATGACCCTTAATCCAATAATTTAGTGCATCATTAAAATATTTCATTAAGTGAAGATTTCAAGGAAACTTAGATAAAAATATCATAATAATTATTCTAAACGCATTCTCGTACTTTGTTGTGAATATTTTATATAAAATAGTAAAAAAGTGAACAATCAAGGAGCGTGAAATGGCTAACCTGCCGGAAGCCGGATTCCTGCTTAATGATATGGTGATATAAGGAGCGGAGGTATACAAATTAGCATTCCGATATTTTTTCGCCATTTTTCCTCATCCTCTACTTACCTCAGCAGCATTCCGCACTGCATTAACGGACGTCTATGTGTAGCTGCACCCACAATTTTAATTACACGACCGCATGATGATTCCGAAGCCCACCACAATGTGTGTATTATTCTATCAGGGCATGAAACAGGCCTTAATTGTTTTCTTGAGTGCATTTGCATTGCTAAGGGCCTGACTGATAGGTGTCAGTTCATGACTTCACATTACCTCACGCTTCGTAATGAGTTCCTTGCTTGTTGAATGTGTTCAGCGGGTTTGATTGTCTTGGATAAGTGCTGAACAGTTGTAGTAGTAAAAACAAACATAAAGTAGCAGTTACTTTCACTTTTATTTTTTTTTGGAAACTAATGCCTTATTTGATCCTCGAATAATTTTTTACATCTATGTTTTTATTGATTTCATTAGTTTTGGTACAATCGATAGGTTAGTACTGCCGTCAGAAGTTTCAGGAGTTACTTTTTTCAGGAGTTACTTAAGTCAGAAGTTACTTTTGAGAAAAACGGCAGAAACTTTACGATGTCCTTCACTAATGAAGATATATACGTTATTTATTTGGTTTTTTGATTTGGTAATTATTTATATGTACTTTAAGACAATAATTTACGTTCTGTTTAAAAAAAAATTGTTTAATTCTTTCTTGTTTCGTCTTTGGTAATTATGCGAGTAAGAAGTTGAAGTTAAAAGGTGGCAAACGACAAAAAACTGTTCAAATGCTGCCTTTTATCTACAAAGACTTTGAAGTGCCGCTATTTAGAAATACGCAAAAGACTTTTTAACTCAAAGAAGGTAAGTTTAAGTTTTAAGTAACATCGTATTATTAAATACAGGTTGTTTTTTAAAATAATAGTTATCTTGCAAGTTTTAAGGAGTTGTATGATCACAGTTATTTCCTAAAAGAAATAATTATTATTAGTTTGTGTTCTCATATATGTTTTATTTGCCTGCTGCTCTTTCATGGCTAGAGGAAGGGTTTTTGTTGTTGTTTTACTTACGGATACGGCTAAATATGGCTTGTTTGGTGTCTGCTTTTTCGATTTTAAGTAGGAGAAAAAGTCGCGAAGGCTGTCTTCTCAACCGAAAAAAGTTTTTACGCTCCTGACCGTCATATTATTAATTAAATTGTAGTATTCATAAATTAAAAAAATTGTGAAAGATTTCTTTTTTTATATATTTAATTTTTTTTTCTGATCCTAAAGTACGCTTAAAATAATAAAACCCTTTCCTGCAATGAATACAAGTGATTTATTTTCATTATCTATAAATTCTGAAAATTATTACAGTAATACATATTTAAAAGTGGGTACTTACATAAATTTTGGAGTATTATTTCAAAGAAACAAAAATATACACACTTAATATACACTTAATACTTACATTTAACAAAAACAAAAAACTAAAAATGACGATTACCAATCAATACCTACTATACTTACTTAAACTAGGTAGGGGAGACCGGGGACAATTGTAACAATTTCAGTACGATACGGCACTACTTTTTATGCATTGAAATCTATGTTTTAAAATTTGGGTATATAATTGACTTGGCTATTTAATTTATTATACTAAAGACAAGAATATACCAATCAAACTATTTACCAAATAAATAAATCATTTGTATATGCATGTTATGTGTTACATTTGTACCATCACTGGAGACAAATGTAACAAACCACGGGACAATGGTAACAAAGCATTAATATATAGAAACTACAAAAATAACACAAAATATATTTTACTTTCTCATACAAAATGGGTAACATAAAGGCAACATAAACTTAACTAACATAAACATAACAAAATTATTCTCTACAATTTATACAATAAGAAAATAAATCATCTTCATCGTCCCTGCATTCGGCGTGAGCCCAGCCCTTGCAGAGTTGACATTTCACCCATTTTTCGCCATGCCTGTCGTTAGAATAGGGTTCTAAACAATACAAACAATTCTTTTTCTTCGAAATAGTCCTTTTTACTCTATTCGCGTTCTTTTTTCTTATTTTAGCTGCTTCTTCCTCAAGTGCTATCTTCTCTGGTGTTTCTGTCAATATGGCTGGTTTTCTTTTTCTTCTATTTATCGTATTTTTCTTAAGGGTGATGGGAGGTTTTGGAAAGGGTCTAATTCCTTGGAAGTATTTATTTCATCTGCGTGCCTAGTTGTTGATGATGACTGCGAGCCCTCATTTGTCGAAACATTCTCCAACACTGTTCTGCCACCATCATTTTCATTGGATGTGGATGGTGCCGCTAGTTTTGATGTTTCCGGTTCTTTGGATGTGGATGGAATAGGTTCTCCACTCCTATAGGATTCTGGTTGACCGTCAGTAGCGGGACAATTAATTTCTATAGCTGTCCCATCTGTTAAATCAGCATCAGTGGGATCAAATGGCTTGTCAGTCGGTATAGATGGAGCAAATTCGTGTTCTTGAAAGATATCCCGATTGTAAGGGTAGATCCCAGTAACTTTAAAACCACTTAATATATTGAATGGCGTCGTAGCTTTTGGTAGTGCTTCAGCGACTAACCCAGGTAAGTCATAAATGGTCATAGTTTGTCCTGGATTATTTTTCATCCAAGCGTCCATACTGTTGTTCAGATATGCTTTAAGTGATCCATAGACACTACGGTCTAAGGACTGCAATTTGTGAGACGTATGGGGCGGGAATGACAGGAGAACAATCCAGTTTTCTCGGCAGAAATCAATTGTTTGCAAACCCAAATGCGATCTATGGTTATCCAGTATGAGAAAAATTTTATTTTCCAGAGAAGGTTTAGTATGCTTTGCAAAATGCTTTATATAAACGAAAACGGTGTCGGGGTCCATCCATCCAGATCCATTAGCTTCGCCGATTGAACCAGCCTCGAACATATCCCTCTCCATTACTGTCGTTAAATTGTCGCAAAATTTACTGACATTTATTTTATTAAAGTTAACAGCTCTGGCGTGACTTGTAGCCTCTGGTTCTCTTATAGATAATGTGATATTTCTCTTCATAAAATTAGAGAACCAATCTCTTGATCCCATCTTTGTAACATGCCATTGCTCTGGAACTTTAACGTTTTTGCTTATACAACATTCATACGTTAGTGAACGAACATCAGTTGGTGTAAGCCCGAAATACATATCGGCAGAATGACGTATGTATTCACAAAATATTAATTCGTCTTCTAAAGATAATATTTTGTTATGGGAATTATAACCAACACTGGGTTCTTTAATGCCACTTTTAACCTTTTTAACATATCTATGCAGCGTTACATGACAAATTTTAAATTGCTTTGCGGCTTCCCTTACGGAGATACCTTGGTCGAGAACCAGAGAAGTTGCCTGTTGTAAGTCTATGCGAGAAGAGCCTCTCTGAGTACTTCTCACTCTCGAACGTGGCATATTCCTGCAAGATAATATATTGACATTAATAAAAATTCAACTTTTATTATTTCGAACTCGGGGGACTTGTAACATGTTACAATCGTCTCCCAGGTGAGTGTTGCAAACGTACCCAGCTTCCATATTTTTTTAAAAAATTAATTGACAGAAGAAATACTGTTTTCATCGGTAAACTAATTTTTGCAAGAATGGCGCCATGTATAAATAAGATATACGCCAAATTTAAGTTCGGCTACTGCATATTTACTTCCGATTTTAACAAAATATATAAAGTTAACACCAATTACTTACAGTTCAGGAATGCGACCTTCGGCACCTGGAGATAATTGTACCACAACTGATGCGCTTAAAGTCCAACGGTGGGTACTTCAAACGTCAACGGCACGAAACACATAAGCGGCGCGAAGTTTCAATCACGCTAGCGATGGATAGGGCCCCTGCTACAATTGTACCGCGTTACAATTGTCACCGGTCTCCCCTAACTAAATTAAATAAAAAAAAACAAAAAAAATCGATATGATAAACTAGCAATTAATAATATAATATTATGGAACTATATTTTATTACTCACTGTTTTTAAGGTAATGATAGGTATAAGACTGTTAGTTTGTAACTAAGACTATATTTTTTAATTGAAGGACTAGGACATTTTTTTTAATAGAATATCGTTACAAACAGGTAAAACAATTTGATAAAAAAATCATAAAAAATATTTTTTTAGTTAATAGCTATATTTATACTTATAATGATATAAATTTAACGCTTCCTTATTAGCACTTCTCCTTCATGGTAAAATTGTAAAATTTATGATTTGAAAAAAAAAGTTAGTCGAAGTCACAAAAACAAAGAAACAGTTCTTATTTCTAAACACAAAATTGCATTTACAAGAAATAAATTTTGCAAATAATTTAAAATATTCTAGGGGACGGTCATAAAACCAAAGTTGAAGATCATAGGGCTGCGCGATGTAGGTACGTATAAAAATATTGTTTCGGTCCCGAATTTTACCTACTTAGGCGTCAATATAGATAAAAACTTCAAATTTGGAAAGCAAATTAACGACATATTAGCAAAAGCCAAATACAGACTACACCAAGTAGGAAGCATAATGATGCACGCGGACACAAAAACAGCTATAGTAATATACAATGCATATATCAGACCAGTTATGACATATGCGTCCCCAGTCTGGTACCCCTGGGCCACTCAACAACAAAAGAAAGACTTGCAAACCATTAAAAATAAAGCTCTTCGATTAGCCATAAACACACGACTCAGTACACACAAAAGAACAACCACACTACACCAAAACACAGGCATGCACACACTAGACACATACATAGAAACACGTATCATACCACAATTCATAAACAGACTCACAGCACACACTAACCCAACCATCCAAGCATCCATTATCCCAAAATTCAGATACCCACCCAAACATCCCTCCCTCAACTATATCTACACCCCAGAGCGTCCCATCCCCTACTAACTTTAGATGATGAAAAAATAAAACAAAAATATACAAAAAAAAATATAATATAATAAAGAGCAAAAAATAAATAAAAATCAAAAGCATGTAAAAAAAATAACACCACAACCAAAATAAAAATAAAAATAAAAACCGCAACAATAAAACAGAAAAGAACTGAACACAAAAGAGCCAACAAAACCGTAATAATAATAAAATAACTAATATAAAAGATGCCACATATTAAAACTAAAACTAACGTAGGATAAGAAAATGTATCAACGCTTAAACAGCCCACTTAATTTTTTGTTAACTAACATAATAACAACTAGAATAGAACCCGCAATATCCTCCAAAACATCCTAACCAACATAGACATCAAAAACTATAAAAACGGATAGTTAAGAACACGTTATAGATCACAACAAATTACACGGACAAAGTATTTGAGAAAATAGAGTTCCAAGCAAATTAGCAATCACGCAAAGCCGAATTTTACCAATATTGTGCCAGAACATATGAGTGGTGATATCCTTTCTACAGTACTACATGCGATGATGCCATGCTGCAGATCATGGAGAGAACATTTTATAACAGGATATATGACAGCCCACTTTCTATCAAATGATATCGTTATACAATTACGTTCAAGTACAATACATAAAATATCTAACTACAATTTATATTGAAGAATGAGATCTAGAACCTAAAGGTTGAAGTGGCACGCCACGAGTGGCCAACAAAATAAATTACCGCTTCTATAGTTAACATTTTTCCTGCAGATTTTAATTATTGGCACACACCAGGAATTTAAAAGCCGACCCCCCGTACATAACTCATGTCAGTTTTAATATCAAGTGCTTACGAGTGAAAATAAAACATGCTCAGGCGGTATTCCTACGAGGCAAAAGGAAAACATACACTCACACTTATTAAAGGCAACTACATTAATTATGCGTATTTAGAAAAACTGGTTGCTCTGCGGGGTAAACCGAAGTGTTGGTGTGGGTTTACATCATTTGTTTGCAGTGCATAAAGATCAGGGCCGGCCTCCCTTTACCCTTTAAACATATTCAATATTATTTCAATAAACAAGAATTCCGCAGATTTAAAATTTTGTTTTATTAGAGAACCTTTATACTTTATAAGGAATACGTATTTTAAATTCATTGGGAGAATATTTGGGGAACAGAGAAAGAAAAGGGATAACATTATATTTACTTCTGCAACAAAATAAGGAGAGGGGGTAAATAACATAATGTACCTAACAAAAGTTTCGAAAGGATTCAATTTAGTTGCCATTATTCATTCTAGTTTATTCAAGCAGGCCTTGTCAACATAAATATTTAAAGTTCTTGTTTAAGAACTATTGTGTTATTGCGTACAAAATCGAAATCCGAAAAAGTATTCGTCCGTGTGCGAAAACCGGTGTAAACATATGTTTGAAGAATATCTCCCGTGCAACAATTTACCAAACAAAAAAAGAAATGTGAGGCAAGATCAGGTTTTCCAGTTATTGATGACCAAGCCTGATCTAATTCTAAAAATTAACAAGTTAAGGTCAGAAGGAAACATATTATGAGTATGGCTGGTTCCACCAGAATGCATGAGTTTATTTAGGTGATATTGTTGGATTTTTCTACAACTGCTACGTCCTCAAGAGGTGGAAAAGGAAATTATTTTGTTTTTGTCTTAAAAATATAACAACAAACAACAAACTCATCACTGCTTCAGATTGACAACAGTCATTGATTGACATTGATTGAGAATATTTTAAATTATATTTTCCTGCAAAGTTCACTAACATGAAGTTGCCTACATCAATTTTCTCTAAATCTAACTATAAATCATTGTGTTCCTTTTCGGGATCTGTCATCTTATAGATTCATATGTTGCTCTCAATGTTAGGCACGTTCTCTTGTAGATAGTGTCCTGGTGCAACTGATTATTTTGTTTTAAAATATGATGACTGTGCGCCTATGGCCACTATGCCCTTTCTCTCCTATGTCATATCGAGGTGGCTCAATAAATGTATCCAACCCAAAAAAATTGGAAAATGTAGTATGGACCAAACAAGCACTAACCTATATGACATCTAATGTGGCCATATTTGTTTTAATGCAGCGAATTGTTAAAAAATGCTAATACTTATAAAATACTGCTATTTTAATAAAATCAATATGATTCCATTTCGTAGCAAAAAAGTTACGCCATTCTTATAATATAATGTTGCCTTGTAATTGTAATTTACCTATCTAGTGGCATATTAAGCACTGTCCCATCATTATGTTATTCACGTGTCACATTAGTATCTTTCTCTCATCAAAATTAAATCCTATAGATTGATAATCAATAATCGATATAACAGGAATCTTCAATTATTAATTATCGCACAGTCAGACCTCCAGGAAATATTTACGAATTGATTTAAAGAGAACAATGCTCCCATCTGTGGACCACCATGTAAAATCTCCGATACAACCAAACACTATTTTGCATAACGAAGGTACATTATAAGCCGTATAAATAAAAATATTTGTTATTGTTATTAATAACTCCTCTAACAAAATGAAGAGCACGCCCATCCAAAGCTATTATCTACCTGTTTAAGAAAAGAAGAGGCAGATATATCAGATATGTTACAGTAGAGTGTGTTTAAATATTAATATTTATAAATTGACTTAGCTAACAGAGGTGATAGGTTAAGTAGTTGAGGTGTGGCACAGCCTCAGCGGAGGCATGTTCGGACCTAGCCTAACATACAGCATCACCTGGCCGCGGACCAGGATCATAAGTGTGACTGACTCACATTCTTGAGAATATATGGTGTTTTTCAAGGAAACAAATATTAAATAGCCTGTTACCTGCTGCAGCACCTTCTGTAAAAGTTCGCAACATCAGATTAACGTATTTAAAATCTAATTTTTAAAGAATATGATACTATTTAATATCATTTTCTTTACGAAGAGTATATATTAAATATATTGAATTGACCATATATTCAATTTGTTCTGGAAAAACTAAAATCGTCATTTTTCGTCGGGCGTAAATTTTAGCACCGTGACATGCTGGAAACATCTGTCTATATACAGACAACATACTATCCAGGCATGGACACAAACAGGGCCCCCATACATCAAATTTTGTACAAAGTGTGACGTTTTTGAGTAAAATAACATTTTTATATATACGTGAATAAAAAGGATATATTACAACTTACAAAGTGTAGAAAACATGCATCATGATGTAGTAACACGTGTAAAGATGGTATAACTGACCTACATAACTCGAATTAGGTTCTTATACGGAGAGAGGTAGCGTAGCTTTAGCTTTAACCAAGGCTTGTAAAATATAAACCTCTAAGGTATGAAAAATGATTACCAAATTCATCGTTAATAATAAAAATATTTCTAAATCTAACTGCCAAATGTTAGACAGGAAAATTTTAAACTTACGTACTTAAATTTATGTACGGAAACGATGTTTATAATAAACTATATATCCTAATGTATAAGTTAACTAACAATTTTTATAGTATAAGTTAGTATTTATTCTATACTTGCACTTAGCATCATTTATATAACATTTCAAAATATATGGATCTAATGAACAGAATCTTACATATGTAGTCTACAAATTCATAGAAAAAAATAATCATAATTTTGTATTAACTCAAAATTCAAAAATTTATTCAATAAAGAAAAATTTAAATTTGACACTTGCCAACTAAATGAAAATTTATTTGTTGCCATGGAAATATTGGAAGGTTATAAATAAAACCGACAATAAACAAAGCCTTGTTATTTTATTTATTAATATTATTTCCTCAAATAACCTGCAATTAATAAAGTCCAGTGCTTTCAGTCTAAAGTGACGTCCATGGAAATTTATGGTTAGAAATAGATGTCATGTTCTAGGGCTCCAAAGTTGGACAGCTATAAATAATAGTATAGCTAAATATTGTAAAAGCTTTGGCAATAAGAGGTGCTAGGATAATTTAAATCAAAGTGAATCCGCGAATGCATCGCATGAATTTTAAATCAAGAGTACCTTCCGAACACAACAATATCCAGTCTGTATCCTGCATCGTGAGAAGTATAGCAGCTTCAGATTTTGACGAGGTTTCTTCACACGTCCACTATAAGTATAAGGTACCACCACTCAACAGTTTTTAAAACATAAAAATAAACGATTTTATCAAACTTAAAGATGATCAACAAATAGTTGTGATAGTAGTCGGCCATTTGTAACCTTGACTATTTACTCTGCTACGTCTGGTAGTATAAATTTCTTTCTCGGTACCGATATTTTCGCGTATATTTTTTATGTTAATTTAAATGTTGAGAAAATAAGTTAATTAACAAAAGCTAATCTAACAAGAAAATTACGAGATAATTGTTTTTCAAATGGATTATCGTTTATTCAAGTATCCAAAAGGTATGTAATTTTTTTTATTTCTTAATATTCATATTTAATGGGTATAAATAATTTTTAGTGTTAAAGTGTCCGAATCGCTCAGCGGGCACAGAGGTAACATCAACCGTTTTCACCCCTAATTTTAAAATATTAATACTTCAACATTTTTTTAATATTTTAAATACAAGTATAAATGGTCAATAAAACAAATCGTACTGAAGATCCCCATCACTGAATCACTGAATCACTCTGAAGATCCCCAATGAAGGTGAAAGAACTTGAACAACTTCTAAGTGGTTCGTTTCCATATATATGTCCAGATATAGAACTGATAAATGTGTCTTCCTTATTATTCATCTATTTGCTTATTTCTCTAGGTAATAAATTGCTATTCTTAAATATATTCTTAAATGCAATATTTTGAATTAAATTTGATTCCCTATTTCTCGATTACGTTTGCTCTCAGCATGTTTGTAAACATGAACCAACTCATTCTGTTATGGTTTACTAAATTTAAGTACAAACTGACATTAATTTTAATTAAGAATGATTTTTTGGCACTGCTCAAGACTTCAAGATTTATATTTAGTAGATATATGAATAGAAAAAGTTGTAGTCATCCACCTACATTATTATTAATGATTACCAGTCTATATATGTATGGGAGTTATCTATTTAATCAGGTATGAAATTGGTTTCTAGGTTCCGACGGAAATCATAGATTGAAACCATGCACGACGCTATTCGATTATTGTTTAGACATTAATCTGATTCAACACAATATCAGTGCATTATTTAAAAATTAGCTGCTAAATCTAAATCTAGAATATATGCGCAATGCAATTGATTTTTTATCGATGTGTTCGCCTGTTTTTCATCTTGTCTGGTAGATGACACTACACAAAAGTGTTGAAGTATTAATATTTTAAAATCAAATATAAATTCATGTATAAATTCAAGTATAAATGGTAAATAAAATAAATGGTACATCACTCTGAGATCCTCAATGAAGGTGAAAGAACTTGTACAACTTCTATGTGGTTCGTTTCCGTATATATATATATATATATATATATATATATATATATATATATATATATATATATATATATATATATATATATATATATATATATATATATATATATATATATATATATATATATATATGTATGTATATATATATATATATATATATATATATATATATATATATATATATATATATATATATATATATATATATATATATATATATATATATTTATATCTTCTAATTTCTTTGCTATCTTTATATATTTTTTTTGGAGGGTTTATCTTGGGATAGTAGCAATAAAACGACTGATTAGGTTACTTGACGTTTCGGTCCCTTTCTTGGGCCTTTTTCAAAAGAGTATTTTATTTTGTGACATATTTGACACAGGCAAAAATGACAGTTTTAATTAATTTTTAAGGTTACTGACTGTTCGATTAGTATCATAGGGAAGAACAGCCAAGAAACCCTACGAACTTAGGCTATTTTATATTTCATTATTATTCTATATAGAATATATATATAGAATATATATATAGAATAATAATGAAATATAAAATAGCCTAAGTTCGTAGGGTTTCTTGGCTGTTCTTCCCTATGATACTAATCGAACAGTCTAGTAACCTTAAAAATTAATTAAAACTGTCATTTTTGCCTGTGTAAAATATGTCACAAAATAAAATACTCTTTTGAAAAAGGCCCAAGAAAGGGACCGAAACGTCAAGTAACCTAATCAGTCGTTTTATTGCTACTATCCCAAGATAAACCCTCCAAAAAAAAAAAAAAAATATATATATATATATATATATATATATATATATATATATATATATATATATATATATATATATATATATATCTATATATATATATATATATATATATATATATATATATATATATATATATATATATATATATATATATATATATATATATATATAAATCATAACTAAATCATAACACTCTGTTTTAAGGATAGCTTTGCATTAGAGAAGACTCCTCGACTTTCGCATCGCAGTGAAGAGTATAAAATAAAATAACTGGGAAGTGAATAAATAGTTTTCATCGCTTGTCATTATTAACAGCTTATTTTACGACAAGAATTATTTTTCTTAATATATAAATGTTCACACCTGGTCAAATAATTTCATTAATCGGTACAATAACAGACTCCATAAATTAATTATTTTATTGCCTTAATTAAAGTTTACTTAATTCAATACGTATATCAAGTCGATTCCTGGGATATTTGATACCCGGAAATATTTTCATTAAGTATCTAAAGAGAAAACATAAAGTTACATTTTACTTCAGTCAAATTTATTTATTATTCAGCAGTTTATTGCTTTTACATCAACTACGATCACGTTTACATCAACTACGTGCATTGATATGAACTATAGATGAAACTAGATGAGCCGAGCAGATTATCTCAATTTTCCGTATATTTTCTAAATGTGCACTGATGCACATTTAGAGAAATGCTCTATACCAATGTTGTTAATTAACAGAAATCAATAGAGAAACAATTAAACACTGAAAAACATGGTTACATATAATAATATGTTTAGCTGTAGTACAATGCCAGATTTACAATTGATCCTACTTCTTCTTCTTATCTAGTTTTTGCTGTTGTTGCGAATATATGTAGACATCTGTAAGTCATTATCTCAGCCAGCAACTGTCAGTCTTTCATTATTATGTTGCAATTAACAGAAATCAATGGAGAACAATAAAGTTATTAATTAATTAGTCAGATGTTATGCTGTAGTATAATGCCAGATTTATATTCATTAATACCTCACATGATTATTTCAGACATTAAGCGACCCGGCGGAGTACCTACACATTTACCTTAGTTTATTTCTCAACAATTTGATGTTCAGCTGCATTTTAGCGTTCTGTAGAAATAAAATGTAACCCACTCAATTATAAGATAAATTAAGTCCGGTTTTTATGGCGCGTTTTTACTACACTACCACCCACGAAATTATTGTTGCAGGAGAAATCAAATTCCTTTAAAATAAACACTTAGCCAGTATATTGTGTTCTTAAGAACGCCGGGCAATGCTTACTTAATGTATTTTTGTAATTATTATTATGTAATTCTAAATTTATGCGATCGTTAAACGGCGACACGGTTTTTAAAATTAAAATTACACTAATAAAAATAAAAAGGCAATCAATCGCTTTTAATGTGTTTGTTTGTACCTGGTGGTGGTAAAGTAGTTGCAATATGGCTTTTGGTAGAACAAGGTAATGGTGTTTTGTGTATTTATTATGCTACTATAGTATATAAATAACCATAAAATTATTCTTAGCAGCGTATACTCACTTATATAGGTAGGAGAATTTACAAATATACGAGTACTTGTAATACTACAGTAATCACGAACAACATTTGATTTTTTATATTTGCGCATTTAGAAATAATATATAATAAAATGTGTGTGTCTCATACAACATATATTTCCTCTCCCATTGTCTCTCTCTTTCTCTATCTCTACCTCTATGTCTCTCTCTCTCTATCTCTATGTCTCTCTCTCTCTCTCTCTCTCTCACTCTCTCATTCATTAGCGACAGTTCTTTTGTAAATTTGATTTATCTTATTTAACTTTAAAAATTCAATACGATTTCCTTTAACTA
>CAXKVY010000074.1:460000-593600 GCA_964058915.1 Tetropium fuscum | reverse complement strand
TGGTATTGCAGTATTTCTCAAATAAGCAAGAACTTTTGTATATTTAAAGGTAAAGGTAAAGGAATTTTGAAAATATTATAATTTTCAACGTCACTAGCTAAGAGAAAGGATTTATATCTCTTAAAACAGACACATAATCTGGGTAAAAATTAAAATAATGATATCTAGATGTAACGTAATTGACCATATTAATTAGGTTAGGAAAATTTTAAATGGGTTCGTTCCTAAACACATTTCAAAAAATTTGACTGTCATGTGATTATTATAGCAGATTGAAGAGAGTAATTTTCAGACAGGAATTTCTAGGGTTATGGGCATTTCTTAGTATTTACACCTATTATCGTCAAACTTTAAAGATATTTCTCTGCAATTCAAGTCCATATTCAGACCTATAAGTTAAACAAATGTTTTAAAATTAAAATGTCTATTTTCGAGATGACATTGTCTGTGGGTTGTTTATTTATTTAGGTATTTATTACTATTGTCGTCAATGTTTACACCGATTTTTTTTTATATTAATTATATAATAATATACTCTGTACACTTTTATAAAATAAAAAAGGAATAAAAAGGACCCAAATGTGGAAATCTCCATATAAATAATAATCCGGTAAGTAGATACCGGATTATTATATATATAGACATTTTTGTTATGCAAGGTTTTTCATTTACTACTTAAACAGATACAGCACGGTTAACTTTCGATCGAATAGGTTTTCTGCATTTATTCCTTGCATATGCATAATATGCAAGGAAGTTCACAGGAGAAGTTATTAAATCCATCCGAACAAAGGAAGCTGCATATAGCAAGTACAAAAATTGAAATCAGCTGATCTCTACAATAGTTTCAAAGAATATTTATAAAGGATTCTGAGCGATCATTATCTGGTAATCCTAACTTTAAATCCTAAGTTTTGGAACTTTATTAATAAAAAGAAAGGTTCCTCACGTATCCCTTCTGTAATGTTCTATAACGACAGTGAACTTTCTAGTCCTACTGATATCGTTAATGCGTTTGTGGACTACTTTAACAGCGTCTTCATTCAATCACAACCAGTTAATCCATCTGAGTTTTCTTTACACAACAATCTAGGACTTCACATAGCCTTACTGAATATCTCATATGAAGATGTTTTACAAAATCTGAAACGATCCAAGGATACTTTTACAATGGGCGTAGATGGTATTCCCAGTTTTGTTGTAAGAGACTGTGAGTATGTTTTTGCCACTACAGATCTTATTCAATTGCATTCTACGTAATTCTTCCTTCCCGTCTTATTGTAAAAAAACATATATTTGCCCAATACCAATAAAGGGAAATCAAAATGATGTTTCAAATTATAGAAACTTTTCACTACTGTGTAATTTCTTTAAAATCTTTGAAACCATAATGTATAGTAAACTTTACTACTCTACGAGGCAGCTCATTTGGTCACGCCAACATGGAGGTCAACAATATCTAATTTAGCGGTTTTTACTCAATATGTCTCTGAGGTTTTGGATAGACGACAGGTCGGTGTCGTCTATACGGACTTCCAAAAAGCATTTGATCAGATTGACCATAACTTACTCCTTTTGAAACTAGAAAGTATTGGTTTTTCTGAAGCATTGATTAAATTATTCACCTCCTACTTAAGCGATAAACACTTTATGGTCAGATATCAAAATTTCAATTCAATATCATTTTCTCCAACTTCGGGAGTGTCACAAGGTTCCGATCTGGGCCCCATATTGTTTTTATTCTTTATTAATGATCTTCCTGAAGTCATTACTTGTGAGCATTTGTTATTTGCCGATGATTTTAAACTGTACTATGAAATTAAATATTCTACAGATTCCATCCATCTTCAAGACTGCATTAACAGAATGTCTTCATGGTGTGAGATAAATCATCTTAAACTAAATATAGCTAAATGTAACGTAATGACTTATACTCGCAAAACATCATCTTATCCTCACAACTACTTCATTGGGAATAACATCATCAGCCGAGTTGATGTATTCAAAGATCTGGGTATTTATTTTGACAGCAAACTCACTTTTGTTGAACATATAAACCATGTTTTGTTTCTAGTGCCTTTAAATCTTATTTACCGCAATTGCCGGGACTTTTCCAATATAAGCACCTTCAAATCTCTAACACTCTAAGTAGTTTCCACAAACACCAAAACACTTTCACTTCGCTCGACGCGCGTTTCGCCAACCAAGTTGGCATCATCCGGTGACGATTAAAACTAATCTCAAACTAAAAATCTACCCTATTTATACTATTTATGGTGAAATCATTAGTCACGCTTCGATGATTAGTTGCTAAGCAACGCGTAAAGCGGGCTGTACGGTATAGGTCCCTTGTCGCTATTCATACTACTTTTACATTTTACAATTTCTATGCTCTCAAATGCATCCAATTGTTTATTATTGGTCACATTTCTGACTAACTTAAATTACTAATATCTATTCTATGATTATTGTCAAAAGCATGTTGTGCAACACTAGACTTATCTGTTCTTAGATGAGCCATATGCTCTTTAAATCTGGTGTTAATTGATCGTCTCATTTGTCCAACATATTTTGGATCACAATCATTACAACTAATTTCGTAAATCCCAGACCTTTCATTTGGAACAATTTTATCCTTTGATTGTCTAAAAGTTGTTGTAATTTATTACTCGACAAGTGAATCGCTGTTATACCCACGTTATTGAAGACCTTACTCAAACCACGAGTAAACTGGGGTTCGTACGGGATGGATACATATTTTGGAGTCTCTATATCCTTTTTAATTCTACGACCTTTCAAGTCGTAGAATTACGAAGTGTGTCCTTAAATTTACGCTTCCTAATTAGTTTTTCAACTATATCTCTCGGATAACCATTACTCACAGCTATGTCTTTAATTAATACTTTTTCTTTTTCAAACCTCTCATTACTGAGAGGGAAACTTAGTAAACGATGGACAAGAAAATTAAAACTTGCCATTTTATGTTGATAGCAGTGGTGAGAGTCATTAGGGATATATCTGATCGTACTGGTATCTTTTCTATATATATATATATATATCAAATTCTAACCTATTGTCACTATTTTTAATTACTAATACATCTAAAAATGGAAGTTTTCCATTATTTCCTAGTTCATATGTAAACTTTACAGAAGTGAAACGACTATTTAATTTGGAAATGAAGTTTCCTACATCCGCAATCTTAGTGTCAAACACAGCAAAAATGTCATCCACATACTTCAGCCAAATCCTAGGAAAGTACTCGTATTCTTCTTTTGCTTCAGTTTCAAATCGACTCATGAAGACAACAGCAATGAATGGCGATAAACAGTTACCCGTTGCGGTTCCTTCATGTTGTTCATAGAACTTGTCATTGAAACGGAAGCAATTTTGTTTCATACAAAATTTTGTAAGGTTTATATATGCTTCTATTACTTCTTTTCTATAGTTGTTTAATTCGAGTAAATCCTCAAGATAGTCCAAGGTCTGTGGAATTGGTACACTCGGAAATAATGAACACACATCAAAGGAAATCAAAATTTCACCCTCTTGCAATTGAATATTCTTGACCTTATCAATGAAATCAATCGAATTTTTAACTGAAAAACTAGGCTGTGCAATGGGCAAACTTTCAAATTCCTTAGTCAACCATTTTGATAAGTGGTAAGTCGGAGATCCAATAGACGATACTATTGGACGCACCGACTTCCCTGGCTTATGAATTTTTGGTAGACAATACAATTTAGGTACAGTATGGTTAGATACACGTAACCTATTCTTAACAGGTGGAGTAATAAGGTTGTTACATGATTTGAGGACATTTTTCATTTCAGTGGTCATTCTTGGTAAAGAGTTTCTAGTAAGTTCTTTATAAGCACCATTACTATTTAGGTTGTTTACCCGTTCGTAATAGTCCTCTTTATCTAAAATAACAACCTTATTACCTTTATCTGCTTTTAAATAAAAACAGTCTGTCTCGCGCAATTTTTTGATAATCTTTCTAGGATTCTTTGAGCATGACTTTCTATTGTCTACGTTATTCATTATGTTTTTAGAAATTTGGTTCCTGCATGCCACTCTGACGGGACCCTTGGATGAATCAGGCAGATATTGGATTGAACTTTCAATCCCTGCCACGACATCATCCAAAATCTCATCAGAAGAGGCTTCAAATATCTGTTTTATGCTCTGGTCAGGTCAAAACTAGAATACGGGTCGATTATATGGTATCCGATTTATCACGTATCACGAATCGATCCAAAGAAAGTTCTGAAAGTTTTTGATCTTTATGCAAGATGGATCTTATCCTTCTAGAGGTCTGGATCAGAATTATTTACTTGCGAGATTTAATTTTGACTCTTTAGAAACTAGACGCAAAATCATGCTAATTAGATTCTTATTTAATATATTGAATGGCAAGCTAGATTGCTCTGATATTTTAAATAAAATAAATTTTCTGATACCTCGCCTAAATTCTAGACAGCAAACTTTATTTTACCGTGTTGCTCCTAGATCAAATATTTTAAGAAAGTCCTCAATATCTCTGATGTGTGAACTGTTCAATCGTATCGTTTCGTGATAATTTGAAGAGTATATGTAACTGGGTAGCTCGGTTAGCTTAAATATTATTAGGTACTTGTTTGATTTGTTGTAGTAAATTATATTTTGTTTGTTTGTTTTATTTTAACATATATGCATATTATGCATATGCATATTTAGTTTGGCTAATGGGTATTACGTCTTATGTATTGTATTGCTATTTTGTATTATTTTACTTCTACTTATATTGTTATATTTTAATTATTACTTGTATTGCTTTTATTCCTGTATTTGTTTTTTTTCCTGTTGGAATAAATAAATATTATTATTATTATTATTAATATGTTCGATCGGGGCAGCCAAGAACAAGATACATCAGTTCCTGATACTCGATAATGTGCTTTTAATAAATTGACGTAGTCATCAAACTGCATAAATTTTAAGTGATCAGAGCTTAGGTTACTTATTCTGACCACGTTTAAAACATTTGAAATCGTATAGGAATAAATCACTAATGGCTCTGAGTTCTAACCAACCCTCAACATCAAAATCAATTATTTGCTATCAGAAAAAAATAGATACGTTTGTGATGAACACTGCAAAACAAATATAGAATAGAAATACAAATTCAGCGATGTTGCCACAAATATTGCCAGTTTTTAAATCAGCACAATGAAATCAATAATTTTTATATAAGAAACTGTTATTAAATAATTTTATCCAAAACCTCATAGTATCTCTTAAGTTTTCATTATTAAAATATATTTTTATCTAAATTTTACAATCCTGTTTAATTAAATAACTGTCATAACTTACCATCCGATAACATCGCAAAATTCAAGGATCATTTCAAACCCCTTCCACTCTGAACCATTCGATCAAGCAACAACATACGGTTTTTATACAAATATCACCTTCAAAAATTCGTAATATTTTTATTTTGGTAATGTTTAATTAATTTTTGAACAGTCTCTCGGTCAATTAAAATATCAAAAAATTTATGTTTTCGATTTATTTCAGTAACGTCTCTCTATAACGTCTACACGCACCCTTAAACATGAGTCCCCATAAGACAACAATGCATTAATTTTTAAAATAGAAACCCCCGCCAATTTGAAATCCTAACCTAACTAATATGGTCAATTATTTTAAATATATACCAATACTGTATGAATTTATTGTATTCTAATTGATTCACATGGGTAGCCGAAATTCCTCCATGTCAGCTAATTTTGTCAAATATATTAACATTCATTAATCGTCAATATTTCAAATATTTTCGTTTTTCTTGTCCGTTGAGGTATATCTGGGTAATATACCGGGTGGGCCAAAAAAAGTGCACTCTACCTTTGCCCTTAACTTTTCTAAATCTATTTTTCAAAATATTTGAAAAGTTTAAGACTGCAGCCGCGTTTGAGGTTCCCTAATAATATAGCTCCATGTGGCGGAGTTAAAAGCGTTTCTGATATCTAATGTAACAATTGTGCACCACCTTTCTTTCGACTGACCTACTATGTTACATACGGTCTCTACAGCTTGAACGGTGGACAATCCCTTGATGAAAGCAAACTGACGTTCTGACAATCCTCCTTTAAGCTCCAACTCCATTTCCAGCCTCTCTTTTATCATAAACTCTAAGAGCTTTCCCATTGTATCCAGGAGGCAGATTGGTCTAAATGCCGACACACTTTCCAGTGGCTTCCCACTCTTCCACAACAGACATACCTGAGCCACCTTCCATATTTCCGGAAATTCCTGCTTCAGAAGCAGGTCATTTAAGGTCCCCAACAGGAAGTTTGATGCCGTTTTGATCATTTCCTTAACGGCCTCAGGTGGGATTTTATCCGGACCGGGTGCTTTGCCCCCCCTTCATCTTTTCTCCTGCTAAACTGAGCTCTTCTTTGGTGAAAAGTTCGACGTCGACGTTCGAGATTGTAAGGCATAGACGGACTTTTTAGATGTTTTAAGGCAATTTTGTAACCATTTCCCCACAAATTTTGATGGACTTTTCAAGCTCTCTCCTCTTGATTTTATATTCTTCTCTGAGTTCTCCTAATTCAGTGTTGTTTAAATTTGTCCTCGTCCCTTTTCGCGTGAGATACCTCCTAGGAATGCACCACTATGCATTCTTTCCTTTTTGCTTGTTCCCTCCACGGGGTGCACAACTTTTTTTGTATGCTTGGCTAAGCATTTCCATAAAATGGGACACATTGGCTCTATCGGTGTTTTCCATATCTCCTGTTTTAGCCTCTAGTTCCCGTTGAAATATTTTCTCATCAAAGAATATCTTTTGGCGCTCAGCAGTTCCTTTCTTGTGCGTTACATGTTGCTTGCATATTTATACTGGTAAATCCTGCTCTGTTTACAAACTCGTCCTCATATTCCTTAAATTTTGGGGTTCTAATGTGTGTGCAGTCAATCACACCGATTACATCGGGAAATTCATATTTGCCAAACCACGTGTTCTTAGCTTCACCAATTTCGCCTGCAGTTGTAGTAAAATGTATCCAAACATTTACCGTATCTAAAACGTTAGCCATAACCGATGTATACACTTTAGAAACAGTGGTTTGGTGAATACCAATTTCTTCACCCACTGCATTCGGGAAGCTTGGATCGGACACAGAACGAAGAAAAATTTTCATTTTTGCTACAGATGACAATGCACCACCACGTTTTTCACCACTATCTTTGAAAAAATAGTTTGCAAGCCACTCAACGTTCCCTCGATTACATCGATACAATTTTACCATTTTACAGTATGAGAACGCGGCAAATACCAAATTACAACTGCTTTAACAAATGTCAGGCTGGGGTCGAGTAATCTTAAATATTTGTAAGCAATTACTTAGGTAATAAAAGTAATTGCTACTGTTATTCATTCAATATTAGGCAAATGTTATTTTTTTAAGCAAAACCTTTTACTTTAAGTATTTCCTTGTGCATGTAGCATTGCTACAAGTTCAAGCAATTGCTTTCTACTTTATTCATTAGAAATTAAGTATTTGCTAGCGGATTCCAAGAAAAAGCAAATCCTTAATTCTTTTAATTTTGACATGTAAAGTGAAATTTTTCTAATTTTGACATGTAAAGTGAGACTTTTCAAAACCCTTTGACGTTAGGAAACGTCTTACTTTTCATAAAACCAGTTACAAAAAGTAAAATATTACGCAACTGGTTGTGTAAAGTTCATAGTAGGTTATTTAGTAGGTTGTTACATAGTAGGTTATTTAGACCTGACAAGCTATGAAAGTGACGAGCTGTCACACCGTTACAACCTACTGGATTGTTTATAAACGTATAAAATTCATAGTTTTCTTCTCATAAAATATAAAATTGGCGAAAATTAGAAAATATCTTGTATGAAACACGTTAGGACACACTATTTTGTGTAACTCGGATCCTTTTGTGCAACTCGCTAGCGCTCGTCTCGCAGAAATCTGCTAGTTACACAAAATAGTACTTGTCCCAACTGGTTACATAAATAGCTATTACACAACCAGTTGCGTAATATTTTACTTTTCGTAACTGATTGTGAAAAGTAAGACGTTTCCTAACGTCAAAGGGTATAGAAAAGTCTCACTTTACATATCAAAATTAGATAAAAATATTAACTTAAATTAGATTAACTTATTAACTTAATTAGATTAACTTAAAATTAGAATTAAATATTAAGTAAGATAAAAAATGTAAACCAGTGAAATCGTATCAGTAATAAGTGGTGGCCATCCATATCCTCATGCGGTGGATGCGTAGGTCAGCTGGGGGTGTAGGACGGTCTTGACAAGGGTCGTCTTATTCGTCAGGCTCAGCCTCTTGTCGCCACCAAACATCGGGTACATAAGGGCTCTGGTGAACACTGCCTTTTCTTAGTGGCATTTATATGGTCCTTCCACCTCAGGAATTGATCCGGGGTCACGCCAAGGTACTTGACGTTATTCTCCCACTGGATGCTGACATCGTTCATGGCGACCTGTCCTGTTGATCGTCCTCGGCATGTCTGCGTTGTATCGGTACTCCTATTTCTGGGGCACTTCTATTTCTAGGCGTCTGTCAGTTGACAGCTCTCCTTTCACTTTGGCTTGATACCGAAAAACCGGATACCGGCGTCCATCATCTTGATAACCAATCCGTCGTGCCATACTCGAAAACTTTGGCGATGTCCAGGAAGCCCTGTGACCTCTTGAATCCTTTGGTGACGTACTCCGCCAGCCGCAGCACTTGAAACTCCGTGGAATGTGGAATGTCTTTTCCGCAATTTTGCTCATCGCTGGCCGTAGGCTAATCGGCCTGTCGTTTTAGGGAAAGAGGTGGTCAATCCCGAGCTTGGGGATGAAAATCACGTCTGCGTTTTTCCCACTACTGTCAGTGGATGGCCACCACTTATTACTGTCAGCTCCTAATAAATAACTGTATCTAAAGTAGTAGGGGGATTACTTTAGAGGTAGATACTACAGGAATACTACTGTGTCATTTTAGTTGTAACATTGAAATGAAAAAAATATAAAATTTAACACAGAATACAAAATAACTATTATCCTTACACTATCGAAATCAGTCTCCAGAAAGATAAATGTTTAGCAATCATCAGATATCGTAAAGTATTAATCTTATAAGCTTATGGCTTATAGCGGTAACCGCATCATACCTACCTAAAGTAAGAACAATAACAAGCCATCTAGATTTTAGACGGTTTTACAACAAATCCATCGAAACTTTATTCTGATCAATTGAATACCAATGTCAAAAATAAATATCATCTCATCAACCGAATAATGAAACATCATTATTTGTGTATTCATTGTGTTGTGGAAGCTTTGACCAATGTAGCCAGAGTGATTGGGATAAAAATTCAATAACAAAAGTTCTCCGGTAACCTGCAGTGTTACACGGGTTTGCCTACTCACCGTAACATCTAATTTGCATTACGGTTATTAATCTGTATTACTGTTATAGGTTTTCTTTCTTCGTCGTTCGACGACGAACAACCGTCAGGATGGCCGAGTGTGAGGAACTGACCTCAATACAGCGGTATCCACGACAGCCACTGGGTTGTGGAGTATGGGGTTGTCAAGCAACGGAGCTAGCGACGCCGACGGTGACTAAGGACTCATGTCAGAGAATAATTAATGTCAAACGAATAGAAGGGAATCAATAAAGAAGATTTAATAGGGAAAGGGCTACTATTTACCAATAAAATAAGTACAATACCTAAACGACATAACGTTCAAAATTAAATTATTTTGACGTATAAATTGACTATGAGAATGAATATTGAATGAGACGACTATGATTCAAAGTTACAATCAAAGTAGAAAAATATGCGGTCCATTTTTGGGAGGCGGCGACTGTACCTATGTTTTGCAAAATTAATATTGGCAGCTAATTACTTATAAGTTAGTATTTACATAACTTGCCCTGGAATCCATAGAAAATATTTTCACAAGTCAACTAAATGTAACAATTTATTTATATTAAGTTGCGCTGTATAACAACTTTATGGACGAGATAAAATTGTATTCAATGGAAGATCTAATCTAACATTTTTGAATCCACATACTATAACACATTTGGTTATCATTTATTATGTCATAAATTTAAGTAAATAGTTTGGAACACGTCTCTGAAGAATGTAGGTAAATGCGAATATAATATCTACTTAAGTACAATGGTAGTTGCGTATTAAAAATGTTTGCAAATCGCCATTAAAATAAATTCCCAACAAAATATAAGGTAACACTAGGTAAGGTTGTAGATACATATTTAAGTGTATACTTACATTACTAAAGCCACATGCAAAAACTACCAGCCACCCCCATCCCCCATCAGGTGGAACAAAATCGGGATCTCCTACTTTAAGCCTGCGCTTCTTCGGTCTGTCATTTATGGTTATGGCTACTTTTTCATTTGATTTTAATTCCATATTTACCATACTATGAAACAAAGAACAACATGTTATTAAGAATTGAAGTCAGCTTAAAGAGTTAAACCATACTCCTATACTATACTATAAAAGTATTTTATCAAATAGAAGAACAAAAAATAATAAAATTACTATTTTAACATCTACGAATTCATTTGGCCTATGTAAAATAAGTACTAAATCATACGTAATACCATATGTAATACCAAACATCTACTTCTATGGCTATATGCCTCTACAGATATTGAATTACAGGAAGCGATGTATGTGCAATGTACAGTGCCGTTCAATTGAAAGTAAAATCCAACAGAGTAACTTTATTTGCAGCCGAAAAATTCTTCAGCTCAGATGCTCTGATACGTCGTCTTGAGGTTTCCACCGAAGCAGGAAAATTTGTTAAGAAGCAGGCAGTCACTGCTGTATCAAAAGGATTCTGTCGGAGGTGGTCAAGGACGAGTTCGTCTTCCTCCATAGTACTGAATTTCTGACGGCCCCCTCTATGGGACGTACTCAACAGTTCCTTCTGCATTCCATTTTTGCTTAATTTTGTAAATGCAACCTTTACTCACACTCAAAATATCTGCAACTGCTTGCATTGACCATCCGTTCTGCAGTAACATCACAGCTCTCATTTTTTGCGGTTCAGTTAAGCGCGGCATAATAATAATAATAATAATTATTATTATTATTATAAGGAAAACTTCAAAATATAGAATAATTATTAGTAGACTGACAAATAAAATTGACAATCAAGTTTTGATTACCTGAAAGCCTGTTTCACATTAATTATAAAAATCGTTTACTTTCAATTGAACGGCACTGTACATACATTAAATTAAGTATAACTGAAATTATTGTTAAAATAAATAGTCAAAGACTACAACAAATTATATATTAAATGTTTATGTTGCGCCATCTATGCCTTAATGATACAACTATGTCAAGCGCGTGTGTACTGTGTATTGTGTAACCTGGTTTTGAAAATATAGTTTGGTTGAGTTGTGTACTTCCTACTGTGGATGTGATATCCCCGCTTTTCTTTTATATTCCCAAATTTCATTAGGTTATGGGCCCAGCACGCTTCCATTGCGCGTTTCTTTTTACTGTGTGTAAAATGTCGAGTGTTCCCTAGTTACGTGGACGCGATAATTACGAAGAATGGGCTTTTGTAGCCGAAAATTTTCTGTTGCTCGAAGGTCAACAAAAGTGTGTGGAAACGGATACTGGCAAGATAAGTCAGGCAAGAGCTAAACTCATTCTTACGATTGATACGTCGCTTTATATTCATGTGAAGAAAACAGAAACAGCAAGTGAGCTGTGGAAAAATTGAAGTCCTCGTTCTCTGATAACGGATGTACGAGAAGAATCGCTATGTTAAGGTCACTCATTTCCATGAGGTTAGATAGTTGTGAAAACATGGCCGACTACGTAAATCAAGTGGTGGAGACATCGCAGCGACTACAAAGCATGGATTTCAAAATAGATGACGAATGGGTCGGTTCGTTGTTACTGGCTGGCTTATCGGACAAATACCTTCCAACGATTATGACAATTGAGATATGAGAATTACCACCGATGCCATAAAAACAAAGCTCTTGGACATCGAATTTGATGTCGATAAAAAAGGCAGTGCCTTTGCCGGTAAACCTAGAGCAAAATCTTCAAAGAAGGTTTGCAACGCCGCTGCAGACAACCGACAGTCAAATGTCAACAAGAAAGAAAACATCATATGTTACACTGTCGACAAAAGGGGCACTATGCAAGTTGCTATCCCGAGAAAGGGAATAAGTCAGCTGATAAAAAGACATCTAATGGGTTTAGTGCGGTCTTTATAAACGGGAAGTTTAGTGCTGAAAACTTTTATATTGATTCGGGTGCGACTATGCACATGACATCGAATGAACTGGTCTCGAATGGACTGGTTAATAAAGATAGAAGGACATGAAATTTCAGAAATTGAAGTAGCGAATAAAACAATGATCTATGTCGAAGGTTCAGGTGAAAGTTTAAACTGAAGTAGACAATCATGTTTTTGATGTAACCGTCAAAGAAGTTTTATGCATTTCGGAGCTGTCAAACAAATTTGCTGTCATTGAGTCAGCTGATCAAGCGAGGTAATGAATTTGTTTTTTATGCAGGGGCTGCAAGATTTGCAATGGACAACAAGAATTGATAGGAATCGCTTGTCTGGAAAACAATGTGTAGATACATGTATCTCCTCAATGTTTTTTGAGTACCCATACAGTCACCGGGGAGACATGGCATAGACGATTAAGTCATCTCAACAAAGAAGATTTAAATAAAATGACATAAAGGATCTCCACAGATTCTTTGTCATTTTATTTTGACCTACCCAGGAGAAGTTGACATTAGTAAGCTTAGCTGTAAAGTATGTAATGAAGGTAAGCAATGCAGACTTCCTTTTCCGAATTCCTTTTCAGACTTCCTTTTCCGAATAAGGGTTTGAGAGCAAGTGCAAGCTTGCAAGCAAGCGAGAGCTTTACTTGAACTTATTCATACTGATTTATGTGAACCTATGGAGATTACGTCACTTGGAGGTTCTCGATATTTTTTGATTTTTGAAGACGACTTTAGCAAAATGATCTTTGTATATTTTTTAAAGAACAAAAATGAGGCATTTAGTAAATTCAAGGGATTTAAGGCTATGGTTGAGAAGCAGCAAAATACCCAAATTAAAATTTTGAACTCAGATGGAGGCGGAGAGTTTTGCTCCAAAGAAATTGACAATTTCCTAAAAGATTATGGAATAATTCATCAAATTACCAATACGTATACCCCTCAACAAAACGGATGCTCAGAAAGGATGAATCGTAAAGTGGTTGAGAGGGCCTTATTCGACGCAAAATTAGGGAAAGAATTCTGGGGCTAACCGGTGAATACAGCCGTATATTTGCGGAATCGTTCCATAGCTGCTGGTCTACAAGATTAAAAGCCTTTTGAGGTATGGACAGGCACGAAGCCTAACCTCAAACATTTAAGAATGTTTGGGAGTATTGCTATGGTTCACGTTTCAAAGGAAACTAGATATAAATGGGATAAGAAATCACATGATGATTTTCATGGGGTACAGTGATTTTATTAAGGGATACAGAGTATATGACCCGAAATCTCGAAATATTAACATTAGTAGAGATTTTAACATGTTAGAAGAGACACGAAAAGAAGTAAAATTGGAAATTTATCCTGAAAGAGAAGAAAATGAGATATCTTTTTCGGTGGGGGCAGAAGATAGGAAAGGAGAAGAAAATGTAGAGGTTCATTCACTTGAAAACTCCTATGAAAAGGAAAGTGAAACTAGTGATGAATATTATATTGGTCCAAGTAGTACGCTAGAAAATACAGAAATTAGAAAATCGAGTAGAGTGAGAAAAGAAAAAAATGAGGATTATGTGAGTTTTTTATGTATCAGCCAAAGTGGATTGAATGAACCAACTACGTTAAAGAGGCCCTGACAGACAGTAATGCAGAACAGTGGAAACGTGCTATCAATGATGAACTCAAGTCGTTTGAAAAACAGGAAGTTTGGACTCTGGAAAATCTGCCAGAAGGAGCTATGTGCGTTAAAAATAGGTGGGAATTCAAGAAAAAAATTGATAGTGTGGGAAATGTGAAGTTTCGTGCGCGTTTAGTGTCGAAAGGGTTTACCCGAAAGACTTTTTCTCCAGTGGTGCGTCACTCTACATTGCGATTGTTGTTTTCATTGTCTATTACTTTAAACTTAAACATTTGTCATTTGCCATTTTGGCATTTTACATGAAACTGTTTATATGGAACAGCCCGAATATTTTAATTGTTCTATTATTGATAAACATAAGGTTTTAAAGTTGAATAAAGCTATTTATGGTCTTAAACAGGCATCAAAGGCCTGGAACAATAAGGCCAATGTTACTCTATCTGAGGTTGGATATAGTAAGTCAAATTTGGAACCATGTTTATTTGTAAAAAAAAAAGGTAGTAATCAATCTTTGACAGTCGCAGCTCTCTATGTATATGATTTCTTTGTTTTTTCAAATAATGAACAAGAAACAGATTTTTTGAAAAACATTTAAGCTCTAAATTTGTCATTAAAGATTTAGGAGTTGGAAAACAATGTTTAGGTATGCAAGCTGTTATAGATAAATATAAAAATGTTATTAGATTAAGTCAAGAAATGTATATTGACAATTAAGCAGTAAAAGTAATATAAATTGTAAAAGTTGGATACAAATTGATTAAGTTGGATACTAATATAATAGTAAGTTTATGGAGCAACATTGTATTGTGTAAATTGATGAATCTTAGTAATAATAGTAAGATATTAGTCGCAAAAAGATATCTAAGGTATCCTAGATAGGCTTCCAAGTGTTTTCGTCGTA
This sequence comes from Tetropium fuscum, assembly GCA_964058915.1. Classification (NCBI taxonomy): domain Eukaryota; kingdom Metazoa; phylum Arthropoda; class Insecta; order Coleoptera; family Cerambycidae; genus Tetropium; species Tetropium fuscum. The sequence goes on along the minus strand of CAXKVY010000074.1, from coordinate 578,762 downwards.
TCCGTGCAAGGATAAATCAAGAATTCAAGAAGACAAAAAGTCAGAGTGAGTACGAGCACGTAGAACGAGATTTTCAGCAGCAGAGTTGCTAAAATAGTTGAAATATTGGACCCAAAACTAAATAAATTTGATATTTTAAAATCATACGGAAGCAGGGTATTAATTTTGAATTCTACCTTGAGATTAAGAAATTTCATGCTCTAATAAGTGAAATCATAAGGTGATATTAAAAATATTTTGATAATTAGTAAATTCAGAAGTGTTCACTGGCATTGTGGACTGGCGCCCATATTTGTAGGGTCTGAAGATTACATAAGCAAGTGACGTAAGTACATTTCTATTCTATTATATCCATAAACAATTTAAGCAGATCAAGCCATCAAATTATCTCTATTAATAACAAAAATTTAGAGGTCTAAAATTAAATGATAAATAAATATATTCATTATCAAATATTATCTTAACCTAATTTAAGGGAACAATAATAAAATATTACTGTCACAATGATAGCACAAACGTGGTGCACATTTTGTTTTATGTACATTCATAAAACAAAATAAATATCATTTATATTTCACAATATATATATATATATATATATATATATATATATATATATATATATATATATATATATATATATATATATATATATATATATATATATATATATATATATATATATATATATATATATATATATATATATATATATATATATATATATATATATATATATATATATATATATATATATATATATATTATATATATACATATATATATATATATATATATATATATATATATATATATATATATATATATATATATATATATATATATATATATATATATATATATATATATATATATATATATATATATATATATATATATATATATATATATATATATATATATATATATATATATATATATATATATTTATCTTCTAATTTCTTTGCTATCTTTATATATTTTTTTGGAAAAAAGGCTTAGGTTTGTTCAGCAGGAAGACCGTTTTTTAGCCCTAAGAATATTACGAAACAGGGACTCTACCTCAGTTTGTGAGCGGATTGCTTTACAACATGTACGAGGTGTAGATATTAGTGTACGAACTGTGAGAAGAAGGCTAAATAAAGTTAGTTCGCTTAAAGGCAAGAAGACCAGCCAACGGCCCATTGCTGACTAGACAATATAGACATATATATATATATATATATATATATATATATATATATATATATATATATATATATATATATATATATATATATATATATATATATATATACATATATATATATATATATATATATATATATATATATATATATATATATATATATATATATATATATATATATATATATATATATAGAGCACATGACGAGATCATTTTGGTTTGTTTTATACACATGCCGTTTTGCAAGATGAGATCCGAATTCGGACCTCGTCTTGTTTCTGCTAGTATTTAAGCACCATTGTTATTGATTAGGTCAGTAAATATCATTTTGAAATTTTTTATCTGATCTCATTTCTCTCTAATACATCATGACTTATACTTGAGTAGTTCAACAAAACCCTGAATAGGGGGCGTTCGTCTTCATTTTATACGGTACATATTTTAAGAGAGGATGAGATCCCTCGAAGAAGCAACATTGATCATTGCAGTTCTCCTGTGAGAGGGACTTTGACCGAGCATAAACTATAGGTAGGTATTAAATTACAATATAAACATTGTTAACTCTTGATATTTGCTGTAAATTTTTTAAGACGTTCTTTATGTGATATGATGACTGGTTTTGCTAATATGAAGTAAGATTAGTTTAACTTATGAATGAATTAATATTTAAATACACATGTTTAGGTACTATAATAAAATATTTCTTTTGCGTTTTTAAGAGCAAATAAATATGAAAATATTTTATATGATCATGTTCTAGTAGCAAAATATTTTTAGAAAATTAAAAATGTTTAATAAAGATTAGCAAAAATAAGATGGAAATTAAATTTAGTTCTAAGAAATTTTTTTCTCATAGGAAATGGCAGCAGGTCTTGTAATTGCTGCTACACGTTTAGAAGAGTTTTCGCGTGTCTTCTCCTAGTTATGTTACTTATTTTGAAAACACCTAGTACCTGTCAGCAATTTTAAGAAAGACATTTTTATTAGTTGGCCTTGCTTTTATAGTGTTTATAAATCCTATTCATATTATATTTCAAATAGTGGTCTGTGTGTGTAGACGCTAACCGATAACTAAAAGTAAAAAGTAGTTGAGAATCATATTTAATGCGAGGACCTGAATATGCTGTTCGTATTTTTCGTTAGTTAATTTTTGTTCGTAAATAAAGTGGTGTAATACCCATGTAAAAATATTTAAAATTTTGAACCCCAAATGAAACAATTGATGGTTTTATACGTAATATACGTTATATGCATACAACCCAAAAATGAATTTAGATCTTGAATATTTCAGATATGATTCAGCAAACATCAGATCAGCAATTTTTAGTTTAAACAAAAACGAAAAGAGTTCAAGGTTTTTGAGTCATTATTTCAGCAGTATTAACAAGGACTTATTATACAACTTATCTACATAATTTAAAACTAATTACATGTGTAAATGGTGCACCATGTGTGTTACAAATTTTACCCTTTGACTTAGGTATTATAAATACAGTACCCAATGTAATACTGCAACAATATTGTTACCTTTGTACTTGATAACTATTTTAATTTCATCTTGATATTTCTAGCCGTTTCTGAGGAAAATGGTCCTGACGGACAGACAGACAACAAAATGACCCTATAAGAGTTCCGTTAGTACCCTAGGTACGGAAACCTAAAAATATTTTATTAGTACGGATCCCTTTAAACAACATTTTTTTTTGCATTCATAGCCGATTTGTCGCTAAATAGTCCTTTCAAGTTTTTATTACATAAGTAGGTACCTTTTATGAGAATTTGAATTAGATTTCGAATAGATATTTTATATATGTATGTAAATTATATAGTAGGTACACTAAAACTGCCCGTTCCACCATTTTTATTTTTATTAGTTTAAACTTTAAGATAACTCCTAAATATAGTATGATATATATGATGCAATGCATTGGTCACGGTAGGTGCCGCAGGGTGCGATGTGATGACTTTATAAATATTGTTTTAAAAACCGCATTATTACTCTTAAATTTTGCTCTCATGCTGATGAAATACCTTGTAAATAAACGGTAGCATTCTGCGATCTAAAATGAATTTCTTAGTTCATCACTGTCAGTATTAGTTAACAAAAGATAATTGAAATTCATTTCTCGGATAAATAACCCGCTAACAATAATAAGAAAAGCGGCAACATCGCGGGATCTCGTCTTGCGCTATTTACATTATTATATACATGAGGGGATATCACCTTACCTATATTTATAAAGGATTTCTGAGTGACAAGATGTTTCACATAAAAATTAAAATTGAAATACTTTTCCCCTTTGTTTGTGCCCTTAAAGAAAATAAACTTTTAAGGTATGTTCGATAAGCATATTACAAATATACGAATTTTATATAATGGATCGCAGGTAGTCTACAATATGTAAGGACCTCAGGTTGCATTGAAAATGAGTATATATATATATATATATATATATATATATATATATATATATATATATATATATATATATATATATATATATATATATATATATATATATATATATATATATATATATATATATATATATATATATATATTTTGTAAAAAGTAATCTTGGGTTTGTAGCATTTCATTACATAGAAATAAGCAACTAGACGAATAAGAAAGAAAACACACTTACCAGTACTATATCTGGACACACATACGGAAATGAATCACTATGCATATGAAAACGAACCACTTAGAAGTTGTACAAGTTCTTTCACCTTTCTTGAGGATCTTCAGAGCAGTATACGATTTATTTCATTGATCATTCATACTTGAATTTAAATTACCAATACACCAACACTTGCAGTGACGTTTTATGACATTAGTTTTTGACGGAACTCATTCTTAGAATACACAAACCTAGTCTACTATTTATATTTGTTCTATTTGAACATATTATATATAAAAGCATTAGGCATACAGTTATCCAGAAGATGTTAAACTTTAAAATGCATAAAATCTTGTTGAACCTATTGAAAAACAACTACTTTTTCCAACTATATGCGGGAAAATATTGAATTATATATACAATAGAGTTCTGAAGCATTCAAAGAGGGAGTGATACAGAAATTGCTTGCTTAGTCAATGCTTTTTTTTTATATATATATATATATATATATATATATATATATATATATATATATATATATATATATATATATATATATATATATATATATATATATATATATATATACATATATATATATATATATATATATATATATATATATATATATATATATATATATATATATATATATATATATATATATATATATATATATATATATATATATATATATATATATATATATATATATATATATATATATATATATATATATATATATATATATATATATATATATATATATATATATATATATATATATATTTATCTTCTAATTTCTTTGCTATCTTTATATATATTTTTGGAAAAAAGGCTTAGGTTTGTAAAAAGTTTAGGTTTGTTCGTGCGGAATGCAGATGTGCTACTGAATTTCAGCTCAATTTTTAATTTTAACCAAGGTGTACCAATTACATTGGATTTTTGCATAAAGTTTGCAACACTCTGTGGTAAGTGCAAGCAATAAAAAGATTAAAATTTTGTACCGAACTTTAGCGTAGGTAGTCTCTTCTTAACAATTCATTTTTTAATTCATGTCAATATCTCTATTAATAAGGAAGATATGATTAATTAAAATAATGACTATATGTCATGGTAATTATCAATGCAATTGCCAATTGGGCAAATGGCAAATTGGGTTTTTGCAAAGTTGCTTTAGCATCTTCGTTTTTTTTTTTGACAAGTGTCACTAGTGTCTCTAAGTTATGTGTTGCGATTTGGAATTATAACCAAATAACGGTAAACAATAAAAACTAATAATGGTCTTAAGTGCATCTGGCGCCGCCAGAGCCATAACTTCAATACACAATACTAATGCGCACAAGTTCTAGGTGTTTCGAGATGTAGTACTCAAAGAGCTGTGGAACGGTTTCGAGAAACTGGAGAATACACCAGAAGAATGGGATCAGGAAGAAAAAGATGTACAACTCAGCAGGAAGACCGTTTTTTAGCCCTAAGAATACTACGAAACAGGGACTCTACCTCAGTTTGCGGATTGCTTTACAACATGTACGAGGTGTAGATATTAGTGTACGAACTGTGAGAAGAAGGCTAAATAAAGTTGCCTATCAGTTGCCTATCAGTGACTGCTGATAGGTATATTACTGACATTTTGGAACCACATGTTGTGCCTTTTGTCCCATTTATTGGAAACAATTCCTTGTTAATGCATGATAATGCCCTTCCACATGTGGCAAGAATCGTTTCCGAGTATTTGGTTGATTTGGTATCAGGTTGATGTTAACCGTATGGTGTGGCCTGCAAGAAGCCCAGATCTTAACCCTATCGAACATGTTTGGGACATGGTAGGAAGACATATTCGAGCCCATGTTCCTGCTCCTGTGAACCTGAGGAAGCTTAGTGCAGCTGTCGTACAAGCATGGGATGAATGCCATTCGTCATTTATTTAGGGGATGCCAAGACGCCTGTAAGCTGTAATTCTTGCTCGGGGAGGCAATACAAAACAGTTAATATCTAACTGGTTTTTTTTAAGTTTATTTTTATTGTTAATTTTAAAATATTGTTACATTCATTATCGAGAAATTTTGTATGTTGGTTCTTTGTTTGTCAAGTTAAAAGTTAACGTTAATTATAAATTGAAAAACTATGTCATGATTTTAATTAATCATACCTTCTCTATTAATAGAGATATTGACATGAATTAAAAAATAAATTGTTAATAAGAGACTACGCTAAAGTTCTGCACCAAAATTTTCATCTGTTTATTCCTTGCGGTAAATGCAAGGAGTTTGCAGAGTGATGCAAAAATGCAATGTAATTGGTACACCTTGTATATGGTAAAAATTTAAAATTGAGCTAAAATTCAGTAGCACATCTGCATTCCACACGAACAAACCTACGATTTAAAAAAAAAATCATGTAAATCGAACCTATAGTTAGGAAAATATTTTAAAATGAATTTTTGCTAAATTTTAGATGGAACGAATTTTGTGCCTCTGAATATATATATATATATATATATATATATATATATATATATATATATATATATATATATATATATATATATATATATATATATATATATATATATGGATGGATAATTCCATCATTAAGAATACCCGCCATAAATATTTAAGGCTATTTTAATACAAAAACCAGTGTACGAAGAGTGTTTACAATATCAAGTTACAACGCTGAGGAAAAAATAAAAAAAGCACGTAAAGGAAAATTAATAAATCTTCCATATAACTGATGCATTGAAAGACTATTTTGCCTTTAAAATATTAAACAAACAGGAAATATATTATCATTGTAATGTTAATTTTTTAGTTATTTAATTAATATTGCAATCCCCGGTAGGTACAGATTTTTAGTACTTAGCTAAAAAAATATATGAAAATATTATAAATTATTATTTTACACTAAAACTGTTCTAATCAAATTATGTATGTAAATAGGAAAATGAGGACGTCAATAAACATAAATTCTCGACAATATATACATATTATAACGATTATAAAACCAGTTTATGCCGCAACAATAACTGCATTATTTATGCATTTATACTATACTATACCTATATTATAACCTGGGCAAACACAATTAAAGTTGATGTTTCCAATAATTTATTGCACGGGACTAGATCTAATCTAATCAGTATTGCACTACAGTTGAAGAACAAGCACCATCACGCAATATACTAATCGCACTAAGGGTATGAATAACGAATAGAATTAAAAATACTATTTAGCTAAACATTAACAGTTGAGCAACAATTTATAAAAATGGCTAACCATTTCATTGAAACTTAATGATTCAAATCACAATAAACGCAACGTGTTCGACACGTGAATACGTCGCTGGAGGCTGGCCAAAATATCGTCCTATTATATTAACGTTCGGTATTTAGAACCAACTCGAATAATTTTAGACAATATTTAATATAGAAATAAACTAACTTAGTATTATAGTGTTAATTATAATATGTGTACCTATGGATTGTATATGCTAATAATAAATTAAAATCATCAGTTTTTCTTTCTATAAGGTATTAATTAATAGCTGATGGGATAGTAGCAATAAAACGACTGATTATATTACTTGACGTTTCGGCCCCTTCTTGGGCCTTTTTCAAAAGAGTATTTTATTTATGACATATTTGACATAGGCAAAAATGACAGTTTTAATTAATTTTTAAGGTTACTAGACTGTTCGATTAGTATCATAGGGAAGAACAGCCAAGAAACCCTACGAACTCAGGCTATTTTATATTTCATTATTATTCTAATTTTGGTTATGTTAATATTATGTAGATGTATATTTATAATAAGTAGGTATGTATGTATGTATATAAGTTTATATATAGAGATAATGTTTTTTGTTAATTTATTTAATACTTTTGTATTAACAAATTGTAGATTGCAGAAAGATGTTCTGTATCTTTCTTGTTATTACATGCATTAGGATTTTTTTGAATATAAATTGATTCCATAGGCGTGTATTATAATTTCGTTCTTTATTAATAACTTTAGCATTTTCGTAGTTTAATTGATGACCTGTTTCATTAGAACGTTTTCTTAGAGCTGTAATATTAGCTGAATATTTGTGACCTTTTAAACGTTCTTCAAGAAGTTGCATTGTTTGACCAATGTAGACTTCATCACATTGTGTACATGGAATTTCGCATATACAGTGTGTAGTTTTTTCAAGTGGATTTTCGTCTTTTAATGTTGTGTAAAGGAATTTTCAGTTGTTTGTAGTTTTGTGTGCTGTGTGAATATCATATGTTTTAAAATGTTTGAAATATTTTCTGATAGTTGTGGTATATATGGTAAGGCAATATATGTTTTACAAGTATTAGTTGTATTGATTAGTGGTGGTGGAGAATTGTAGTATTTGCGAATTCGGTTTATGAAAATTTTGTAGATTAGAGAAACCTTAAAAATTAATTAAAACCGTCATTTTTGCCTATGTCAAATATGTCATAAATAAATACTCTTTTGAAAAAGGCCCAAGAAAGGGATCGAAACGTTAAGTAATATAATCAGTCGTTTTATTGCTACTGATGTATGTTCATTTTATCCGATGTTGAGCAAACCTAGATTGATAACTGAATTGGAGGTAATTTACTCGAGAGAAGATTTAAAAGAAATTGTTCTTTAAAAATATTTTAACCAAAACGCTTAGAATCCGAGTACGTACAACAACACCTTTAATACAAGGACAAAGTGCTGCCTCGTGACGTCACCATCCGGAGGCCTACGAGATACTTATGTTATTAGGTAGGTATGTCTGAAATCGTTTTAATGTAGTTTTGGAGATCAATAAAAAGATCAAACTAAACAAAGATGTTACGGCATAAATCTATCGGAGTCTATGAAAAACACAGGTACAGAATAATTTAAATGGTTAACTGTTAACTGTTTCGAAATACAGTCAAGATTACATGTGTCTAATTATTAGAGTCTAGATGGTTAATTGTTTTAAGAAAACTGAAAAGTAATTCGTGATTAATTTTAGACACAGGAGCAATATGAACAACTTCTTTAAAATTTGAACAAATGCTAGTAATCATAAATCTATACGCAGATGTCGCTAACGAATCGTTATTATTTATTGCAGCTCCTTTACACCATTACCATTACACCATTACAGACTCCTTTGATTGTTTCGGGATGGAGCAAAATTATAGGTCCACGATTTCGTAAATATATATATGCATGAGGACTAATTGTATATAAAATTGAGCAAAAACCCATAGTGGTAGTGGAATATCTATAACGTTCTTTTGGTAATGTTCGCAATTTAAGTTGATCAGAAATAAATTCAATTTCTTGTGAAACATTCTCGTCCTCTATTTTTAAGTTTTTAAGTACATTGGACATAAAGTTCACAACATGGTTAAGCTTTGACATGCCTGTATGTATGTCTGAAAATGTATTTCATGTAATTCTGTAAGTTTTTCGTCTTTGCTTTTTCGATACGATATTTTTTTTGACAAGTATTTGGGACAGTTCGAAAATTTACTTGGTACGCTAGTTTCTTTTAACCGGGGTAAAACTAAAATAACTGGAACGATCTCACCAGTTTTTGTATCCTGTTGGGAAAAATAAAATCTTTCAACAGCCGAACTTTTCTACTGGTTTCGTAATTTCCTGTACAGCCGGGAACACAACACTTTTGGGGCATTATGATATAATACCGCAACAAATAAACCGTTAAAAAAGATCAAGAATCGATTAGGAACTAGGCAAGCGCGCGTGCAATAAAAATAAAAAACCCCTCTAGTGGAACACCACTAGAGGGGTTATTTATTTTAATAATAACAATTATTAGCGCGTGGCGGCGTCCTATACTAAAACCCAAAACAAAACATCGTTAACAGGGATGTCAAATTACAATTGACACGAGGGTTGTTAGTTGCTTGCGTCTTAATGACTTTTTGCGGCCAATTTGATTTGATAATTGACTAATGAGAAAGCTAGGTAGAGAAGCGTCGACAGAGCGTGACGTCACCATAATATTTAAAGTAAGCACTTTGTCCTTATTAGAGGGGTTAGTTCGCTTTTTGGTTAAACATAATTCAACTTGTAACGAATTAGTCAAAATTAGTTATTATTATATATATATATATATATATATATATATATATATATATATATATATATATATATATATATATATATATATATATATATATATATATATATATATATATATATATATATATATATATATATATATATATATATATATATATATATATATATATATATATATATATATATATATATATATATATATATATATATATATATATATATATATATATATATATATATATATATATATATATATATATATATATACATATATATATACACGTATATATATATACGCATATATATATGCATATATATATATATATATATATACATATATATATATATATATATTATGTATATATATATATATATATATATATATATATATATATATATATATATATATATATATATATATATGTATATATATATATATATATATATATATATATATATATATATATATATATATATATATATATATATATATATATATATATATATATATATATATATATATATATATATATATATATATATATATGTATATATATATATATATATATATATATATATATATATATATATATATATATATATATATATATAACACGTTGTCCCAATTCATCCCATAAATGCTCAATGGGATTCATATCAGGGCTTTTAGCGGGCCACGGCATACGATTAATTGTGTTATCATATCATCACTGCTGTGTGCGGCCGTGCATTATTTTGTATTAAGAATAATTCTTCGCCAATGTAAGGTGCAAATGGGACAACATGTTCATTCAAGATCTCTATATATCTAACTGCATTTAGAGATTGCCGTGGTGGAAACACAAATAATCCTGTCGGGTATCGCTGGTAATTCCACCCCATACCATTAATAAACCACCGCCAAAACTCTCCCTTTCACTGAACATACCATCCTCGTATATTTCCCCATGCCTTCTCCAAACCCCTCGACGCCCGTCTACTGATCTCAACATGAAACTTGATTCGTAACTGTTCCTCGTGCGTTTCTTAAATTTCGGTTTGTGATCACAGCTGTTTGATAGGGATTCCTCGATATTTGCAGACCAATAAATCGATCGTCAATATTTTGCATAATCCTGGAACTACCCGAACCTGGACGTCTGCTGTATTGGCCCGTTTCTCGGTAGCGCTGGATCGGTCTTCGGACAGTTGTTTCTGGTAGACCAACAATACGAGCTGCATATCTTTGACTCCTTCTATCTTCTACCAAATCCACAACTCTAGCTACTTGAATTGGACTAATTTGCACTGGCATTTTCTTTTAGAACGTTAATTTCACGTGAATTTCAACTGAATCTTTTGACGTTTCAGTGATAACCGTTACCATAGCCTCCTTGTTAAATATCAAACTTAATAACACCGTTTCATCCAAAATGTCGCATCTTCGTTGCTGAAGGGGCTAAAGAGGTTATTCAAAAAAGAGAATATTGAAAAAAGAATGGTAAACACCACCAGTGACCAGCCTAAGAATTCAATGCAAATAAAATTTCACTCCACAGCGACATTCAAATTTCGTGTCAAATCGGTTTTTAAAGGCGGTACATATTAAAAAATACATTTTTTATGGAAAGCCAAATTTAAAGCCACTACAAAATAGTCATCCGCAAGAATCGCCCTTTCAAACAAAAAAAAATTATCAAAATCGATAGGCTGGTTTAAAAGTTATTGAACATCAAATTTGGGACAAAATCTAGGTGCGCCACTTTTTATGTCCGATATATATATATATATATATATATATATATATATATATATATATATATATATATATATATATATATATATATATATATATATATATATATATATATATATATATATATATATATATATATTAGCTCATTTTTATTGCGCTATATATGTGTGTGTGTAAACCATAAAAACGCATTTTATGTTTTATTGTTAAGAGCATTGTGTTATTGCTATCATTTGTTAACCATTTCCAGGTGAGGTGAGTCAAATAAACAAATGTATATTCTGTTTCATAATATCACGCAGCCGACATTGGCATTCACGTGAAAACATAATGAGCCTATTAAAATAATTAGTAATTTATCAGTCGCTTAACTTTATTTCAGTCATAGACTAGGCATGGTCTCTCAACTATAAAGATCCCCAAGATATTTAACAGTCGTTCGTTTTGAAATAGATACATCATAATCATCATATCAATTTTCATTATCAATATTAGGTATATCATTTTTACAAAAACTAGCAGCAAGTCACATTTAACGGTAACAACGGTCACGTTTTCTAAGACGTTTTTTATTTCAGATTAACATACGTGTCTCCAAATAAATGCATCCAAATTTATATAATTTTTTATCCAAAATAAACGAATAATCACCGTAAATTATGTTCAATTAATTTGTTTTATGTGCGGATTAATAACTATGTTCTCAAAGTAATAGATCTGTCATCGCATAAAATGTTTCAGAACGTTATCACACTTTTTACTATTTTTGTTCCTATTTTTTGACTATATATATATATATATATATATATATATATATATATATATATATATATATATATATATATATATATATATATATATATATATATATATATATACAACAAAACTTATATGGAATCACACGGTATCACCGGCAAACATTTTTTTCCTGCAAAAAAAGTGATATGCGTATAAAAAGAGGAATATGTTTACCAACAGTAACAAGTAGGTTCATTCCACGTATATGACTTTTGCTATTACAGTGGTGATTTTTCTCTTGACATGTGAAATCGTAGTTCGGTTGTAATGTCACAAAGAGAAATTGCAGGGACAGTAGGGGTTACACAAGGGGTCGTTTCGAAAACCTATTCAAGGTTTCTAGAATTGGGAACCTTAAAAAATAGATCAAGAAGAGTTGTGGAAAAGTTACTTCTGAAGAGCAGAACCGGTTTCTAGTTCATATAGCAAGAAAATATCCGACTGTATCTCATCCCGAGCTTCAAAGGCAACATATGGAGAGGCTTCGAGCTCGAGGGTTATTTTGCAGAAGACAGTTAAGGGTTCCCGAACTAACAACGCAACATAAAATTGACCGTTTACAATGGTGTTTGGAGCTTCAAAACTGGACTATCGAAGACTGGCGAAATATCTTATTTTCGGATGAAACCAGAATTCGCCTTCGTACAGACGACCGACGAGTTCGAGTTTTTTGGGAGGGCTAGACTCGCTGTTGCTAAATCTGTCCCCAAATACAAAGGAGGAACTATAATGTTTTGGGGTGGAATTATGAGGGATGAGAAAACTCCTTTACTCCCCATAAGTCAAAAATTAAGGGGTCCTAGGTATGTTGATTTAATTTTAGGACCCATAATAAGAAACTGTAGAGACGCTTTTGGCGAAAATTTTGTTTTTATGAACGATAATGCACCACCTCATACTAGCAGAGTCGCTACAAATTTTTTGGAAACAGAAGATGTGACTGTTTTACTGTGGCCTAGTTGTTCACCTGACCTTAATCCCAGAAAACACGCATTAGATATGATGAAAAGACGGATTAGAGGTCGAGTCAATAACCCTGGCAATACAGACCAACTGATTCAAGCAGCTTTAGAAGAATGGGAAAATCTTCCCAAAGAAAATATTTATAACCTAATCGAAAGCATGCCTCGTAGAATCCGCGCGTGTATTGAGGCTAGAGGTGGCAACACTGATTATAAAATTAACAAAAAGTGATTATTTGTTTCTTAAATTCCCTATTACTTTAAAGTTTGTATTTGAGAAAAAGATACGTTTCGTGTTATTACAGAACTTATTTAGAAAGTTGTTTATTTTATCAATGAAAGTGGTTTGCATACACCTCTATTTATTTTCCATCAATTTCTCTTTTCTTTAAATTTGATCAAAGAGGAGAAAACGGGTTATTCCATATAAGTTTGTTGTATATATATATATATATATATATATATATATATATATATATATATATATATATATATATATATATATATATATATATATATATATATATATATATATTAGCTCTGAAGTTCGTTGCTATTCATAGTACTTTGCTAGTTCTTTGTTTTCTGAAAAGTAGTCTTGGGTTTGTAGCATTTTATTACATAGGGAAATAAGCAATCTAGACATACACACGGAAACGAACCACTTAGAAGTTGTACAAGTTCTTTCACCTTCATTGAGGATCTTCAGAGTGGTGTACGACCTGTTTCATTGATACTTGAATTTAAAATATTAATACTTCAACACTTGCAGTGACATTTTATGACATCAGTTTTTGACGGAACTCAAATTCTTAGAATACACAAACCTAGTCTACTATTTATATTTGATCTAGTTGAACATATTATATATAAAAGCATTAGGCATACAGTTATCCAGAAGATGTCAAACTTTAAAATGCATGAAATCTTGTAGAACCTATAGAAAACAACTACTTTCTTTAGCTATGTGCTAGAGAATATTGAATTACATATACAATAGAATTCTGAAGCATTCAAATGGGGAGTGGTACAGAAAATGCTTGCTTAGGCAAAACTAGAATCATTTGTTGGTCTCATGTATTAATTGTTTTTTCGAATTTTCGAAAAAACAATTAATTTTCACAAAACAAATATGCAAAGAACTTCAAAGCTAATAAATACATCTAGGGTGAAAATTGGATCTTCCTTATTATTCGTCTATTTGCTTTTGTTCTCTATGTAATAAAATGCTACAAACCCAAGATTAATTTTCACAATATATATATATATATATATATATATATATATATATATATATATATATATATATATATATATATATATATATATATATATATATATATATATATATATCTATATATATATATATATATATATATATATATATATATATATATATATATATATATATATATATATATATATATATATATATATATATATTTCTTATTCGTCTATTTGCTTATTTCTCTATGTAATGAAATGCTACAAACCCAAGATTACGTTTCACAAAACAAGTATGAATAGCAAATAATTTCAAAGCTAATATATATATATATATATATATATATATATATATATATATATATATATATATATATATATATATATATATATATATTAGCTTTGAAATTCTTTGCTATTCATATTTGTTTTGTGAAAAGTAATCTTGGGTTTGTAGCATTTCATTACATAAATAATAAGCAAATAGACGAATAAGGAGGAAGAGACTCTTACCAGTGCTATATCTGGACGAACCACTTAGAAGTTGTACAAGTTCTTTCACCTTTATTGAGGATCTTCAGAGCAGTATACGATTTATTTCATTGATCATTTATACTTGAATTTAAAATATTAATACTCCAACGCTTGCAGTGACGTTTTATGACATTAGTTTATGAACTCAAATTCTTAGAATACACAAACCTAGTCTACTATTTATATTTGTTCTATTTGAACATATTATATATAAAAGCATTTTATGCATTTTAAAGTATAACATCTTCTGGATAACTGTATGCCTCAAAAAAACCCAGAAGACTGGGGCTGGAAACTTGGCAGCAATGGGCTCGCTCCACTCACAATGACAGAGCAACCTGTACCTGAGCGCTTATTGAAATTCATTTCATGCACCTGTCGAAAAGGATGCGGCGGAGCATGTGGTAGCAGGAAAGCTGGGTTGAAGTGCTCTGTTGTGTGTGGCTTGCGAAAATGTGCCGGAGGTTCCTATCGACAGCGAGGATGAAGATGACGAACCTTTGTCAGTAGAAGGACAATTCATAAGAAGCACTGATGATGATGATGACACTAAGGTCGCAGATTATTCTGATGAAGACGTCAACATACCGCCAGCAGGATCATCAAAATAGAGAAAACGCTAAGATCGCGAAGCTGTGGATTAGGCCTTTCGGGCGCAATTTAAATATCGTTATGGTCATTTGAATTTTATAATTTGAACGAGTAATATGAATGGAGAACTATGATGGAAGTATTTCTCTTCAGTTTGACGAAGTAAATTATCCAATCCCATAATTTACTCATATTGCAAACATTAATTATAAAATGTATCCCGACGACATTGAAATTGCACGATACCTACGATACCTACTTTGAATTTACAAACTTGTTATAACTATAGAAACAATTGAAACAATCGCAAAAATGGGGTTTTACTATTTTTTGTAAAAAATGTTCACCTTTCCGCCTCTGTACTCGTTACAAAAAATGTGGGGAATTTTAAGTTCTTTAATTTTGTACTCTTACATTTTCCTCGTTAAATCAATCGTCGCTGCAGAGTTATTTTCAAAAAAGTAATTTTTTGTATCTTAGAATCAAGGTACAAAAGGTCGCAAACTTGAATTTTTTTTGAAGGCCCAGACCTTAACACTACACTAAAAAATTACTACTACCCCACCTTTTGCAAGGTAAAACTGCTTGCTGACTGGGCAATATAGTGACTGGAGTATTTAAACTAGGTCACTGTTATCAGATTTACGTATACCTAGGCTTATTTAAGTGGATTATTAAATATTTGGGTTTCTACATATTGACATATAACA
Organism: Tetropium fuscum; assembly: GCA_964058915.1. NCBI lineage: Eukaryota > Metazoa > Arthropoda > Insecta > Coleoptera > Cerambycidae > Tetropium > Tetropium fuscum. Next base: position 562,312 of record CAXKVY010000074.1, on the reverse strand, counting down.
GATTATGTAGTTGCAGCTCATTTTGATGGAAAATCTGTTAGATGAATGTACCTACCTATATCAGTTTTCATTATCACTGTTTAAACTAATAATTTATTGTAAAAGTATCTTAAAGTAATCTATATAAATAATCAATAATGAAATCCTCCAGCATGACAGAGTAATGACTGATTTTTTTACGCTCCAATGATAATGGTAGCTTATTTTATGATTACAGCTTTACGTAGAATTTTGGTTACTCAAGTGGCTAAAATCGTAATGGGCAAAGTTCATTCTTTTATATATATATATATATATATATATATATATATATATATATATATATATATATATATATATATATAATTTTGGAGGGTTTATCTTGGGATAGCAGCAATAAAACGACTGATTAGGTTACTTGACGTTTTCCAATTAGTAACCTAATTAATTAATTAATTTAGACTGATTAGTAACCTAATCAGTCGTTTTATTGCTACTATCCCAAGATAAACCCTCCAAAAAATATATATAGATAGCAAAAAAATTAGAAGATAAATATATATATATATATATATATATATATATATATATATATATATATATATATATATATATATATATATATATATATATATATATATATATATACAGGGTGAGTCAGTTTTTTGTAGACACACTTTAACAGGGGATAGAACGCACGTTTTTAAAAAGAAAAGTGCCTATAAATATATGGCCGATCTAGCTTCCTAAGGAAGATACAAGGTGTTAAAGTTTCATTTTTTTTTACATTAATGTGTAATATTTTCTGAACGGAATGATATATTCACTAAATATTTTACACATATCTTAACCTGCATAGGATCAACATGTTGTATTGTTCCTGTCGAAAATACTATAGTGGATGTTACTTTTTTCGGGTACTTCGGATATTCTGCATAATGGAACTTTTTTTTCGTACGCCACTGACATTATCTGATACATATTTCTAAAATAACGGCCCCTTAGTAACAATTTTGATCTCTTGTAATTTTGCTCTAACTACGACAGTTTTAGAGATATTGGCCGTTGTTTCTCTGACAGGGTAATGTCGTTATTATATTTTTTTTCTCGAATTTTCTTTATGACTTATAAACGAACGCTTAGATTTTTTCATGTTTGGGGGATAATGCCTATTAATTAAGGCGCATAAAACAAGCGGTAAGAATGTTCAAAAACTTGCACAGTGGCGGGGTGGAAGGGGTGCTCCACCCCTTTCGTAAACAGAACATCTACGCCAAAGACTATTTAAAAAAAAAACTGTTATTTTCATTATCTACATACAGTTTAACAAAAATAATGTCCCTTCTTCTGTTTCGAAATTCCTGTGCGTTTCCTAGTTATTTTGATTTTTAGTGTTTGATGTGGTACTAAATTAAGTAATTTATTTATTAGCAATAATAATTATCAGCTAAATATTTAATTCTTTCAACGGAACCTACCTAAATATGGTTTGTTAAGGATTCTAAAAAGCCGAAATCTCTTTATCTCTTTCCAAGTAATTACAATTACAAAAAAAAACATTAGATGAACATTGATGTTAATGTTTATGGAGATATAAACATTTTTAAATTTATAGCAATATTTAATTAACAATAATAATTGTGGAATAAATAACAATTGTTAGCAATAATGATTTATAAATAACAATTACAAGAATTAATAACAATAACACTAGTACCTACATACATAAAATTAGATACTTTGTTCAAAATGTAAACCGTTCTTCTCAATACACATTTCACTGCGACGTATCATAGAACGTGTTAAGTTAACTAAATGATGCACCCTTATTTCATTGCAAGCATCTCTAATGCGATTTTGAAGTTCCTCAAGTGTATTAACCGGAGTGGTATACACTATTTCCTTAATGAATCCTCACACAAAAAAGTCAAGTGGTGTTAAATCGGGTGATCTGGGAGGCCACGCCACTGGACCTCCACGACCTATCCACCTCCCTGGATAGTTATTGTTTAGCCAATTTCTTACATTTCTGCCATAATGGGCCGGGCACCCATCAAGTTGAATCCAAGACTGTCTTCTTAAATTCAAAGGAATGACTTCCCATATATTACCATGGTGTTCTTCTAAAAATTGTAGGAAATTTTCTGAATTTACACGTTGTGGCAAGAAATAAGGTCCAAACACGTGGTTGCCGTAAATTCCAATCCAGACATTTGTACTAAATTCATGTTGAAAACTTCGTGGTCGAATGGCATGTGGGTTTTCATGTGCCTATACATGCAGATTGTGAAAATTTACTATACCACGACGAGTAAAACAAGATTCATCAGTCCACAGTATATTGGATAAGAAATCCCTATTATTTTGAATGGAGTTAAGAACCCACCTACAATAAGTAAGTCTTCGTTCAGCGTCACCTGGACATAAACCTTGAACAGGTTGAAAATGATATGGGCGTCTGTGATCCCGTTTTAAAACCCGGGAAATTTTACTTTGGGAAATACCAAGAGCAATAGGAGCACGTCGAGTACTTGTCGTTGGGTTCCTATTAAATTCCCGCAATATACGGTCTCTATCTCGTCCACGGTTGTTCTGTCGGCCCCCGGGTACATTTTTCAAACCCTGGTTAACAAATCGACGGTGGATACTCACAAAAACGGAATGATGAGGTTGTCGTCTATTTTGAAATCTTCTTCGATACTCCCTAGCTGCGTATCTTGAATTCCCATTTGCGAACCCATAAATAAAATGAATGTCGGCTTGTTCGCTATTTGTAAATGTAAACGGCATGTTACACTAATTAAAATCTGACAAATCACATAAAATAACTTTTTAATCTTAAAAATAATAATTAATAACAGTGAAAATATTCAAGATGAAGCAAAATTGTTTGTAGATAAACTTGTAATACGTCAAACTGTCGTTTCAAAATATGACATAATGCTTACTTGTTTTCCAAGGAGTATAATATTTTGTTGCAATTATTACGTACAGTTACAAATACGCTAGTTTTAAATGGAAATTATTTAGCAAATAACAACAAAAATTGAAACAGAAATTGGTACATGCACAAGTTTAATAAAACTTAAAGGAAATTTTTAAGACTTGGCAACTGCACAATAATCTATTGTATTGTAAGTACATTTGTAATTTAACAGATTTCAACATATAAAAGTATTGTATTTGAGTAAGGCTTGATATAACAAATATTTATTTTGACTACATTGGAAAAAGATAAAGAATAAGAGATTTCGGCTTTTTAGAATCCTTAACACACCATATTTAGGTAGGTTTCGTTGAAAGAATTAAATATTTAGCCGATAATTATTATTGCTAATAAATAAATTACTTAATTTAGTACCACATCAAACACTAAAAATCAAAATAACTAGGAAACGCACAGGAATTTCGAAACAAAAGAAGGGACATTATTTTTGTTAAACTGTAAGTAGATAATGAAAATAACAGTTTTTTTTTAAATAGTCTTTGGCGTAGATGTTCTGTTTACGAAAGGGGTGGAGCACCCCTTCCACCCCGCCACTGTGCAAGTTTTTGAACATTCTTACCGCTTGTTTTATGCGCCTTAATTAATAGGCATTATCCTCCAAACATGAAAAAATCTAAGCGTTCGTTTATAAGTCATAAAGAAAATTCGAGAAAAAAATATAATAACGGCATTACACTGTCAGAGAAACAACGGCCAATATCTCTAAAACTGTCGTAGTTAGAGCAAAATTACAAGAGATCAAAATTGTTACTAAGGGGCCGTTATTTTAGAAATATGTATCAGATAATGTCAGTGGCGTACGAAAAAAAAGTTCCATTATGCAGAATATCCGAAGTACCCGAAAAAAGTAACATCCACTATAGTATTTTCGACAGGAACAATACAACATGTTGATCCTATGCAGGTTAAGATATGTGTAAAATATTTAGCGAATATATCATTCCGTTCAGAAAATATTACACATTAATGTAAAAAAAATGAAACTTTAACACCTTGTAACTTCCTTAGGAAGCTAGATCGGCCATATATTTATAGGCACTTTTCTTTTTAAAAACGTGCGTTCTATCCCCTGTTAAAGTTTGTCTACAAAAAACTGACTCACCCTGTATATATATATATATATATATATATATATATATATATATATATATATATATATATATATATATATATATATATATATATATATATATATATATATATATATATATATATATATATACATATATATATATATATATATATATATATATATATATATATATATATATATATATATATATATATATATATATATATGTATATATATATATATATATATATATATATATATATATATATATATATATATATTGAGATAAACGAATATCCAGAGCCCAAATATAGAAGTAAAACATAATAAACACGTTAAATTATAAAGTAATACATGTACAGAGATTCAATCTAAAAAGTCCCAACTCTAGTATCAGTTGCGAGCGCAAACATCTCTACACATCGCACAGACCAGGTACGAGAAATCATCTGATTGGCCAGTATGTAAATTAAAAATATTAAAGTCATTTATCAGCGCAAAATTGTAAATCCAACTTAATCGTAATAGACAAGTCCAAACAAACATTATGGTATATTACACTAACATAAACTCGGTATATTTGGACGTAAAATTGTAAATGCGTTACATCAGTATAGGGGTTCGGGATTATAATCCTGAAGCAAAACGGTTTGAGGTACAGATGGGTACAGGTCTCTGTATTTTGAACATTGAAACGAATTTATGAAGAGTGAATATGATGTGTAAATCCTATGGAGAATGAAGAAATAAACTATTTAAATCAATATTTAACAACATTTAAGGTAAACCAAATAAATAAAATAATTAGCTGCAATATGATTGGTCTCATTATATGAGAGTAATATAACATAACACTCGTTGACAAGGAACTTCGATTGTTTAAAATGGAGAAATTTCCGTAGAAACGGGTCACAAACCAGGAGAGTGGTGATAGCGTCCTTGAATAAGCGGCAGCTAAGCTTATGTGTCCAGAAATTTTGTAAAAAAATAAGAGTTAAAATCTACGTTAAATAAGAAATTTTGTGCTATAATAGTGAGATCTCAACAGGTAAATAATTCGAGAGAGAATTAACCAAGTTTTAGTGTGATTTGACTTGAAAATATGATATTTCAAGTACGGCGTTCCCAAGGAGAATATAAGAGGTATAAAACAGTGTTTTAAGGTAGCAGAAGAAGCAGGGAATACTTCAACATAAACAAAGTAAGCAGATCATAAAAGTTTTTTTCAAAATTTACATCAATTTACATAAATAAACACGCTACGGGTTAAGAGTAGCAAATATCCAGTACCACCACTAGATGGCGGCAGGTGAACTTGCTGAGTAAGCAGTTTTCTGATTAAAAGTACGAGACCATTCCGAGAGAGGGAGGCAGTTGTTGGTGTAGGTAACAGTGCATCGATAATAAACAAGTTAAAGTGCGGTTAAAAAATTGGTTTGTGTCCTGCTTCGATTACTGCAAGGATTATTTAAACGTATTAAGGTAATAACATTTCAAAACAATTTTAGTTACAAGAATGCATTGTTTGAGAGGCCCACAGCCTATGTAATTAATGTTAAGTTGCGTAGTTTGGCGTAGGATCTATATTAAGTTTTCTTTCTAAGATTTCACTAATCATAGTGAATTCTAATTTGTATTTTTGCATTCAAGCTTACTGCTACTTTGCAGGATAATGTGCGAAACCACATACTTCTATCTTGTGGTTAAAGTTTCAGTCTTATAGACATATATTTACTTTGTTTTGTGAATAAAATAATCAAGTTTACATAGTTTCTGCGTTATCATTACTCTCATATAAAAGTGATAAAATAACCTTCTATAATTAAACACAGTTTTAAAAAAATTTCAATTCTCAATAAGATTTGCTTAAATTCATTTACCAGCAAATAGTTTCTATGGTCAAAGCAACCTAGTTGAACCTCCCCTACTGGACTAAAGAGGACATGCGCAGCAGTGAACTTTAATATTTAAAAAAAAAATGTTCAAAGAACTGGCGCCTAGGGAAATTTAGCAGTAGTATCAAGATCGTGACAGTATAGCAGACTTGTCAGGTGTTTATACTCTGTGCTTTCACTGCATAACTTATATATAAAAATCATATCCATATATAATATTCATATATAAAATATTTTTCATATTTAAACTACCACAATTGGCGCCCAACGTGGGGCATAAATATTTTCCATTATATTTAAACAACCACAATATATATATATATATATATATATATATATATATATATATATATATATATATATATATATATATATATATATATATATATATATATATATATATATATATATATATATATATATATATATATATATATATATATATATATATATTTGGAGGGTTTATCTTGGGATAGTAGCAATAAAACGACTGATTATATATCTTGAAGTTTCGGTCCCTTTCTTGGGCCTTTTTCAAAAGAGTATTTTATTTTGTGCCATATTTGACATAGGCAAAAATGACAGTTTTAATTAATTTTTAAGGTTACTAGACTGTTCGATTAGTATCATAGGGAAGAACAGCCAAGAAACCGTACGAACTTAGGCTATTTTATATTTCATTATTATTCTAATTTTGGTTATGTTAATATTATGTAGATGTATATTTATAGTAAGTAGGTATGTACAGGGTAAGTCTTTTAAGATTGACACCCCCCTTATCTCACTTATCCTTTGCCGATTTAACTCATTCAAAAAAGGAGTAATCTCAAGTAAAAGGAGTAAAGAGGAGTAAAAAATGTTTAATATCTGTTCTCAAATTATAAAAGTTAATCAAAAACCGTGTCTTTTGATTAACTTTTATAATTTGAGAACAGATATTAAAGATCTCGTAAAATATACAGGGTGGAAAATAAAACATGATTTTTTTAAATGGAACACCCCGTATATTTTTAGACCAAAATAATGTGCTTAATTTTCTGAATCCAAAAATGTGTAATTGTTATATAATCACTCCACCTGTTCGTGAGATATTACTAAAAACTTAATCACATTACGGGTGTCAATTACAAAATAAAAACATCAAGATACATCTGGAAACAATGCATATTTGCATTGTTTATTTGTTGACAGATGTCATCCAGTTTTTTGTGAGATAGTAGTTCACTCTCTTAGATATTAGCGTAATAAATACGTAGTGTTCGTAAAGAAGCAAGTTATTTTGAAAATGGTATATTCATTGGAAGATCGAAAAGAGTTACTTGAAATTTATATTCAGTGCAACAAGAATAAGTCTCTTGCTCGGAGGGAGTATGTTAGGTTATTTCGAGAAAGGCCACCTCCTTCCAAAAATAGTTTTAAAAACATTTATGCAAAGTTTAGGAATACCGATTCTCTGAGAGACAAGAAAAGGGAAAGGCGAAGAACAAAGACAGGAGAAGACACAGAACTCAACGCGTTATTATATTTTGCTGAAAATCCATCCAAATCATCCTATGCCGCAGCAATAGAATTGGATATATCACAAAGAAGTGTGATAAAAATATTACATTGCCATAATTTTAAACCATATAGCATTTTGCCCGTTCAATATTTAGACGAAACCAACCTTCAAGACAGGTTAACCTTCTGCAGAGACATACTTGATAGAATAGAGGAAGATGATGAGTTTCTAAGTCATGTCTTTTGGACTGACGAAAGCAGTTTTTCTACTGCGGGAATTTTTAACAGAAAAAATGCACATTACTAGGCAGCGGAAAATACACATATTGTAAAAAAATAAAAATACAAGGATACCAAACTGTAAACGTGTGGTGTGGCATCCACAAGGATGCTATTGTAGGTCCTGTATTTATAAACGGGCCCTCAAATGCACAACGTTATGTGGATATTCTTCAACATCCAGTTGAAAACTATTTAGATGATATTAATTTAGTGGACAACAGATCTGTTATTTGGCAGCAGGATGGAGCACCACCACACTCTACAAGGAACGTCACCGAATACCTAAACAGAAAATATCCTATTTGGATAGGAAGGCACGGTGTTATACATTGGCCCGCTAAAAGTCCGGACTTAACACCTATGGATTTTTTTCTCTGGGGTACGATAAAACAAGATATATACGAAACTGGGATTTTTAATAATATGAATGAGTTAAAAGAATGTATACGTGTAAAAATTGAGGAATTAAACCAAAATGGTGATATATTTCAAAGTGTGAGAAGCAATTTTATAAAGCGATGCCAAATGTATATTCAGAATGGTGGTGGTTACGTGGAAAATATTTAATTACGTTACGTATAAATAAATAAAATTGTGTTACTCTATTGTGTTACTGTATTAATATTGACTTTTATTTGTTTTTATTAGGCTTATGTTGTTTATTGTTATTACTCGTTATAGTTATTGTCACCTATATATTATTTATTTATTATCTCAATAAATGGCATTATTTCCAGAGATATCTTGATATGTTTTTTGTTTTATAATTGACACCTGTAATATGATAAGTTTTTAGTAATATCTCACGAACAGGTGGAGTGATTATATAACAATTAGATATTTTTTTATTCAGAAAATTAAGGACATTATTTTGGTATAAAAATATACGGGATGTTCCATTTAAAAAAATTATGTTTTATTTTCCACCATGTATATCTTACGAGATTTTTAATATCCGTGCTCAGATTATAAAAATTCATCAAAAACCGCGTTCACTCCTTTTTTGAATGAGTTAAATCGGCAAAGGATAAGTGAGATAAGGGGGGTGTCAATCTTAAGAGACTTACCCTGCATGTACGTATATAAGTTTATATATAGAGAGAATGTTTTCTGTTAATTTATTTAATACTTTTATATTAACAAATTGTAGATTGTAGAAAGATGTTTTGTATCTTTCTTGTTATTACATGCATTAGGATTTTTTTGAATATAAATTGATTCCATAATTAGGCGTGTTTTATAATTTTGTTCTTTATTAATAACTTTAGTATTTTCGTAGTTAAATTGAAGACCTGTTTCATTATAATGTTTTTTTAGAGCTGTAATATTAGCCGAATATTTGTGACCTTTTAAACGTTCTTCAAGAAGTTCCATATTTGTTAATATTTTTAAAACTGCTTTAGATATTTAAATGAAATTTCGAACCTTTGAATAGGTAATCTAGAGACATATTTTTACGTAAAAAATATTATTTTTCTTCCACCATTGGCGTGTGTAGGGACAGATCTTCGGGAAATTTTAATGAAAAAAATAGTACGCCAATGTTTTTTTAGAAACAAAAACTATTTCTAAAATCCTTGGTCAATATACAACAGAAAAAGACTCTTTACTTTTTTTTGTTTGACACACCGTTTGCCAGGAAATAATAAATTACCTAATGATTTCTGAAAAACAATTAAGCAAACAAAAACGAAAATGAAAAATTTAATTAGTGGCCTTCAAACACAATAACAAAAAGAAAGAAAATTAAGGGTGAAATCACAAAAATTGCTCGAAATGTAGTCCACTCATCACAATACATTTTCCACATCTTCTCACTAACGCATTCATTACAGGAGATACTTAATGCGGATTTCGCCGCATATCATTGCAGGCTTGCTGAATTCTTAAAATTAAATCTTCCCTTGTTAATAGAGGATTAGCGTAGACTTTATCTTTAATAGTGCCCCAAACGTAAATGTCTAGCGGATTAGGATCCGCTGACATGGGTGGCTAGGCCACTGGTCCAATACTATTACCCACGTTATTATTCATATCATTCCTCCCTAGCCGGCCAATCTATCGTTGAGGATAATTTGTATTGATCCATTCTCTTACAGCTATCCCAAAATGCGGGGGGAGCTCCATCCAGTTGTATCCAACTCTCATACTTTAAATTAATGGGTAAATCCTCTAGGTAGTCCTGCAAATTATTGTTAAGAAACTCCATAAACAGTTCCGAGTTCAACCTTGGGGGTAGGAAATGTGGGCCACAAACATTACCATCAATAACGGCCAACCAAACGTTTACGGAAAATTCATTTTGAAATGACCTTGGTCGAATTTCTCGAGGATTCTCATGTGCCCAAACATGGATATTATGGTAATTTGTTACCCCACGTCTGGTAAAAGAGGACTCGTCCGTCCAAAGAATCTTATGTAATAAGTCAGGATTTTCTTCCGTCCAGTTAAAAGCCACTGGCAAAATCTTATTCTTTTTTCAGCATCACCAGGGTGCAAATCCAGAACAGGCTGTAGGTGATATGCAAGTATGTCATCGTGTAGTGTTCGTAATATTTTAGAGGAATTTGAAGGTGCTGAGCTGCCTTCCGAGAGCTCAGCGTCGGATTGTTATCAAAAGTATTCTTCTGAATATTATATCGACGGTGTCTGTTCCGTTGGTTATTAACACGCAGGCCAGTTACGAAAATTCTGATGTGTTCTGATGAAAACGCGAGCACCTGGAACTATTCTGTTTAGATAGCGACTATGATGTTCACGAACTGCCGCTTCTGCATCTCCATCACAAAATCCGTAGCAAATATGAATATCTGCGTATTCGTTGTTAGGAAAAAGCATTTTTTAGATTAATACTTACACAACATTCTAATAACAATGTTAACAATAACACGAAATTAAATTACCTGGCACAATTCAATTAACTGTTATTATAAAATGCAAAAACAGTGACAGTAGTAGTCTTTTTTGTTTCATGGCCTACTACGACAGATTAAAATTTGTTTGAATTCCAGTTACTTAAAGAATTTTAATTCTTTACTGGCAAACGGTGTATCAAACGGAGAAAAGTAAGGAGCCTTTTTCTGTTGTAAATTGAACAAGGTTTCTAAAAATAGTTTATGTTTCTAGAAAAACATTGCCGTACCACTATTTTCAATAAAATTTCCCGAGGATCTGTCCGTACGCACGCCACTGGTGGAAGAAAAATAATTTTTTTACACAAAAATATGTATCTGGATTACCTATTCAAAGGCTCCAAATTTGATTTAAATATCTAAAGTAGTTTTAAAAATATTAATAAATTTGGAACTTTTGATAAAAATGTTGACACCTATATCTTTGTAACGAATCATTTTTCGAATATAGTTTATAATACAAACTGATATTATTTTGTGGTTCTCTGTCTGCCTCTAAAGTATATATTTGTATATATTTGTTCTAATGTATATATTTGTATTACGACATTATATTAGAGAATAAAATACATCAAATATCTATACAAATAAATAAAATCGAAGCGTCTGTTTGTAATGTCAAAATAAGAGCTTTTTACTAAATACATATGAAAGTATGAAAGTATATACGTGACGGTACTTGACAAAAAAAATATGACTATCTGCCTGCCTGGCTGTGTGTCTGACTATCTGTATGTATGTCTGTCTGTATGTATGTCTGTCTGTCTGCCTGTGTGTCTGTCTGTCGGTCGTTCCGTCCGTCCGTCTGTTTTTTCCTGTTCGTCCCCGAAACGCCTGAACCTATTGTGACGAGACATTCACTGGCAGATAGCTGATGTTACAAGGAATACTTAGGCTACTTTTACTTTAGAAAAATAATTAGGGTTCCACGCAAAAAAATTAAAACAATGAAATTGTGAACAAAAGCCGATTCATGCAGGGAAGTATACATCCAATATAATCCAATATAAACACTATTAAATCGTTAATTATGAATGTATATCTCCCGAGTGTTTTTACTTGCTTTCAGTAATAATCTTCGGTCTTCGAGTAATAATGAAACAAACTAAAGTAGCAGTGTCCAGTACCTCGCGCGTCCAACGTGTACGCGGCCGCCCTCGCCGCACCGAAAGGCGCTTCCCTCCGCTTTCCCCTCCCAGGACTTAATATCACAAAGGCTGCCTGTCGCGCGGGCTCAGAACGCGCGAGCGGGCCATTGCGGATGGCTGCGCCTCAACGCGTGCCTCTTGTGTTTGCTTAGGTATCTATTATTTTTCTTTTTAAATCAAATTGTTTCGTTAAATAATAATTAAAAATCAATTTTTAACGTTGCGTCGGTTGGTTTTCTTTTATTCAAATTTCGTCACATTAAGTACTACGTAAGTACTACCTACGCAATGCAGAATTATTAACTTTTCGTAAATTCTGCCAGTTAAACAAACATTTTTCGTTAAAATTTTTCGTACTTAAGTAGATACTAACAACTAATGAATCAACTAACATACTAACAGAACGAAAATTATTATTTTTTATTTTTTAATTAAAAATACGCGATGATTTCATAAAAGCGGAAGAAAAATATTTGGAAAAGTTGAAACATCAGTAAAGCCAGACATGTTCAGTTCTAAATTCCCTTTACTCTTTAGCTCTAACAAGGTACGTTGAACAACAATTCCGTGCCTATTGGTTTTTGGTTTGGTTTATTGGTTTTTTTCTAATTTAGATACTGCTTATCTATATTAGAAAAAACTAAAGATTAGAAAGAAGAAACACTAGACAAAAAAATACATTACTAAATTGGATCCTGCTGTTAAAAAATATTCAATAGTTAGGTACGCTACTGGTATATGAATTTTTAAACAAATAAATCAATGAAGCTATACGTTATCGGATTGGATTATGTACACAGTATTGATGTCGATTTATTATATTTGCAAGGTCAAGGTGAATAAGTATTGTGTCAGCTGTATTTCGTGGGGCACATCAAATTTTTTTTAATAATGGAACGTTGAAAGCAGATATGTCCAATATGCATCAATCGCAACTGTATACAACGGAATTCATATAAGTATTAGTTATTTTTGTATTAAGTGCGCAAAATGAGCCATGAAAACACGAATTTTGTACACGAAATAGAAACAACATTTTTTGTACACCGGTTAATGTGAATTTACATCGTCTGAAATATATTAAAAATAAATACTTCCAATACGTCTTGACGTAGTTTTTTGTCCCGATAAGTTGCTCGTAGTTGCTTCAATTTCAAGTTATTTTCAAGAAGATGGACGTTGTAGATGATAGTGGTAGTGATACCTGATCAGATATATCTGAGAAGGCAAATGCAATAGTATCTAATATGTTACCGGCCAAATCCAAGTTAGTATATGAGAAAACGTATGACCAATTTCGTGAATGGTGCGACAAGAAACATGTAAAAAGGGTTTCTGAAAATGTGCTTATATGCTATTTTGAGGAAAAATCAAAAATTATAAAACCTCCTACGTTATGGAGTGTCTACTCAATGTTGAAAAGTACTTTGAATGTTAAGGAAAATATTGATATAAGGAAGTTTTCAAAATTGGTCCCGCTCATTAAGAACAAAAGCGTCGGATACCGAGGAAAGAAATCTAAAGTTTTATCAAGGGATGATATCAATAAATTTATTCAAGATGCTGATAACGAAACAAATTTACTTTATAAGGTACAGATATAATCATAATTTTGTAAGATTAGTAGTAATTTCAATATTTTTTATTTGTAGGTTGCCCTAATTTTGGGTATCAGCGGTGCTTGTCGCCGTGAAGAATTATTACATATAACTATTGATGCCATTGAAGATGCTGGATCTATATATTGATTGTTAAAATACCGGATACAAAGACCTATTGCGCAAGAACGTTTACTGTTTCAAATTCTGATTATATCAGTGGCGGCTCGTCGAGGTTGGCAGGGTGGGCAGCGCCCACCCTAGGATTTAAGGTATAAATATAAAAGAAAAAACAATATCCAAGAAGATGTTTCAATTATCATGTAGAATGTTCAATATGTTTTAACACAATAGCATAAGATTTTTAAAAGTCTTAAGTAAGATTATAAATAAAAAGTAAAAAGTATATTATTAATCAGTAATCACATTTAAATTTTGCGCATTACGCACCCGAAATAAATTAGTAATAGGTACGATCTGTTTGCCCATAGCACGAGGGAGACCTGCTAATCATCGCTATGGGCAAGCCCGTAGATGACAAGCAGGCCTGTAATAATTCGCGATATACGTTCGAGGTATACGCGGCGACGATTGTGCGAGCGAAAGTAAACGTATGCTTAGGTTGTATCCAGCCTGAGACAGTCTGAGATGGGCCTGCCCGTAAGCTGACCTGCGTCGGTGGACCGTCACTTTTCTGAAGCGGCAAAGTAACTATTTGCTGAACTAATAATTTTTGTCTTAAAACTTAATAATAAATATTAAATACCGCGGTTCTAGATGAAGTGTTAAATCCGTACAATTGAAGTGATACGTAATTATAATAATAAAAACTATATTATTATAATTACCACTAAATTGTACGGGATTTAAAATTTGATCTAGTATTAGAACCACGGTATTTAATATTTATTAAAAACCAATTAATCGAAGTATTTATTATAACCTACCTATAGGTTAGGCGTGTAGGACACTAATTATTTTGCATATCGATATACGAAAATAAGATCACCATTCATTCTTTAGCTTTTCAGCTATGATTTTTATATATCTAATTATGTATCTAGTAATTGCTAATCTCTAATCTAAAATTTAACAAGTAATAAAACTAATAAGTAACGGATACCCCATCAATCAAGTATTGGGAAATATATTTTTTGATTTTTAATTAAAATAGACTTCTTAAACCGACTTGAAGAGGAATTCAGTGCAGGCGCACCTGTTTCGTGCATTATTTTGTATATTATGCTACGGGCTTGCCCATCGGCGCTGTTTGAGTGATTTAACGTCCACGAATCGCGCCCCTCAGCCTCAGACCTTAATTAGTGATTGGTGTTAAAAAGTCATATGATTAAGGATTCAGATTTCACTGTTTTCTGTTTAAAGTTTAGATCACAGTTGTATTGTGCAGATACAAGATACAATACCGGGTAGAGTAGTTATGTGGATTTAGTTCTTCTTTCGATTTTTCGGCTTTTCGTCTTGTCGTTCGTGATTGACGTGATTTGATTAGGTACCTACTTACCTTACATATTTATATGTTTCTTATCCTATTCGTAATATTCGTATTTTGTAATTTTTTGCGTTGTATTTAGCAGTTTAGATTTTTATGATAAAGCATTTATTCCCAGCCAGCTTGCAAGTCTACTTTCCAAATATGATAATAAATTCAAAGAATTTTTGGATGAATCTACTGTTTTTAGTGGTCTGTCGAAAACCATTAAAAATTATTTAATTGAAAGTATTAATGTAGTTGTAGGTATCGGAAGTGATTTTTTTCTGAACTATGAACTTCCCGTTGGTTCTTGCTGAACTGTTTATTTTTGGAACGTTCTGATATACCTACGAGCTGTTTTTTTTTCAAACACACAAACTGCTATATCAAAAATTCAAGAAAATATTCCAAAAGTAAATTGACAAACTAGAGGTAAAAAAATCAAAATACGGCAAGGAAAATTAAAATTCGTTGAATGATTGATCGTAAATTTGACAAACGAAATACCTATTGGTTTATAAAAAATATTTAACAATCTAATAAAATATATTTTGTTTATTTCAATTTATTTATAACATCAGTAATTCGTGAATAAATATTATTTCAAAAAGTTTGATACTTTTTCCAAAAATAATTTTTGTGAAACCCTGTAATTTTTTGTAAATGGATTTTTGATTGAAATTCTGAGGTGCCAGGAAAATGCGTGAAAAACGCGTGACCTTGAAGTCACGAGTTTTTTACGCATTTTTCAAGTTTGAAAAATGTTCGGCGGCGGCGCCATTAATGCTTCGCGGATCAAATTTGATATCAATATTAAATTTGTCTGCCCTACCTGATGCTTTAGTCACGAGCCGCCACTGAATTATATTGAGCTATACCGTAAGTATAGAGCACTACGGCCGCCTCATACAAAAACTAACAGATTATTTTTGAAATATTCGAGAGGAAAATGTATTAACCAACATCTGGGGATAAATAAAATAGGAGAAATTCTCCTATTCGCCAGCTTGATTGCAAAATGGCTTGGAAAAGACATTTATAAGAGCTACACAGATCACTGTTCAGGAGAAGCTCTGTAACTCTTCTGACAACATTAAGATTTCTAATAAAATAATGAATTATCCTGTCCATCTTCTTCCAAACAAATTAAAATATCGGATAAAATTTTGGAATCAACTCTTCAAGAAATATCTAACGTTTCTGATCAGCAGCAACATGGAACATCTTCGGGATTTTATGTTGGAAGTAATTGTTCAAAATTTACTATCAATTATTATCTCAATAAATGAAATTGTTTTATGATGAATAATCAATTAATAATTGACTATTAAAAATAAATCCTTCAAAAAGTAACATTTCATGTTTATTTTGTAAATTATTTTGGCAGTGAAAAACTTTTTGGCAGTCTTTTTTTCACGGTGAAAACAAGATTTTTTTTAACGGTGAAAAAAGTAAACATTTACGCATCAATAGAGATGCAGAAATGTCAAGTTTTATTTTTAACCCGAAAGCGGGTTAAAAAAAATTAAAAAGTTATTGGAGATTTTTTAGAATACTGATGAATATTGGGTCGCGCCTGTAGATATTAATAATCGAAAAATTCCATAGAATATTTCTAGATTTATTTTATTTTCAGCTTCAGGGTATAAACAAAAATGAACCATTTTTTTAGTGAAGAAATTGGCTAGAGTAACATTGGATTCATAGTTTCTCCTCTAGGATCGATATTTTCGAACTAAACTAAAACTCAAAATTGTATAAATATTTTTTAGTGCATTTCTCCCCATTCCTCAAGAGTTTATAGAAAGTCTGGCAATAGCGCACTGCCCCGAGTGCCCCGTCGACGCGACGCACGCAAACGGTTAGCCGGCTTCTTGTTTAATCTGCGCACGCAAGTTCGTTGTGCTATTTATGGACTGGCACAGATGAAATGAAATAGATGTTCCAGAATCGTGTGTGAGCGACAGAGATAAACGTAGTTCATAAAATTTTACACGGGATAAATTGTAAAAAGAGAGATTATTCTATGTCGGGCTCAGTGTCATCGTCGGTTTTTGCTGTATCGCACCGCGCTTCCCTGTGATGTCAGACATCACGTGTAGTGTATTTTTCTAGGAGAAATAAATTGGATTAGTGTGTCTGTGTTTGATAAATAGTGAACTTATATTCGTGTATTCGTTTTTAGTAGGTATTTAATAAATTAATCATGAATAAGATCGGCGATTTAAAAACTTTTAGTAACTTTTCACTGGAAGAAAAACTTAAAGTTAAAGAGTTAGGACGACCACCGCCTGATTTAAATATTATAAAACAAAGTGGCAGTGGACAAAATCTCGATCCCGTAAATTTAATAAAACTGTCTACGGTAAAAATAATTGGTTGTGTGGATGTGAAGAACTAATAAACTGTCCCAGACAGCACAAGTTCATTCAATTTACGTCCAATGGACTATCAGTTATTTTTACGCATATATCCAATGTACGTCCACTATTAATCCAGCTTACAAACAATGAACATCCAATGGATGTCCAGGTGTCCAAACACCAAAACACTTTCACTTCGCTCGACGCGCGTTTCGCCAACCAAGTTGGCATCATCCGGAGACGATTAAAAACTAATCTTAAACTAAAAATCTACCCTATTTATACTATTTATGGCGAAATCATTAGTCACGCTTCAATGATCAGTTGCTAAGCAACGCGTAAAGCGGGCCATACGGTATAGGTCCCTTGCCGCTATTCATACTGTTTTTACATTTTACATTTTCTATGAATATCTATTTTATAATTGTTGTCAAAAGCATGTTTTGCAACACTAGACTTATATGTTCTTCCATATTTTAGATGAGCCATATGCTTTTTAAATCTGGTGTTAATTGATCGTCTCGTTTGTCCAACATATTTTCGATCACAATCATTACAACTAGGTCGTAGAAGGTCGTAGAATTACGAAGTGTGTCCTTAAATTTACGCTTCCTAATTAGTTTTTCAACTATGTCTCTAGGATAACTATTACTCACAGCTATATCTTTAATTAATACTTTTTCTTTTTCAAACCTCTTAGGGAAGGGAAACTTAGTAAACGATGGACAAGAAAATTAAAACTTTCCATTTTGTGTTGATAGCAGTGGTGAGAGTCACTAGGGATATATCTGATCGTACTGGTATCTTTTCTATATATATCAAATTCTAACTTATTGTCACTATTTTTAATTACTAATACATCTAAAAATGGAAGTTTTCCATTATTTCCTAGTTCATATGTAAACTTTACAGATGTGAAACGACTATTTAATTTGGAAATGAAGTTTTCTACATCCGCAATCTTAGTGTCAAAGACGGCAAAAATGTCATCCACATACCTCAGCCAAATTCTAGGAAAATACTCGAACTCTTCTTTTTCTTCAGTTTCAAATCGACTCATGAAGACATCAGCCATGAAAGGCGATAAACAGTTACCCATTGCGGTTCCTTCATGTTGTTCATAGAACTTGTCATTGAAACGGAAGCAATTTTTATTTCATACAAAGTTTTGTAAGGTTTATATATTCTTCTATTACTTCTTTTCTGTTATAACATTAGTTGTAAATTCGAGTAAATCCTCAAGATAGTCTAAGGTCTGTGGAATTGGTACACTAAATAATGAACAAACATCAAAGGAAATCAAAATTTCACCCTCTTGCAATTGAATATTCTTGACCTTATCAATGATATCATTCGAATTTTTAACTGAAAAACTAGGCTGTGCAATGGGCAAACTTTCAAATTCCTTAGTCAACCATTTTGATAAGTGGTAAGTCGGAGATCCAATAGACGATACTATTGGACGCACCGACTTCCCTGGCTTATGAATTTTTGGTAGACAATACAATCTAAATACGGTAGGGTTAGATACATGTAACCTGTTCTTAACAGATGGAGTAATAAGGTTGTTACATGATTTGAGGACATTTTTTATTTCAGTGGCCATTCTTGGTAAAGGGTTTCCAGTAAGTTCTTTATAAGGACCATTACTAATTAGTAATGGGCCTATGAACGTTCATAATAGTCTCCTTTATCTAAAATAACAACCTTATTACCTGCTTTTAAATAAAAACAGTCTTTCTCGCGCAACCTTTTGATAATCTTTTCATGAGTCTTTGAGCATGACTTTGTATTGTCTATGTTATTATTTATATTTTTAGAAATTTGATTCCTGCAAGCCACTCTGACGAGACCCTTGGATGAAATTGAATTATTTAAAACTATCGTTAAAAACTTTCGTCGCGTGTGTTAATTAAATTAATTGTATTAACTAAGTAAATTAATTAACTTTTTTTTAAATATACATAAAGACATTAAGTAGTTTTAGGAGTAGTCTATAGGATTATCTCAGGAGGTTAGAAGTAATCTACAACTACTGTGGGTAACTAATCTTCTATAATCTTTATATTGATTAATCATTTTATACTAATACATTAAGACTATTTTTTGAAAATTATCTATAAAAATAAATGTGTGTGTTGAAAATAAAAACAATAATGCAACCTTATAGCCGGTGGTCATGGTAATCATAAACTCAAATAATTATTCTTGTGGAAGTCTGTATTTTTGTTCAAATGGATATTTTATTGAAATTCTGAAGTGCCAGGAAAACGCGTGACCTTGAAACTTCATTCGGTGTCTTTGCCAATTTTGGCACTACCTGTTTAATTTGGCACGAGCCGCCACTGCTGTCAACCGTAGGTTACATAAAGTATTTGAGGTAAATTTCGTCTCGAAATTTATAGTTTTGGTTAAATTTATATTCAGGTTATTTCATTTTTGGTCGGCGAAGTCATTGTATGCCCTTGCTAGTTGATATGTCGTAAAAATAGGCCAAACTTATTTCTGCGTGCTTTCAATGTGAATAGATTTGCTAAATTCCAACCACACCGGACGGGTAAGACGAATAATCACTTTTAATATTTCGAAATTTCAATTGTATTTATCTCGATTATGTTTTCATGTAACCTAAAAAAAATTGCTTCATAACTCAAATAGATGACCTATCAAAAGAAAATAATTAATGATTATAGTTATTCATTAGGCTAATGAGTTATATTACAGTAACGCATGAAAAGTTTAGCCCGCGTAGCCGAAGGACGAAGGACAATCGGGTTATTTTCTTACTTGACATATTTAATAACTCACGTGTCTAATACAACATCCATATTTTTTTAATTAATTTAAATATCTATAAATTAGCGTTGTGACCGGCGCACTCGCCATTTATTCTGATATATCTGGTGAGTTCCCCGATGTATCTTTGGACCCCACTTGATAATACCCCCTTTCCAACAAAAAGAGAAGGTAACAAACATAAAAAATATACAACCGAATTGAAAACCTCCTCCTTTCTTATAAGTCGGTGGTTAAAAAATTAGCGGATTTTTTACTCGACTTTTTAAGAGGTTTTTATAGAAGTGTAGGTTTTGAGGTCAGAAAACATATGTCACACGCGCAACGTACAGCGTTTTGAGATATAGATATAAGCCAATAATTGATGCGGAACTAAGATTTATTTTATTCAACAAAATCGTAATCAATCGTATTTAATTACTGAGAGATTCGAATTTCTGAATGCACATGTGGAACGTTTTACGTTTGTATGATATATCTAAAATGTTACATTTAAGGAGAATGAAACATTGTGTTAATTCGCAGTACCTTCTTAACCGACGAGGGTAAAATAAATGTGTTACGTGAAAGTTTAGTTGAAACTATTATCAGTTAATTATATATTAATATGCACTGATTTTATGTTATCATCGGAAAATCATGGGTTAATATCAAGGCCATTTTTGCATATGATCATTAAATGAATACATACTTAGTAAATGTACTGACTAAACTTAAATGTACCTACTTTGTGTATAAATTATAGTATTAATTAATGCAACGTATTATTCAATTGTGAACACACGGGGTAACAATTTTATGTCTCTTATTTTATATTACCGTTATTATATTACAGTTATTGCTACAATTTTATAAGAAGTTTGCTTGTTGTGGTATTAAGAAAGACTAATTATTTAGAAATTGTATAGGTTTGAATGGATAATTTGCCTTATTTTACATATATGAAAGAAAAAAATCATACACGATAAAAATTTAAAAAAGAAGTCAGAAGTCACAAGAAAGCAATTCTCGAAGTAGCGTATATATATATATATATATATATATATATATATATATATATATATATATATATATATATATATATATATATATATATATATATATATATATATATATATATATATATATATATATATATATATATATATATATATATATATATATATATATATATATATATATATATATATATATATATATATATATATATATATATATATATATATATATATATATATATATATATATATATATATATATATATATATATATATATATATATAAAAGAAAAGTGCCTATAAAGATATGGCCGATCTAGCTTCCTAAGGAAGATACAGGGTGTTAAAATTTATTTTTTTTTTACATTAATGTGTAATATTTTCTGAACGGAATGATATATTCACTAAATATTTTACACATATCTTAACCTGCATAGAATCAACATGTTGTATTGTTCCTGTCGAAAATACTATAGTGGATGTTACTTTTTTCGGGTACTTCGACTATTCTGCATAATAGAACTTTTTTTTCGTACGCCACTGACATTATCTGATACATATTTCTAAAATAACGGCCCCTTAGTAACAATTTTGATCTCTTGTAATTTTGCTCTAACTATGACAGTTTTCGAGATATTGGCCGTTGTTTCTCTGACAGTGTAATGTCGTTATTATAATTTTTTTTTCTCGAATTTTCTTTATGACTTATAAACGAACGCTTAGATTTTTTCATGTTTGGGGGATAATGCCTATTAATTAAGGCGCATAAAACAAGCGGTAAGAATGTTCAAAAACTTGCACGGTGGCGGGGTGGAAGGGGTGCTCCACCCCTCTCGTAAACAGAACTTCTACGCCAAAGACTATTTAAAAAAAACTGTTATTTTCATTATCTACATACAGTTTAACAAAAATAATGTCCCTTCTTCTGTTTCGAAATTCCTGTGCGTTTCCTAGTTATTTTGATTTTTAGTGTTTGATGTGGTACTAAATTAAGTAATTTATTTATTAGCAATAATAATTATCGGCTAAATATTTAATTCTTTCAACGAAACCTACCTAAATATGGTTTGTTAAGGATTCTAAAAAGCCGAAATATCTTTATCTCTTTCCAAGTAATTACAATTACAAAAAAAAACATTAGATGAGCATTGATGTTAATGTTTATGGAGATATAAACATTTTTGAATTTATAGCAATATTTAATTAACAATAATAATTGTGGAATAAATAACAATTGTTAGCAATAATGATTTATAAATAACAATTACAATAATTAATAACAATAACACTAGTACCTACATACATAAAATTAGATACTTTGTTCAAAATGTAAACCGTTCTTCTCAATACACATTTCACTGCGACGTATCATAGAACGTCTTAAGTTAACTAAATGATGCACCCTTATTTCATTGCAAGCATCTCTAATGCGATTTTGAAGTTCCTCAAGTGTATTAATCGGAGTGGTATACACTATTTCCTTAATGAATCCCCACACAAAAAAGTCAAGTGGTGTTAAATCGGGGGATCTGGGAGGCCACGCCACTGGACCTCCACGACCTATCCACCTCCCTAGTTATTGTTTAGCCAATTTCTTACATTTCTGCCATAATGGGCCGGGCACCCATCAAGTTGAATCCAAGACTGTCTTCTTAAATTCAAAGGAATGACTTCCCATATATTACCATGGTGTTCTTCTAAAAATTGTAGGAAATTTTCTGAATTTACACGTTGTGGCAAGAAATAAGGTCCAAACACGTGGTTGCCGTAAATTCCAATCCAGACATTTGTACTAAATTCATGTTGAAAACTTCGTGGTCGAATGGCATGTGGATTTTCATGTGCCCATACATGCAGATTGTGAAAATTTACTATACCACGACGAGTAAAACAAGATTCATCAGTCCACAGTATATTGGATAAGAAATCCCTATTATTTTGAATGGAGTTAAGAACCCACCTACAATAAGTAAGTCTTCGTTCAGCGTCACCTGGACATAAACCTTGAACAGGTTGAAAATGATATGGGCGTCTGTGATCCCGTTTTAAAACCCGGGAAATTTTACTTTGGGAAATACCAAGAGCAATAGCAGCACGTCGAGTACTTGTCGTTGGGTTCCTATTAAATTCCCGCAATATACGATCTCTATCTCGTCCACGGTTGTTCTGTCGGCCCCCGGGTACATTTTTCAAACCCTGGTTAACAAATCGACGGTGGATACTCACAAAAACGGAATGATGAGGTTGTCGTCTATTTTGAAATCTTCTTCGATACTCCCTAGCTGCGTATCTTGAATTCCCATTTTCGAACCCATAAATAAAATGAATGTCGGCTTGTTCGCTATTTGTAAATGTAAACGGCATGTTACACTAATTAAAATCTGGCAAATCACATAAAATAACTTTTTAATCTTAAAAATAATAATTAATAACAGTGAAAATATTCAAGATGAAGCAAAATTGTTTGTAGATAAACTTGTAATACGTGAAACTGTCGTTTCAAAATATGACATAATGCTTACTTGTTTTCCAAGGAGTATAATATTTTGTTGCAATTATTACGTACAGTTACAAATACGCTAGTTTTAAATGGAAATTATTTAGCAAACAACAACAAAAATTGTAACAGAAATTGGTACATGCACAAGTTTAATAAAACTTAAAGGAAATTTTTAAGACTTTTGGCAACTGCACAATAATCTATTATATTGTAAGTACATTTGTAATTTAACAGATTTCAACATATAAAAGTATTGTATTTGAGTAAGGCTTGATATAACAAATATTTATTTTGACTACATTGGAAAAAGATAAAGAATAAGAGATTTCGGCTTTTTAGAATCCTTAACACACCATATTTAGGTAGGTTTCGTTGAAAGAATTAAATATTTAGCCGATAATTATTATTGCTAATAAATAAATTACTTAATTTAGTACCACATCAAACACTAAAAATCAAAATAACTAGGAACCGCACAGGAATTTCGAAACAGAAGAAGGGACATTATTTTTGTTAAACTGTATGTAGATAATGAAAATAACAGTTTTTTTTTAAATAGTCTTTGGCGTAGATGTTCTGTTTACGAAAGGGGTGGAGCACCCCTTCCACCCCGCCACTGTGCAAGTTTTTGAACATTCTTACCGCTTGTTTTATGCGCCTTAATTAATAGGCATTATCCCCCAAACATGAAAAAATCTAAGCGTTCGTTTATAAGTCATAAAGAAAATTCGAGAAAAAAAATATAATAACGACATTACACTGTCAGAGAAACAACGGCCAATATCTCTAAAACTGTCGTAGTTAGAGCAAAATTACAAGAGATCAAAATTGTTACTAAGGGGCCGTTATTTTAGAAATATGTATCAGATAATGTCAGTGGCGTACGAAAAAAAAGTTCCATAAGCAGAATATCCGAAGTACCCGAAAAAAGTAACATCCACTATAGTATTTTCGACAGGAACAATACAACATGTTGATCCTATGCAGGTTAAGATATGTGTAAAATATTTAGTGAATATATCATTCCGTTCAGAAAATATTACACATTAATGTAAAAAAAAATGAAACTTTAACACCTTGTATCTTCCTTAGGAAGCTAGATCGGCCATATATTTATAGGCACTTTTCTTTTTAAAAACGTGCATTCTATCCCCTGTTAAAGTTTGTCTACAAAAAACTGACTCACCCTGTATATATATATATTAGCTTTTAAGTTCTTTGCTTCTTTGCTATTTATATTTGTTTTGCGAGAATAAATCTTGGGTTTGTAGCAATTCATTAAATAGAGAAATAAGCAAATAAATGAATAATAAGGAAGACACACTTACTATATTGTTGCATATCTGGACATATATACGGAAACGAACCACTTAGAATTTGGGGTTTATCACAATGGGGTTTATCGTGAATGGTAGTAATGAAACGACTGATTACAAAATCTTAACCTTTTGGGCCTTTTCAAGAAATTATTTTATTTTAATACACAATTGACAATTAATTTATAAGATTACTACTGTTCGATTAGTATCATAGAAGAACTTAGGCTCGAATTTAGTATCATAGGAAGACTATCATACCTTAGTTTTCGCATACAGCACCTAGAGCTGTGACCTTGAACGTTCCTTCTTACGTAGATATCTGCTACACGATAGAAAAGACGTACAAGCGAAAACGGACTAAAATTTAAGTTTAGATATCTCCTACACGAGAGAAAAGACGTACAACACAATACATAACGTATTATAAATTAATAAAAAACCGGTAGTAGAAAAAAGTTCATATTTTAAGGAAAATAGCGTCATGATATATTTAGCTCAATAGCATAATCCAAATTTGTCGCAGATGAATACTGTGACCCCAGAATTATTTTTGTCGCCTCATATTACGTAAATAAATAACGAAAAACCGGAATTAGAAAATCTAAAGTAGACATTTCAAGAGAAATGGCATCAATATAATTTGTTTATTTTAGATATAATTTCCATATAATAAAGTCGCATACGATTAATTAGTTGGTGCTTTTCCGTTTTTTATTTCATTTAATAATAAACAGTAACGCCACTGGATGGTTTTCTGAAATAAGAATCCACATCAACTCTAAATAAATTGACATTACCGATCTAAATCTGGTCTCTACTTCCGGCAATGTTGCCAAGATGCGCACATGTTCAACTTGAAGGTGAAGTTAGCGACGTTTTTTTAAATTATGTTAGGGCTTTTAGTGCACTCAACGGTAATTATTTCTTTCCACCAACATATTTCTAGCACACTGTATAATGGACGCATTGTCTGGAACAGTGTTAATTACATTAGGCATATTTTTCTTTCACTTCTATCAAATATGTATTATGCGATGAATTTTACTTGATAATCGTAATGTTGTTAAACATGTTGTTTGAGAAAATTAATATTACCTCTTATTTAGGGCCTAATAACCCTTCAACTAAATCATAAAACTCTTTGAAGTGGACCCTATCCCCTATTTAGTTAATAAAATTGCGATGTCGTGACCTCCATTTTGTTTTATTTAGTTCGATCTAAGTAATGTTGTTGACCCTTTTTTTGTTCCATTCATGGCTACGAGTAGGTTTTCCGTACTTGTGCGTTTTGCTTACAACACTGATTTAATTGCCGCTTATTGTATGAGATGATGAATGTTTGTGCCTTGTTGAATTTATTAACACTTTTCCCCCGTACCTGTGCAAACACGCTAGTTGCCTCCCGTATGGGACCTTCGTTTTTGCAACAAAACCTTATAACTACTAGCTGAGTTGCCTCCCGTATGGGACCTCAGTACCTTCTGACGAAAGTCGGCTAACTAACAACAAACTCTTGCGTTTTGTATCTTGAGAATGATTGTAGGTTAAAACTACAAGAATGGCAATCCTTTGGAATACAACAATCCGCCAACCTTCAAGAAACAGTTACAAAATTATTTACAGATGCACTTAAAATAGAATTTTCGGATAGTGACCTCAGAAACATTTGCTATTTGGGCCCCAAAAATAAACCAAAAATACCAATACGTCTAGGCAAAACAGTATTTGTTTGGTCGACTGTAAACAAATCTGGGCTAAAAGTAAATCTAAATCTGAAGCTAACTTCAGGGACGTCAAGCAGCGGCCGTCGCCGCACCGACTTCTTCATCAACTTCTTGTAGAACGTTTAAAAGGACACGAATATTCAGCTAATATTACAGCTCTAAAAATTACTCTAATGAAACAGGTCATAAGTTTAACTACGAAAATACTAAAGTTCTTAACAAAGAAGAAAATTATAGAATGGGACTAACTATGGAATCAATTTATATTCAAAATTCCTAATGCATGTAGGTAATTACAAAAAATATACAGAACATATTTCTGCAATATAAAATGTAGCCATATAAAAATATTAAATAAAATAACAAAGAACATTCTCTCTATATGTAAACATTAATACCTACATACTATAAATATTAACATACCTAAAATTAGAATACCTACCTAATAATAAAATATAATGTAACAACCTTATCACTCCACCTGTTAAGAACAGGTTACATGTATCTAACCCTACCGTACCTAGATTGTATTGTCTACCAAAAATTCATAAGCCAGGGAAGTCGGTGCGTCCAATAGTATCGTCTATTGGATCCCCGACTTACTACTTATCAAAATGGTTGACTAAGGAATTTGAAAGTTTGCCCATTGCACAGCCTAGTTTTTCAGTTAAAAATTCGAATGATTTCATTGATAAGGTCAAGAATATTCAATTGCAAGAGGGTGAAATTTTGATTTCCTTTTATGTTTGTTCATTATTTCCGAGTGTACCAATTCCACAGACTTTGGACTATCTTGAGGATTTACTCGAATTAAACAACTATAGAAAAGAAGTAATAGAAGAATATATAAACCTTACAAAACGTTGCATAAAACAAAATTGCTTCCGTTTCAATGACAAGTTCTATGAACAACATGAAGGAACCGCAATGGGTAACTGTTTATCGCCTATCATTGCTGATGCCGTCATGAGTCTATTTGAAACTGAAGCAAAAGAAGAATTCGAGTATTTTCCTAGGATTTGGCTGAGGTATGTGGATGACATTTTTGCCGTGTGTGACACCAAGATTGCGGATGTAGAAAACTTCATTTCCACATTAAATGGTCGTTTCACTTCTGTAAAGTTTACATATGAACTACGAAATAATGAAAACTTCCATTTTTAGACGTATTAGTAATTAAAAATAGTGGCAATAAGGTAAAATTTGATATATATAGAAAATATATATATAGATCAGATATATCCCTAATTACTCGCACCACTGCTATCAACATAAAATGGCAATTATTAATTTTCTTGTCCATCGTTTACTAAGTTTCCCTCTCAGTAATAAGAGGTTTGAAAAAGAAAAGGTATTAATTAAAGATATAGCTGTGAGTAATGGTTATCCTAGAGATATAGTTGAAAAACTAATTAGGAAGCGTAAATTTAAGGACACACTTCGTAATTCTACGACCTTTCAAAAGGATATAGAGACTCCAAAATATTTATCCATCCCGTACGAACCCCGGTTTACTCGTGGTTTGAATAAGGTCTTCAAAAACGTGGGTATAACAGCGATTCATTCGTCGAATAATAAATTACAACAACTTTTAGACAATCCAAAGGATAAAATTGTTCCAAACGAAAGGTCTGGGATTTACGAAATTAGTTGTAATGATTGTGATCGAAAATATGTTGGACAAACGAGACGATAAATTAATACCAGATTTAAAGAGCATATGGCTCATCTAAAATATGGAGGAACAGATAAGTCTAGTGTTGCACAACATGCTTTTGACAACAGTCATAGAATATATATTATTAATTTAAGATTAGTTAGAAATGTGACCAATAATAGACAGTTGGGTGCATTTGAGAGCATAGAAATTGTAAAATGTAAAAGTAGTATGAATGGCGACAAGGGACCTATACCGTATAGCCCGCTTTACGCGTTGCTTAGCAACTAATCATTGAAGCGTGACTAATGATTTCACCATAAATAGTATAAATAGGGTAGATGTTTAGTTTAAGATTAGTTTTTGATCGCCTCCGGATAATGCCAACTTGGTTGGCGAAACGCGTGTCTAGCGAAGTGAAAGTGTTTTGGTGTTTGTGGAAACTACTCCGAGTGTAATATAATATATAATAAATTCTTGACTGCTATTCCCTATAATACTAATCGACAGTCTAGTAATCTTATAAAGTAATTAAAACTATCATTTTTAACTACCTATGTCAATTGTGTATTAAAATAAAATTATCTTTTGAAAACGGCCCAAAACGGACCGAAACGTTAAGATTTTGTCGTTTTATTGCTACCATCCCACTAAAACCCTATTATAATTAATAGATACATGGAGTAATGTGATTTTTTTTCTTTCTGCTTTTTATGTTTAGGACAAAGTGCGCGTTTATCTTAGAGTCAGAGGCGAAATAGAGGTTAAATATTCGTATAAGGCTATTTCTCAATTTAAACGCTCAGAGTTTTATCAACGTATAATATATAACTAACACATATTTCAATTATTATTGTAGCTACTAGCTGTTTATAATTATATTCGACAAACAAATTCCCTTCCTTAACTTAAAACAACATTCAATTTCAGATATTTCCAGCCCTATATATACAAAGAACCTTATAGCGTTGATTGAAGGAACCTTATCATTCAACGCTTATAGGTACCTACCTAGATACTAGATGAATGTAAGAAACGAATAGGTACCTACTCGTTACTCGTACATACAAATCCGAAGTGGAACCGTCAATGTAGGTATAATATAACATAATAACAAATAAGCTTCCTTGTTTTTATTTGCCACTATACGTGCTTACTATTTTTGTTAAATTTAACAAGAGCACGAGACATGAGGATAAAGATTGCTCAATAGTAAGTTGACATTGATTTATTATAAATAACGCAATCAGAGCATAAAAATCTTTATTTGGTCTATGTCATGTGAATAATGTCAAATTATGATACGGAACAAAAGAATATCTATCTCTCTATTTTGTACTATTTAATCAGTATTAGGTACCTAGTACTAGGTACCTACTTACGTATAGTACTAGTATAGTAATTAGTAGTTATTCCTCACAAAATCATTTTGCTGTCTTAATCCAAAGCTATATTAATTACTATATAATATAATTATAACATAATAATTACTATATAATAAACAAAAATTACATCTAATTAGATAAAAACCACTTAAAACTTACTTTGATATAGTAAAACCAAAACACAACTATAAAATATTCCGATTACTTAAATACGCAAATTCTTATTTATTTTTAAATTCACAAAACAACTGAAACGCCGCGCCGGTTCGTCTCGGGCACTCTCACTGAACGTAATTTTTAAATCAAAAGGTTAATATATATATCCACGTTTTAACCGCGACACAAATTATATGGTATTACTCATATAATCTTTATCACAGATTTGTATATTTACACAGTATACAATCGCATTGAAAAAAATATTTTGACAGACACTTATCAAGTCGACGGTAATAATGTCTAATTAATTATGTTCCTACGCTATAAAATCCACACATTATATTATTCGATAACTAGACTTTATATTGCAAATTAACACAAATACTGGTTATACATTCCTGATGTACCGAAATCTACCTATTAATATATGATTAATTTTTAGTTAACTTTGTCCCATTGTTGAACCTTGAAATTTTAATATTATGGAACAAACACACATAGGCGAAAAGGGACCTATACCGTATAGCTCGCTGAGCACATGATCATTGAAGCGTGACTAATGATTTAATGATAGTATAAATAAGGTAGATTTTTAGTTTAAGATTAGTTTTAATCGTCTCCGGATGATGCCAACTTGGTTGGCGAAACGCGCGTCGAGTGAAGTGAAAGTGTTTTGGTGCATGTGGAAACTACTCCTAGTGTCAGGTGTTTCTGTTTAAGTCATGAGGTGTAAAATCATCATTGAATTGTGTCTTATAAAATAAAATTCCTGGTGCATCTCGCCTAACTTGAAAGAGCACAACTTGAGAAATAAGAAAATTTGCACCAGAATCAGAAACTACAGAGGTCAATACAGTAAAAATACCAAATTATATATTTATATTAAATTAGTGATCAATATATGGTATCCACTATAGTAACATTACACGCAACAGGTTTTATCATTGTAAAGTATACCCACCAAAACCGTTGCGGTAAATGCAACTACGGTCGGCCGCCAACTAAAATATTGCAATATAATAGATTCACTTAATTGCATGTACATAATTGTTTTCATTTGTATCAGTTCCTATAAAACCTAGTATCTAAATCTAGCTCCTCCAGTGTTCTCTTTATCCAGTCCTTAAATAACTCAATGTTTACATAAACACCAGGCGTACTGTGCACACTAGAAGATAATCCCCAGGAAACGATACCCACTTGTTCATATCTTCCAGGTTCGCCCAGAACAGGACACATCAAAGGGCTTCCTCCATCTCCCTTGGAGGTATCTTTATTTGCTTGCCCCCCTGCACAAATAAAGCTACTATGTAGGATAAAGAACGGTCCTAGACGGGCTTCTTGCAACGACTTCATGCATTTATCTCTGGGCACAATAGGTAATTCCACTTTTTTTAAAATCGCCTGATAGGTTCCTCTCTGATGCGAATTCTTTCCCCAGCCGGTAGCTATACATTTCTTGGCGTCAATATGTCTATTTTGGATCGGTAAACAGACTATTCCAACATTCCTAGACAGCTTAAATAGTGAATCCAATATTAATAGGGCGATGTCGTTCCTCAAAGATGGCGCGTGGTAGTAAGGGTGGATAATTACCTGTAACAGTAATTCAATTATTAATATTAATAGTTATTTAATGAACTAGTGTATTAATGACAGCGATTAATAATCGAAATATTTTAACGCGCGAGCGTACCGAGCGCGTTAATTAACGAGATTATTAATCGCGTTTTAATATACGAGTTAGTTACAACATTTTTCCGTCGACTGTACTTTGAATAAAGTGGAGAAAATCTTATTATAAATTTTTATATAAGAAAACTAAGTACAAAATCAATTATTCATTAATTATTATAAAGTACCTATCACAAATCTGATTTGTGTAAATATTTATATTTACGTTAGAAACAGTGCAGTTATTAAAATTGAAGGAAGGCACAGATAAATGATCAATTTTATGATATTCTGAATTAAAATTTAAGTTTATGTCGTTATCTTGGATGATTGTTTCGGCGCTGGTAGAACTAGTATGTGTTTTGACAATTTCATGCAGAAAATTTTTTTAGCTACCTATGTCAACTTTATTTTGTACTGAATTTTCAATATATTCTTCTGCAACAGCAGTGGATTTCCAACCACCCAGTCGTTTAATGGCTGAAAAGTCTCCACCACTGTCAAAAAGTATGGATACAGAAGAAGGCGTTTTACAAAACTACATTTCAAATATTAAGCGCGTGACATGACATTTGGAAATTTAAATTTATGCTTATGTTTCACTAAAATAGTTTATTAATAGAAAATCATGCATTAATAGGGAAATCAGTCATTTATAAACGATTTTGTATACATTAATTAACCTCGTAAATACACGGTCGACGGAAAAATATATTTATAACATGATAACATGTTATTACGAAGTAGTTTTGACAATTAGTTTAAGGAAAAGCGATGGGCAATTTTTTGCTGTCCCTGTACAAAACTTACCCAGTTCCAGTTATACGGTTTGTGTCCAAAAAGGCTATGAAATTGCCTTCTTGCGTGGGATTTAAAAAATTAAATGTATATTGCTCAATAACTTTTGACCACTTTACAATATTTTCATCCGAATGGTACAGGAGAAGTATTATCTCTAGTAGATACCTAGTTCTAAAGTAAAATATTCCAACAATTAAACAAGCGGTCTAAAGTCTAAGGTCTAAAGTCTAAAGTCTAAAGTCTAAAGTCTAAAGTCTAAAGTCTAAAGTCTAAAGTCTAAAGTCTAAAGTCTAAAGTCTAAAGTCTAAAGTCTAAAGTCTAAAGTCTAAAGTCTAAAGTCTAAAGTCTAAAGTCTAAAGTCTAAAGTCTAAAGTCTAAAGTCTAAAGTCTAAAGTCTAAAGTCTAAAGTCTAAAGTCTAAAGTCTAAAGTCTAAAGTCTAAAGTCTAAAGTCTAAAGTCTAAAGTCTAAAGTCTAAAGTCTAAAGTCTAAAGTCTAAAGTCTAAAGTCTAAAGTCTAAAGTCTAAAGTCTAAAGTCTAAAGTCTAAAGTCTAAAGTCTAAAGTCTAAAGTCTAAAGTCTAAAGTCTAAAGTCTAAAGTCTAAAGTCTAAAGTCTAAAGTCTAAAGTCTAAAGTCTAAAGTCGAAAGTCGAAAGTCGAAAGTCGAAAGTCGAAAGTCGAAAGTCGAAAGTCGAAAGTCGAAAGTCGAAAGTCGAAAGTCGAAAGTCGAAAGTCGAAAGTCGAAAGTCGAAAGTCGAAAGTCGAAAGTCGAAAGTCGAAAGTCTAAAGTCTAAAGTCTAAAGTCTAAAGTCTAAAGTCTAAAGTCTAAAGTCTAAAGTCTAAAGTCTAAAGTCTAAAGTCTAAAGTCTAAAGTCTAAAGTCTAAAGTCTAAAGTCTAAAGTCTAAAGTCTAAAGTCTAAAGTCTAAAGTCTAAAGTCTAAAGTCTAAAGTCTCAAGTCTAAAGTCTAAAGTCTAAAGTCTAAAGTCTAAAGTCTAAAGTCTAAAGTCTAAAGTCTATAGTCTAAAGTCTAAAGTCTAAAGTCTAAAGTCTAAAGTCTATGTCTAAAGTCTAAAGTCTAAAGTCTAAAGTCTAAAGTCTAAAGTCTAAAGTCTAAAGTCTAAAGTCTAAAGTCTAAAGTCTAATGTCTAAAGTCTAAAGTCTAAAGTCTAAAGTTTAAAGTCTAAAGTCTAAAGCCTAAAGTCTAAAGCCTAAAGTCTAAAGTGTAAAGTGTTGTTACCGCATCTTGCACTTATAGATAAATAGCGGCGGCTGGTGATATATTTGTTTGGTATGGCGTCTGGGGTTTTTTGATAGCATTTCGTTGTGCTTGCGATTATTTTCTGCATGCTATTCTGCCCTGCGTTTTCACTATATTATAAATAATTAAGATTTTTACTTTTGCGCTTAAATATCCGCAGGGAGCAGACTCATATTTTTAGGTAAGTATTTTTAGGAGTTTGTTTTATGATTTTCTAATGAAATTTATTTAAAAAATCATGCAATCCTTGCAACCATCGGAGGGTGTTGAAAACAAACAGCATATACGTAAAATAATATAAAATGAACATAATTTGGTATGGTTAAATGGTTTATTATATCAAAAATTCACAGATCTTGCATATTACGCAAGTATCGCAGACGTATTTGAAGTACCAGACACAACTGGTAAAAATTTCTCAAGTGAATTGATTAAAAATAAAACGCAGTTGTGTTACGATTTTTTGTTCGTTTGACCCTGAAGATGTTGTCATTTTAAACGGGTTATCTTGCATGTGATATTCAGTCAGGTTTGCGATTCCTTAGCCGTGCATATAACAAATATGTTTGCGATTAGTAAGTTGATCGTACCCGCCGTGCACTGAGAACATTGATGCCGTTGCGATATGCTCTAAGTGACCATTATCCAGTTACGTAGACAGGGAGAAATCTACACCGGTGGATAGCAGAATACCGCCATGTGGATAACATATATCGACAAGATTGTGACTATCTTATAGAAGTGAGATCGGCGTTTAAGCAACATTGGCCACCAAGAAGTGAGATTTCACAAGTGTTGGTGTCTGATATTCCTAATCGGCAATTTATACAAATACAAATTTTGGTGAACTGTAGGTGTCAAAATATCCCGCGGCGAAGAAGAGGACTGTTCGCAATCGACTCTTCGCGGCAGTGCCAATTCTCCATTTCGTTCAATGGGGCATTTGTAAGAGAAGCCGCCTGTACCAGCCTGTCAGGCTCTTAAGAAGTGAGATATTCAATGTCCTATCAAAAAAAATTTGAGGTTTTTGTTTATAAATAAAACAGTAAAAAAATGTCAATCGACTCAGCTAATCAACTCATATCAGCTGTGAATAAAGTTTTTGTTTGTCTAAAGATAGTGATAGCTTTGGCAAAAATTGTGTTGTATATACAGGGTGGTTAAGAATTACAAAATCTTAAAATTTGCTAAGAGTAAATTTTGTGATTATTGATCACCTCGTATAAAAACATAATTGTGGCAAAATCATCATTAGTTTTTTATACGTGGTGATCAAAAAGTACAAACTTTACTCTTACCGATTTTTAAGATTTTGTAATTTTTAACCACCCCGTATAATAAATATAATTTTGGTTGACATTACTTTAGGCAAGCAAAAACTTTTATAAATAATAGCGTTTGCCCGAAAAATAAACATTTTTTGAAATTTTGTAATTTGTGACCACCCCGTATAAAAAATATGATTTCTGTCGAAGAGTAAACTTTATGAATTTTGACCACCCCGTATACAAACATAATTGTGGCAAAATCATCATTAGGTTTTTATACGTAGTGATCAAAAAGTACAAACGTTACTCTTACCGAATTTTAAGATTTTGTAATTTTTGACCACCCCGTATAATAAACATAATTTTTGTCGACATTACTTTAGGCGAGCAAAAATTTTTATAAATAATAGCGTTTTCCCGAAAATTAAACATTTTTTGAGATTTTGTAATTTGTGACCACCCCGTATAAAAAATATGATTTCTGTCAGAGAGTAAACTTTGTAATTTTTGAGCACCCCGTATACAAACATAATTGTGGCAAAATCATCATTAGTTTTTTATACGTGGTGATCAAAAAGTACAAACTTTACTCTTACCGAATTTTAGGATTTTGTAATTTTTTACCACCCGTATAATAAACATAATTTTTGTCGACATTACTTTAGGAAAGCAAAAACTTTTATAAATAATAGCGTTTTCCCGAAAACTAAACATTTTTTGATATTTTGTAATTTGTGACCACCCCGTATAAAAAATATAATAAATAAATAAATAATTATTTTTCTAAGTTTTCTAAGAAACCGGGTGGACGTCACCAGCGGAATTGGGCCGCTCAAGGACGTTTAAACATCAGAAAGTTTCCACGACGTGTGTAGAAATAAAGAGACAAATTCTTACCTCTCTTCTGATCGCTTCAGGTGACAATTAATTTGACACACTTATTTTGAGGCAACTAGTATTTGTAACCAATGGTAATATTAATAAACTAAGAAATCAAACAAGTAAATTCAGCAAGACCACCCAAGAAATTCATTTTTGACCACCCCATGTAAGATAACCCGTTTAAAACGACAATACCTTCAGGGTCAAACTAACAAAAAATCGTAACACAACTACGTTTTATTTTTATTCTTCACTTGAGAAATTTTTACCAGTTGTGCCTGGTATTTTCAATGCCCCTGCGATACTTGCGTAAGATGCAAGATCTGTGAATTTTTTCTTAAATTTGTGTTTTTATTTTCACAGATAGACAATTTCATTTTAATTTTCCTATATAACTAGGTACTAATTTGAAACATTTTTCCTACTTAATGTCTTGAAATTGGATAGGGCTGGAACCTTTGATGTAATGATAACACTCGAAGTTTCCACAAACACCAAAACACTTTTACTTCCAAGTTGGAATCATCCGGAGATTAAAATTGATTTAATTTAATCGTCGCCGTTTTAATCGTCTCCGGATGATACCAACTTGGTTTGCGAAACGCGCGTCGAGCGAAGTACAAGTGTTTTGGTGTTTGTGGAAACTACTTCGAGTGCTACTTAATGTCTTAATAAGTTACTTAAAAAATTATCTATATTATTATGTTAATTTTAATTATTTGCTATACATAGCAAATTATATATATATATATATATATATATATATATATATATATATATATATATATATATATATATATATATATATATATATATATATATATATATATATATATATTTATATATATATATTTATATATATATATATATATATATATATATATATATATATATATATATATATATATATATATATATATATATTTATATATATATATTTATATATATATATATATATATATATATATATATATATATATATATATATATATATATATATCACTTTTATATATATATCACTTTTAATGTTTTTTAACTATCACTTTTTATATTTTTTATCTTGTTTCTAATGTCTTCTAATCTAATGTTTTAATATATCAAAAAATAAATTAGCAGATCAGTCTTCGTCACCTGTGTATTTCACATGTGTGCAGAATATATATTCTGCACAAGCAAGAAAAAATAGCGCTACTTCGATGATAAATTTCAGACACAAAAAATAGTATGTTTTACTATAAGTATTGACGATCATTCTGCGACTCAAAACATTTTTAAAAAAGTTCAGTAGAAGCCGAGATATTAATTTTTCGACTTATGGCCATTTTTGGACCTATAAATGTGATTATTTTTACCAAATTAACTTAGAAAATGGTTTTTGGATTATATTTTTTCTACTTTGTAATGTCATTGTTAAAAACATGTCCGGTCAATTACTAGCCACTCGGACAAAAAATGTTATTTAGGTTTTTTGTTCCCTAAAACCCAAAACGTAGCTAATCGATTCCAATTGGTTTCAATCCGGCAAATTGGGAGGTTCTGCGACTTCTTCTTTTTAGGGATGCAACAATCGCCTATATCGTTTTAAGTACCATGGGCGACACAACAAAGTCACGGGCTTTTCTAGCAAACGCAAAAGCGTAGTCGGACGCTGATGTTAGAAAGAGAGTATCCGATTTACTGGTGACTTTGTGATGTCGCCGATTATGCATTTAGAGTTTGGAGGGTTCTTTACCGGAATGGTAGGTCAAATATTAGGCCAAGCTAGATAAATTTTTCCATTACAAAAGTGTTAGCGGAAAACCGGCTGGGCCATTGTTTGGAGAAGAGCTCCCTATAATCTAGTGACATGTTTGTCACTCTAAATTTTAACCAACAGCTTTGTTATTAACAATTTCATGCAAAAAATCGCTGTTTTTTTGTTTTTTTGCTTATAAAATGAAAACTATCAGGGTAATCGTGACGGCATCAATAGAGAAATTGTATATAATAAAAATACGAAGAAAATGAGAGTTCAAACGACTCAATCGGACCGTTAGTTTAGGAAAAAAACGAAAAAACCGGCAAAAAACAGTTTCTTCAAAAATTCATAACTCGGTCATTTTTTGAGTTGTAGCGTAGATGCTCAGGCCAGTACTACTTATTAATATAAACTTCATGTGTACGAAGAGCAGGCACTGTCCGATGCATAGTTTTCAATCTGCGGCCATATCAATTTTTTACTATGCAATTTTCCAGCAGGCATAAATGCGACGGATATTATGCGATTTTAATTTACCAAAACGATTTCGAGAGTAGAAGTCTCATACTTCAAATCGTTCATCTTGGTTTTGCGTAAAATAGACAGGGAATATGTGTGAAAAAAGCTATCACTTTTTATGATACGCAGGTAGAGACAGACCTCGGGTTTTTTGCATTCGATTCTAAAAACAATTTAGAATAAAGGTCGGGGGAAAACCAAGGGGGCTTGTCAAAAAATGCATTTTTGTATGCAAAAATGCATCAAAAACTGCATCAAATTCGCAGCCACATTTGACTTCATAAAAAAACTTTTTTAAAAGGGTGCGAAGTTGAACATTTTTATTATTCGGGGGTTTTCGGGTACGCTGGGTACGAATCTGACGTCAAAAAACGTTCTGGGTGTACCTGGGGGTCTGTACACCCTCTATCAACCTCGTCTCCAGGAATTCCCCCTCAAGTGATGGCAAAACTTCTTTCAAATATCTTACCCGGGGATTTTTGGGTTCGCTGATCACGAATCCGATGTCAAAAAACATCCTGGGTGTACCTGGGGGTCGGTATACCCCCTATCAACCTCGTCTTCAGGAATTCCTCGTTAAGCGATGACATAAATTAGTTCAAATAACCTACTCGGGGGTTTTTGGATTCGCTGATCACGAATCCGACATCAAAAATCCTCCTAGGTATACCTGGGAGTCTGCACATCCCCACAAGTTAAATAAATTATCAGCAAAATTTTCATATAATTTTATGTTTTATACATCAAGTTCTGTATATTTTTGTAATATTTGTAAAATCCTCATATATTTACAGTAGGACCAAATTTTGTATTTTAACTTTTAAGATTACATACAATATTTCAAGTCTGTTAACTACATGTCATGTCTATAATACAGGACAAATTAAAATAAAAAAAAAATTTGTGATACATTGATAAGGGAAATCTATAAATATATAACAACGCTGTGACCTTTTCTTTAACAATTTAAAAGAAACTAAATCTATAAAAATTTTTCTAGTTACTTGGATCTAACTAAATTTTTCAGCGAGCCACCATGTTTTTAAAGCAAAAGAAAACCTTTTTCGTAAAAATTCATTTCGTGATTCAATACATTTTTTTAAATGTACTTGAATGTAACTAAATTTTTGTGCAAAACCTACTCGAAACCCCCTGGGTAGGTCATTTTAATATATTTCAGCCATTATTCGTTGAGAATTCCCGGAGATGAGGTTCATAGTGGGTGTACCGACCTCCAGGTACATCCGGGATGTTTTTGGACGTTGTTTTCGTCATCAGCAACCCCGAAAACCCCTGGGTAGGTCATTTCAATATATTTCAGCCATTATTCGTTGAGAATTCCCGGAGATGAGGTTCATAGAGGGTGTACGGACCCCCAGGTACATCCGGTATGTTTTTTGACCCAAAAACCCCCGGGTAAGATATTTGAACAAATTTTTGCCGTCACTTGACGGAAAATTCCTGGAGACGAGGTTTATAGGGAGTGTACCGACCCCAGGTACATCCAGGATGTTTTTTGACGTCGGATTCGTGATCAGCGAACCCGAAAACCCCCGAGTAATAAAAGTGAACAACTTTGCACCCTTTTAAAAAGTTTTTTTTTGAAGTAAAATGTGGCTGCAAATTTGATGCAGTTTTTGATGCATTTTTGCATAGAAAAATGCATTTTTTGACAAGCCCCCGAACTTTTTTCTAAATTGTTTTTAGAATCGAATGCAAAAAACCCGAGGTGCCTACTTGCGTGTCATAAAAAACTCAGGGCGTTTTTTCTTCTCATCTTCGCGGTTTAAAAACGTCGAGAAACATGTTAGAAATAGAGCTGAATACGACGAAAAACGGGCGAGCGCGCGAGATTAGTTGAAGAGTGGGGGAGAGCAGCGGGCACGGAGAAACGAGTATATATAGTACTACTTTCGCGCCGCGCGTATTTCATGATCTTTTCGTTCGAATATCTCAGCAACAAATAAGAATATCGGAACTCATTTTTCTTAATTCCGGGGTATTTCGCTCCGAGAAATACGTTTTTTTGATCAAATCGCTGAAAAAACAAACAGGAGGGCATAAATTCCATAGAGCAATTTTTTAAAATTGGGGACTAGGTAGAAGCGTTTCGTTACATAAATGCATATACATGCAGTGTAAATAGTCCAATGAAATCTTTGTATGTTTTTGAAGTTGTATACAGGACGCCATAAATTGCATATTTGCTCTGTGTACTCCGGCGAGATTCTCCATGCCCGCTGCTCTCCCCCCGTCTTCAACTACTTTCGCGCGCTCGTCCATTTTTCGTCATATTCATCTCTATTTCTAACATGTTTCTCGGCGTTTTCACGCAAAACCAAGATGAACGATTTGAAGTACGAGACTTCTACTCTCGAAATCGTTTTGGTAAATTAATATCGCATAATATCCGTCGCATTCATGCCTGCTGGAAAATTGTATAGTAAATAATTGAAATGGCCACAGATTGAAAACTATGCATCGGACAGTGCCTGCTCTTCGCACACATGAAGTTTATATTAATAAGTAGTACTGGCCGGAGGATCTACGGTAGAACTCAAAAAATGACCGAGTTATGAATTTTTGAAAAAAACTGTTTTTTTGCCGGTTTCTTTCGATTTTCTCCTAAACTAACGGTCCGATTGAGTTTGACCACTCATTTTCTACGTATTTTTATTCTCTACAATTTCTCTATATATACCATCACGATAACCCTGATAGTTTTCATTTTATAAGCAAAAAACCAAAAAAACAGCGATTGTTCGCATGAAATTGTTAATAACTCTGTTGGTTAAAATTTCGAGTGTCAAACATGTCACTAAATTATGTGGAGCTATTCTGCAAACAATGGCCCAGCCGGTTTTCCGCTAACACTTTTATCACAAAATGCAAACTCCAAAATCTATGTAGCTTGGCCTATATAGGCATAACTTACTCTTTTCACTGTCCGATCTTGATGTGGAAAAGGCTCGGTTTTTTCCGCCCAATTCCATTCTCCTGCTCTAACATTTAAACGTCCTTTTCCTGTAACACAATGTGCGGCTGTAAGGGCTACTCTGGGATGAATCAAGGAAGCACCACATCTTCAAAATAAAATTTGAGTTATTATTTCAATCAATTTTTTAAATCGAATTATCTAGTATTATGTTGGTAACCCTAGATTGTTGCAAAAATAGTAAATATAGACCGTGTTGTTTGTTACCTTAATGACATATGATACAAGCTGTGATATGAATAAAAAGGAGCGTGGGTTATACTTGCAAAATTCAAAGTAAATGCTCAAGTGATATGAATAAAATTGTATGTAAATCATTTTCCTGAAAAGTAAGAAGCAAATACTCATAAAATAAACTACTACTACTACTAGTTTTCCCACTGCACCGTTTCCAAACCATCTGTCATGTCAATATTTGTTGTTATCTTATAAAACACACCTTCAACAAACAGTTATATGGCAGTCCTGCAGTGTCAATAAGTGACATTTTATGGAATTTCTGACATACAACGGCTTCTTGCTCCGCAGATGTGCATCCAGTATAAATATCGCTGCATTCGCTATATCTGTTTATCTCTCTGCCTATATATTGTATATTGCTTATACTGTGTTTTAGACTATTTCGTAACATGAAAGTGTCAGAAAACTGTGAATGCATTGTATGTACAATTGTAAAAAATGGATTCTCATCATTTAACTTTGAAGAAAAAAGGGAAATTATTTTAAAAGGTAGACCAACTCCCAATCTGAAACGGTTAACTAAACAAACTAAATCATGTTTACGACATTTTCAAGTGGAAAATTACGAAAAATCTAAATGGCTTACGGGTTATGACACTAAGGCAGTTTTGTTTTGCTGGCGTTGTCTTTTATTTCTAAACGAGAAAAATTTGTGGAACAAAATCGGATTCTGCGACTTAAATAATCTGCGACTTAAATAATCTGCATAAATTACTAAAAAGGCACTCGATTACCTTGACGCATCTTCAATGTTTAATTAAAGAAAAAAACTTCGGCCGATATCGAATTGAACATTCTGTGGACAATCAGTCAAGCATTAATCACTAGCAACATAATCAGCAGGTACGAAAAAATCATAAAATACTTAGACTAATAGACATTGTTTGTTTTCTGGGTGAACATGAACTTGGTGTTCGGGGCCATAATGAATCTGCAGACTCCGCAAATAAGGGAAATTACTTAGACTTAGTGAATTTTGTGGCAAAATATGACGAAACATGAAGCAGTCATTTAGAGAGTTCCACTGTACTTAAAGGTACTTCTAATTTATTCAGAACGACATAATTTCTTGTATAGGAGAGATAACGTTAAGAAAAATAAAACGTGAGATAGACGAATCTTCCTTCATTGCTATCATCTTAGACGAAACAACTGATGTAGCAAATATTAGTCAATTGACGAAAGTTGTGCGTTATGTCACAAAAAGTGAAGAAATTAAATAACGCTTCTTAGGTTTTGTAAATGTTACGATGGAAATGACGGCACTTGTTCTGTAAAACATCGTGCAAACCCTAGTCGACGATCTTAGATGTGGTCCGAAATTAGTGGCACAAAGTTACGACGCGACTGCAGTGGTGGCAGGTGAATTGGGTGGATTGCAGGCTAAAGTAAGGGAAACATATCCAAGTGCACTTTTCGTACATTGTATGGCCCATAGATTGAATCTAGTGTTGCAAAAATCTGTTAGCTGCATAAAAGAATGTAAGGTGTTTTTTCCACTTTAAGCGATCTCGTTGGATTTTTCTCAAAATCATCAAAGCGAACTGGTGCATTGGACGCTGAAGTTCATAAAAGTTTACCAAGAGTAACTGCCGTCAGATGGAATTACAATGGAAGATTGGTGCAAACTGTGTTCGAATATCGGCAACCAGTTATTGATTTATTTGAAAAAGTGTTAGAAGATCAAACAGAGTGGGATCACGAGACAGTGGTTTCTTCTAGAGGATACCTAGATACATTAAAAAATTATCCTAATTTCAATTTTTTACTGATAGTTTTCTCAAAAATATTCCCCTTTTATGACAACTTGTTTGCAAAGCAAATCCAGCGATAAAAATTTTTGTATAAGAAAAATCCAAGAATTTAAATCTACTGTTATATTTAAAAGGGAACAATTTGCTTCTGTGTGGACTAAATTTCAACAATTAGGATTGGAATTTCAAACCCAAAGAAAAAAAATCGTACTAATATCGTGGGAGACGAAGAAGCTTGCTATAGGAGGTTATTTTTGGAGGTAATCGACAATATTACTGGAAACGTTGATACGAGATTCGGACCATTTAACAGTCTAAAATTTGTAGAACTTGTAAATTTTTGTAGCAATACTACAGTTCCAGAAGATGCATTCAAATTTTTACAACAATGTTATTCCAATTTTTTTGATTTTCCTGCATCTGAACTTACTGTCATATACATGGCATCATGAGATCTGAACTTACTGTCATATACAGCACCTTTGAAGGGATAAATAAAAATAGTGTCAGCGATTTATGGAAATCCATTTATGAATGCGGACTTGAGCAAGGATTTCCAGAAATTATTAAATTG
Organism: Tetropium fuscum; assembly: GCA_964058915.1. Lineage (NCBI taxonomy): Eukaryota > Metazoa > Arthropoda > Insecta > Coleoptera > Cerambycidae > Tetropium > Tetropium fuscum. The sequence continues at coordinate 518,825 of CAXKVY010000074.1, read as the reverse complement.
TGCGAGTTAACTCTTACAATACCAGTTACTAGGGCATCCACAGAACGAAGTTTTTCCGCACTCACACGGATCAAGACGTTCGTGAGGAACTTTACTGGTCAAGAAAGACTTTCAAACTTGTCAGTATTATCCATTGAAAAGGTGGTGCAAGAGCTTTTCCAAGAAAATAAATTTTATGAGGATATCATCGACGAATTTGGGAAAAAAAGTAGGAGAATTCCACTTCAGTTTAAGTAAGGTATGAGTTTATTTTTTTATATTTTGAATATTGTTGCGAAAATGTACAGGTTTTGAATTATTTAATTTTTTTTATCGAAAACTACGTTCGTCCGCAAAAAAAAATATTTCAGGGGGTACGCAAAATTTCAGGAAAATTTGACTGGAGTTGCTTCCCCTTCCATTAAAGTCACGACACGCCACTGGGAAGGTAATAAAGTGGGTATTTCGATTCTGGACAGTACTCACTTATTTTACGAACTCAGTGGCGTGACACTATGCAACTGAAAGCTAGGGGAAACAAAAGCAGATTGGAAATAATATATACGAATATATAATAAACAAATCAGGAAGTGAGCCGGTCGAGCGGGCGGCGGAGTGGAGGTAACCACGCTCTGGCGCTCTGCGTAAACTGTATTCGCGCGTTTAAAAGCCTTCGCTCTTTTACAATCTGCATTATCTCGAGTTCTGGACCACGACAAGAATCCTTTTGTACTTATCTAGGTATTTAATCGACGAGATAAACATGAATATAAAAATAACATTAATTTGTCTGGTAAACAAAATAGAATGATCTGTCATTTCTCGGTATTTTAACAATTATTTATAATAACAACTAGAATTAAACTGAATTTGTTATTGCTTCAATATAAAGGTATTTAAAAGTTGTTTATACAGTTACTAGCCCGGTAAAAATAGACATTCAAGGTTACAATAATTCGCATAGAGCTTAAAATTGATAGGGGCGTTGGGAACACCATTATAAATGAAATTTGAAAAGTTCCCATCAGTCCCACAACTGTAAAAAAATTTATTCAAGGTCAAATTTCGCAAATATGAGTTTTTAGCATTTTTCAGCCAAACGGTTTTATCATAAAAATTGGTCAGACAAAAAATGTAGATCATCCAATGATCGATAGAAATTGTTTTTACACTTTTAGCGTTATCCTAATAATCACAATTTCTGAGATATAACGATTCAAAAAGTGGAAACGGTTGTATCATACATAATATGCACACCACCTGTGAGGTACTGTTTTTCGGTAGGCCTATTCCACGATCTATTGTGGTTCTGTTTAATTAAATAATATTGTATTAAATAAAAATGGTACTATTTGAAATTATGAAAGCGGTGGCAATTATGAGAAATTGGGGAAAACTATTCGTCTGATTGATAATCGTCTAATGGTATTTCTTCGCCTCAAATCCGTTTGCATACTACCAAACGCAAGCTGTGGCCAAACCAGAAGCCGCCTGTGGATTGAGGCTGTCAGAAAGATACCCCTTTTACAGGCATGTGCAGATGGTATTCCGCCTCGGCTTATCTTTGATAAACCTTACACCATATATACTACTGGTGAAGACAAGGCCGGCGTCGAAGGTGTAAACTATGTCTTCACGGACGAATCAAAGAAAACGGATGGAGCAGGCTGTGGTATATATTCCAGATATCTTCGACTCCGATGCAACTGGACTATGGATAAAAATGCCAGTGGAGTACAAACAGAACTCGCTGGTATAACCATAGCCGCACAAGAGATTGCTCACAGAGAAATAATGGGCAAGACAATAAGAATCTGCACAGATAGTAGACAATCACTACTGGCCCTGAAAAATTATAAAATAATAAAGGGTCAACATGGGAATGTCACCAAGCACTTGAGAGAGCATGTCAGATGAATAATATCTGCATGTACTGGGTCAAAGGACACTCACAATGCAACGGCAATATAGATGCTGACACACTGGCCAAGAAGGCAGCCAAGCCAGCCTGAGTATCCTTGGGCCTGGTCCTTCAAGTACACTACCAGTTGCAGCGAAACTCCAATTAATAAAGGAAAACACTCACAAAAAATTTAAGACGTTATGGGATGAAACAAGTAGCTGTCAACTGGTCAGAAATCTCTTGTGATATCCCAGCGAAGAAACGGCGAGGAACTATCTGGCAATGTCCAGGGTTAAACTGCGATTTGTTACAGAAATCCTAACCGGACACTGCCGGGTAAGGAAACACCTCTATAACATGAGACACACCCATCTGCAGAGGATGTGAACGAGAAGATGAAACGGTCGAGCATGTACTTTGTGAATGTCCCACCGTGTCATGAACCAGATAATCCATATTGGGGGAACGTTGGCCTTCTATGGCCAATTCGATGGAAATTCCCCTAGGCCACATCATCACCTTTTGTACAACATTGGGCTGGTTGATGGCCTAAGGAGATATCTCCCTCACGGAGGAAGCACAAGGGGCCCAATGAGGCCTAAATGCAGCGGATCTCTGATCCGCACTCCGAACAAATTCCAGATCCAGATAATATGCTCACCAGACGAGAACATGTGCGCTTCATATATTTACGGTAGTTATCTCGATTTGATGGGAGAAATCCTCTTGTTGTCTTTATCTACCACGAGAGTCAGATTAGATGCCGCCCAAGTCCCAAGGAAGCGCAGTTTAGGTGCAATAAATGCAATGTGGGCTTCGTCTTTGTCCCAAATATGGTTTCTTTAACTACCACAAAACAATAACTATTATACCTACATATTTCATTTTAAAATAAATTTCGTGATTCTTTGAATATAATGTTTAATTTTCCATTTAAAATAATTTATTTTTACGTTTTAAATATATCTATATAATATAATTTACCTTATCTTCTTATTCATTATGACCCCTTATTTACTATTATATACTGTCTTTTAAAAAGGACGATGATTATCGAAAAAAACAATGTCAATATAAAAAAATCATAGCTTAAAATTATATGTGATATGACTTAATTAAATTTTATAAACAAAAAAAACCTAATTGTTCTAAAAAATATATTTCCGAAGTATTTGGGTAATCTCATGGTCTGGTAGCAAGGTAGCAAGGTTTGGTTTCTCAGGTAATGCGGCGGTACATTATTTTAACGCTTATAGGATAATTCACATACCTTAACTTTTAATAAATATATGCAACATCGTTATCTACTCTTTTTACTCCGCATGGTAATGAATCGTAAAATTAATTTGCTTACCTGTAAGTTATATCTTCAAGGATGCCTAGCATCCAGGGAAATTCAGCAAATTCTGCATCGTTATTGTCTCCCAATATTCTAAATCCAAATATATCGTCAATTATTCTTTTTGCTGCTACGTTGGAGTTGATGCTTCTACCACATTCTATTTGGCAACATACGTCAAAATCTCCAGTGCAGGGAGTTCTATTTTCACGATTTGGTTCAGACCTTAAATAGTATAATACTTAATGAATGAATAATGACAGCTATTACTACACGAGTTTAGAAATTATAATGCATTTATAACTTTGGACACTCTGTAACAGATGGCGCTCACCTGGCTTAGTTCAGATTGTTAATTTGCCCACCCATATTTTATTTAGAAGCAGATGGAGTGTACTTGTATTTCTGAATCTGATTTCAATCAAATTGACGTCAACATTAAATATAAAAATTTAGATAAAAAAGTGATTCGTGTTTTTTAAGCTGCGCGCCGGTGGTCTGGTCAAACTATTCGTACAAGTTCTAATTGGAATTTTTATATTTCTGATTTTACTTCTTTGTGTCCTATATATAATAGTTTGGTTTTGTATTTATGATTTGTGCTTATCTGATTCTAAAGGGTGTCTCAAAATTAACGCAAGATTTGAATTTGCCGCCATTTGTGCAGGAAAGTGTTGGCGACCCTAAACAAAAAACAATTCGATAGCTGACAATTTAGGGTTAGTAAAAATGGAGCGTTACACGATAGAACAACGTGTCTTCATTATTGAAAAATATTTTAAAAATAATGAAAGCTTGGCGGCCGCAGTTCGAAAATTTCATACAAAATATGTTCGGAATGGTGTTTTAACTTGGTCAACTGTGAAGAGATTAATTGAAAAATTCAGGGAGACTGGATCCGTTGGAGACGCCAAACACACTGGTCGTCCAAGAACAAGCCGTTCAAATGTCAATATCGAAGCAGTGCGTGAGAGTGTCGGTGACAATCAAGGAACCTCAATTCCGCGTCGTGGACAAGAAATGTAAATTTCAAGAAGCTCTCTACAGCGTATACTCACTAAAGATCTGTGTCTCCATGCTTACAAAATTCAATTAACGCAACAACTGAAACCTAATGACCATGCACAGCGAAGAGAGTTCGTTGAATGGATTATTGAACAGCAACAAATGGATGCTGATTTTTCGAGCAACATCATCCTAAGCGATGAAGCACATTTTCACCTTCATGGTTTGTTAATCGCCAAAATTGCCGCTTTTGGGGTTCGGAGAACCCACATGTGATTGTCGAAAAAAAACAAATGCATCCACAACGTGTCACTGTTTGGTGTGGATTTTGGGCGGGAGGCATAATTGGACCATATTTTTTTGAAAATGAGGCTGGTCAAGCAGTGACTGTTACTGGTGCTCGATATTGCGACATAATAACACAGTTCTCTCTGTCGAAATCGGATGATATTGATGTGGCCAATATGTTGTTTCAACAAGACGGTGCCACATGTCATACAGCCCGTGAAACAATTCAATTACTGCATGAGACATTACCAGGCCGTGTACTCTCTCGTTTCGGTGATCAGAATTGCCCCCCTAGATCGTGTGATTTAACACCATTAGATTTCCTTACCTTATAGTTCTTTTTATGGGGTTATTTGAAATCACAGGTCTATGTCAACAGGCCCACAACCACCCGTGCATTAAAGGAGGAGATTCAACGCTGCATCAACGAAATTCAGCCACATTTATGCAGAATGGTCATGGTCAATTTCGACAAACGAGTGCGTATGTGCATGCAAAGCCGTGGAGGCCATTTGCCCGATGTGTTATTCCATAAATAACCCTATCCTATGTACTTTATGATTCAATAAAAAAATAACAAACAAAAGACTAAAAACTGTGTTTTCTATTTAATTCAAATCTTGCGTTAATTTGGAGATTTTTTTTGTCAGTATTTGTATAGAAATTCTTTAAAATAAACAAATAACGTATTCAAAATTAATTTACGAAAAGTAAATTGGTTAAAATAGTGAATTTATAACAACATAAAAAAATGTGGCCACTGTAGGGAGTTCTCCCTAATATATTAAACATTTTGGGTTTAAATAAAATTTGCATTTTTTTTTGTTTTCTAAAATGAAACAGTAAAAAAATCGTTTAATACCATAAAAAACCGTATCACTATACCCTTGTTCCGAAATAGTGTGGAGTGATTCATACATAATATCACACCACAATCACAATTGAATGGTCTGCCTATTAGTGTGCAAATATGTGTACTGTTATACCTTGGCCTTAGATATTTTTGGTAATTCTGTTTACCAATTATATAGGTGAAAATTCTTGCCCCGTCACCTAGCTCAAGGATAAAACCAAAACCTAAGTCAACAGGAAGTTAAGGAAGTAAAGTTATAAAAAATGGGCACAAATGGGGTGGAAGGAATTATTACGGGGTGATTGGACGCCACCAGTGGTGAAGGCCACTGGACCTAGGTACGACCAGAGACAATCGGAGAGCAACGAGACACTATACTACTGGCGTGGGGTCAAGGGCCAGGACGAACAAGAAGCAAGCAGAGGATAAAATGAAAAACTTACCTAAATAGTTAAAGAAACATGCCAATTGGTTTTCAATGCCACAAGAATGGTACAATCCGTGGTCAATTACAATTATAGGGGTCAATTGCAGCAGAACGAGAAAACAATCACAAGATTCACAATCAACAACCTGTATTCCGTGACGTTAGATAAATTAAATTAAATTCTACTGTCAAAAAAAAAGAGAACTTGATCAAAAAAAAATTAACTGGAAACATGATGAAGGTTGGCTAATTAGGCGCGGCAATACACACTTACACGCATACACGCTCTGCACTTCGAATGCAGGAACGTAACACTTCCCCCCTGTCGAAGACGGATTGTTACATTCTTGCGTGGCGTTTATTGCCTATTAGTCACACATATAAAATCCTATCTAGTTATTAAAAATCCCTGCTAAATAATAAATATTGTACTTGGCCTTGTTAAATATTGAATTCTAACTAAATTAAAACTATATTTTCTAGAATGGCCATATGGTCTGTAACATACCGCGATGCTGGTCTTGCCTAGCCTGGATCTGAGGAGTCTTCATCAGGATTCGCTACGTTGCGCGCGCACCACAATAGGGACTGTGTTGCGCTCGGGGGAGCGGGAGGCTGAGCTATCGCTGCTAAAACCTCTCAAGGTCTCGATATCGGTGAGAGGCCTAGCGAGACCTCTCCGGAACTTAAGCCTCCCGGCAGTATGGGAAATTATAGTAGAGGGGGGTAAAGAAGCTGCTACTTCGATGGGGTCGCTTTCAGGAACCTGTGGAGACCCGGGTTCGGAGGAAAGCTGTGGTAAAGGGGTAGATAAGGGTGGATCACCCTCAGGGAGAAAACTTTGGTCTTCGTCTGGGGTGACCGAATGAAGGGGAGATACAGGGGAAGATTCATCGTCGGATGAATCGGGATCTGAGTCGCTTCCCCTGTCAGGCCGTGGATTTCCTGGGGGATAAGGACGCAGATGATCTACGTGCAGTTGAATGATCCTTTTGCCTCTGTTGATCTCGTACACCGTGGGGGAGATTTTTCGTAAAACGGAGTAGGGGCCTTTCCATTTGGGAGTAAATGGTCCTTCTTCCTTGCGGAGGGTTTTCACGAGAACTAAGTCCCCTATTTCGAAGGACACTGGAGGGGCGTTATTCGAAGTATACTTCTGTTGGTACCTTCTCTGGTTTTCCAATGCCTTCAGTAGTAATTGGGGTCGGTCGACTAGATCTATTTTTCGTTGCCTTCTATATTCGGGGGTGTTCCAACATCCTAGTTTTGGTGGGTCATATCCCAAGACTAGTTGTGACGGGGTAAAATCAGTGGCGGCGTTTTTGCGACGATGTAGGATAAGTAGCACTTGGGAAGTGTACTTGTCCCAAGTATTCTGTGCCTTCCCCATCATGAGGGTCCGGAGAGTTTTCTTCACCTCCTGCACACGACGTTCGGCTGGGTTAGCTTGCTGTCGGTTTACGGCCGAGTATCCGATTTCAATCCGATTTCTTCGGCACCAGGTCGTGTACTCGTGGGCGATGAAGCGGGTATCTTGATCTGAGATTATGATTTGGGGTTTTCCAAAAAGGGCAATATGAGCTTCTAACGCCTTTATCACTTCCTCGGTGCGAGCTTTAGTGCAAGGGGTGAGGGCCACCCACTTGGATAAGACATCTTCTATAAGAATAATGAAGCGATTATTTTGCGTGGTGCGTGAATATGGGCCAAGCACGTCGATGCTTAACATTTGGAATACGAAATATGATGTCCTGGCTGTCATCGGGGCGAGTTCCTGTCGCCGGTTGGTTTTTACTACAGCGCAGATTCGGCATCTTTTAATATATTGTCGTACGTAGGGTCGTAGTTTTCTCCAGTGGAAATGTTGTAGGACTTTTCGGACAGTTTCCGTGACCCCAGGATGAGACTCTTCTTGATTGTCATGGTAGGCGTACACCACATTAGCTTGCAGCCTTTTTGGTACCACCAGTTTTTTTTCTTGGTTTGCGCGGAAGTAGAGGATATCTTCTTCCACAACATAGTCTCGAAGGAGACGGACTTCTTCAGGGCTTAATTCAATTTTCTGGCTAGCTTCCTTCCAGCGGATGATGTTCCGGAGTATCTTTCGGTTTGTTAAGTGGCTGCGCTTCACTTTCTGGAACACATCCCCCATATCGAGTAGGTTCACTTGTAATGGAAGAGGCTGGCTCCATGAGCAAACGGTGATTTTTATTCCGGAATCCGTGAAGACGTCTGATAATATGGCACGGACCTTGGGCCATGATAACGCATCCAATCCGCACCTTAGTCGCGGAAAGGCGATGTGCACAATGTTCCGTTCGGTCAGGCACTGCTTCAAGCACAATATGGAAGACCTCAATGCTTGATAAGTGGGCTTATGGTGACTGAGACGTTTGGTCACAAGATAGTAAAGGTCTTGGGAGTCCGTGGTTAGCAAACATATTCCTCCAACTTCCGAGTTCTGGAGTCTCAACTCGGATACACGGCCGAATCGGGATTTAAACTCCTTGGCAATTCCTTTGTGCATCTTCAAGTCGGCTGCTACACAGTGAGCGAGGGCAGGAGCCTCGCAGGTAAAAAGGCCCTGTTGTACTTCGGTCATCCATCCGGAGAGGGTAGAGAGAGCTTTCTGTCCGTTTGATTCGCTGTGGTGTAGGAAGCGAGGAGGGGTCAGTCGTATCTCCTCGGGCTCGTGATCTTCTTCATGCGCAGGATTTCGGCTCAGGAAGTCGGGTAGCAGGTTGAGCTTTCGGGAGAAATGTTCGATGGTGAAATTGTACTCCTGTAGGAGCAGAGACCACCTGGTCAAATTTGCCTTCGCGTCTTGGTTTTTCTTGAGCCACACCAAGGAACGGCTGTCAGTCCTGAGGCGGAAGTGATCGTGCTCCAGGTAGATTTGATATCGTTTTATGGCCCACACGACAGCAAGACACTCTAATTCATTACAATGGTACCTCTGCTCGGCTTTTGATAGAGTGGTGCTGGCGTATGATACGACTAACTTATTTCCTTCGTCTTCCTCCTGGTAGAGGACCGCGCCGAGGCCTACTTGACTGGCGTCAGTCTGCAGGATGAACTCTTTGTTGAAGTCCGGCCTATGAAGATACAGGTCGCCTTTGGCTATTATTTCCTTCAGCTTCTGGAAGGATTCTTCACATTCGCGTGTCCACTTGAATGGGGAAGATTTATGCAGTAGCGCCGTTAGGGGTAAAGTTAAGCATGCGATATCAGGTATGTACTCCCGGAGCCAGTTTATCGTTCCAAGGAATTGTTGGATCTGCCTCCGAGTAGTAGGGGGGTTGAAGTTCACAATGTTGGTTCGATGATCCTGCTGAGGTTTAGTGGTTCGACCGGAGATGACGTGCCCCAAATAATTTAGCTCCGTCTTGGCCAGTCGGCATTTCGTTGGTGATATGGTGAGGTGATGAGTACGAAGTCGTTCTAACACGAGGTTTAGATGATGGGCATGGTCAGTGATGTTGTTGCTATAGATTAAGATGTCATCCAGGTACACCTTGACGAACTGGTGAATGTAGCCCGTCAAGACTTCCCTGACCATAAGGTTCTGGAATGTACACGGCACGTTTTTAAGACCGAAGGGCATCACTTTGAACTGGTAAGTAGCTCCATCTGGGGTTAGGAAGGCGGTGTACTTCTTCGACTCCGGATCCATAGGGATCTGCCAATAACCTTTTTTCAAATCAAGCAAGGAGAATATAGTAGCATTACCAAAGGCCTTGAGAGTCTCGTAAATCTTCGGCAAACTGGAGGCTTTGCTTTCGGTAACTTCGTTGAGGGCTCGGTAGTTGATACAAAACCGGGGTTCCTTCCCAGGTTTCTCTATGATGACCGGAGATGACGCATACGGCGAGTGAGAGGGCTCTATTACTCCGGCTTCAAGCATTTCTGCTATTTGGGTGTAGATTATATTAGCTTTTCTCGGGGACGCAGGATACGGTTTCTGGTGGATTACTTTGTCACTGGTAACCCGAATCGTGTGCTTGACGGACCGGGTAAGTGTGGTCCGTAGTGAGGAATTGAAAACGTCATTGAATCTTTCCAAAACTGGTCCTAGTTCTTCCTTGTAGGCGGCTGGTACGGCGAGATCAGCCATTTCCTGTGGAGGTTGCTTCTCGGAAATTTGGTTCTGGTCCCAGAAGATTGTTTGCCGTTCATGTCGGCCTACATATATGCACTTACGTTCAAAATCCAGATGGGTATGAGTGGATGCGAAGAACGGAGTTCCTAGGATAACTTCCTCGTTCAGGTCGTCCATGATTTGGAAGTTTACTGGGTAGGTCGTCGCTTCTAATATAATATTTATCTCAATCTGCCCTGACGAAGAGATGGGTTTATCGCCGCAGGCTAGCACGAACCGTTGATCATCTTGTGTTATCCGTAGATGAGCGGGTACTAGTCGTCCGTGGATTAAGTTACATGCAGCGCCCGTGTCGAGGAGGGCAGGTAGTTGCTGTCCTTCTACATTGAGGGTGATGCGGGGAAGAGTTTGTGCATTTTGCACAGAGTAGATTGCAGGGGCCAAGTCTTCATGGAGGTTTTCCAGTTTAGCGGGCAGGGTAGTTTTCTCACGAAAATTTGCGGGTCTTCATGCTCTGCTCCTTCGAAGGTAGGTAGCGGCGCTACTCGTCGTGGGGTTCGTTCAGTCTGCATCTGCGTCAAGGTCCGCATGGTAAGGGTTAGGGCATCAGCCATGGCTTTAAGCGAGTCTTCTAGGTTATTTGGCTGGGTTTCTACTAGAGAGACGGGTTGAGCCGTCGTCGGGGCTTGTTGAGGCGGCAGTTCAGAGAGCGGCGTAGTAAGAAAATGAAGTCGCGGTTGGGTAGCAGCCCAGGCAGAAGGCTGCTGATCATTCTTTAGCATAACTCTGCTGTAGTCCAGGCTTGATTGGTCATGCAAAATTATTTGCCTTTGCTGTCCAGGCGGGGCGGGGATAAACGAAGGTATAGTAGGTTGTACCATGTTAGGTGAATAGTCAGGTGGTGACGCATTGTTCAGTGTAGACGAAAGCACTCGGGCTTCTTCAAGGGGAGAATTGCTCCTTTCATGGGCTACTGTAGTCGCCATGGAGGATACGTCGCCGTAAGCATCATCGTAAGCTTCCTGCGTCATAGAGGAGCAAGGGTACGAACCATCTTTTTTATTCATTTTATATTTCTTACAGTCGATAGGTAGTTTCTGGTATTATATTTGTGATATTAAATAAAAACAGAGAAATTTGTTGAAAAAGAAAAAAAAATCTCTCTAGGAAGGTATATAAGTTAGGACACAAGATTATAATATTTTGCTTGCAATTGCTCGTCTAAGGGCCCCTTAAGTTAGGGCGCCATGTTATACCTTGGCCTTAGATATTTTTGGTAATTCTGTTTACCAATTATATAGGTGAAAATTCTTGCCCCGTCACCTAGCTCAAGGATAAAACTTAAGTCAACAGGAAGTTAAGGAAGTAAAGTTATAAAAAATGGGCACAAATGGGGTGGAAGGAATTATTCCGGGGTGATTGGACGCCACCAGTGGTGAAGGCCACTGGACCTAGGTACGACCAGAGACAATCGGAGAGCAACGAGACACTATATACTACTGGCGTGGGGTCAAGAGCCAGGACGAACAAGAAGCAAGCAGAGGATAAAATGAAAAACTTACCTAAATAGTTAAAGAAACATGCCAATTGGTTTTCAATGCCACAAGAATGGTACAATCCGTGGTCAATTACAATTATAGGGGTCAATTGCAGCAGAACGAGAAAACAATCACAAGATTCACAATCAACAACCTGTATTCCGTGACGTTAGATAAATTAAATTAAATTCTACTGTCAAAAAAAAAGAGAACTTGAGCAAAAAAAAATTAACTGGAAACATGATGAAGGTTGGCTAACTAGGCGCGGCAATACACACTTACACGCATACACGCTCTGCACTTCGAATGCAGGAACGTAACAGTACACTCTATTGGCGACTAAAATTACCGTTGGGGGCGCTGATGTTTGTAAACAAATATCGAGAAAGCGAGTAAAATTTCTTCCGTGCCGTTACGTGTTTTCGTGTGCTGTGCTTAAACTCGAGAACATTTTCTTAACTGGGACATTTTTATACGTACAAATCGTTTATCCACTTTAAGGGGTTTTTAAAACAAAGGTTGTAGCTTTGTTTATCAGTAGAATAGATGTTTATACGGCGTACCTGTACTGATATAAAACGTTATTTTTAGGTTATGATGGACGATTTCAATGAAGAGGTCTTTCTTTCATTGGGAAAAGTGTTTTCTTGCCTGCAAGCCACTCCAGAGAGTAGATGTGTTGTAGAGGATGAGATATTAGTAAATGCCAAGCATATAATTTTACTTGGAACTACATCTGCTACTGTGGAATTAGTGCAAATTATAGCACTATGTTTGCAAACTAGCGGTGTTAAGAACTCTCCGCATGAAATAAGTGGGAAACTCATCCACAAAGACGGAGATGCAACCATTGTAGAGTTTACATGTACTTGCAAGGCGGAGAAATCTTCAGAGGTTCAACGGTTGTGGGACAATAACACAAGTTCTATATTAACTATGGTACTCAACATTATACAGGGAAAATTCCCTGGGCACCGTGAAGTTTTACCTATACTAGGCTTCGGTAACCTCTGCGTGGTCACAGTACGTCATTGTTTGTGACAGTACGTCATTGTTTGTTTATACGATTCATTATCTAGAAGTAAATGGTACCAAGGTGTTTCCACGTCTGCTTCCCTCACCTGCAAGTAGTGTTTCATGTTTTGTATTAGCCATGTTAACTACAAATTAGGCAGTACCTTTATATGAGGTGAGTGTCTCAACAAACAGTACAATTGTCCCTTGTATATATGACTATGGTCAGAATAAATGTCCTAAAACAGATTCCGTATTTTAATGAGTTCAGTTTTCCTTCCGAAATTGGGTAACAAATCATGTTGTGCTCCTACCAAAGTATAGTCTTATACAGCCCTGTATTACAGTGCTATACAACGATTTAAACAGAATGTCACTAAGGATCATTGAGCTTTCGTCGTCTCTTCAATCTATTTTCACGATTAGAATCGTTTGACTTTCTCTTGATACTTGCAAGTGATCTTTTTACTGGCAAATTTTGGGAAGGTACAGCGTGTCCCTTAAGCTTAGGTTGTTTTAAGTCCACATCTAAAACAAAAATAGATTGTGTTATGTTACGCGTTTCGCGGTTTTTTACTTAATCTAACCTCAATAAATATCCCTTACCTTTTGAATAGTAATCTTCTGTATTAAAATTATTAGAGCAAACACGCTTATTGTTTGTCACTGGCTTGCCCATTAATAAAACCTTCTCCCACGCTTTCCTCTTATCAATCTCTTACTCGATTCCCAGTGCATTCACGTCATTTTCACATTAATGCCGGAATTTTTCTTCGAAAAATAGTGAAAATGGAGAGATCTATCTTTACCCTTTCTTGAGTTGCAACCATAAACACAACAGTTTGTATTATGAACAGTTATGAATACTTTTAAGGGACATGGTAATCACAAAAAGTATAACAAAACGTTAAAACAACACAGCCAACAGTAAACGAAGTGAAGGAAATTATTAACTCGCTTTCCTGGGAAAACTAAAAAGCACACCTGAAGAGTAATAAAACCACAGTAACCACAACAGTAACGTCGTAAACGAGGAATCGTGACGGTTAGACCACAGGTTAGACGTTTAAAATTTTTACTCGCTTTCCTCGGTTCGAATTTATTCCGCAAGGGGGCGTACTCATTTCTGGATTCGGCAATAGAAATGGTGGACAGAACTCATTAGTAACCGGGTCTACCGCTAGTTGCGCCGCTATAGCAAATGTAACGTGTTTTCATTGGTGAGTTTTAGGCGGTTCTAAATTAAATGAAATTTCATTGGTCAGAGGCAAAGACGCGGGATTTCGGTAGATATATTGACGCATGCGCTGTTTCATGCACGTTTTGGCGCGACAGTAGCATATCATTGTGTCTTATGTACGGTTGCTTCGCGATATAAATTAATTATAATGTGTTATACGCGAGTGTTTAGTGTTTTTATGCAATGTAAGCGACGAATGTGAGTAGTAGTGGTTCTAAAACCAATAATTCCAATCGTAAGTGACCGAATTTGACAGGAGGAGAACTGAAAATGATCCAAAATGTATACGAAGGAATATTGGAACGGTATTCTGGAATCACTAAAATTGAGGCAGTTGATATATGCGCTGCGTTGACAAAAGTCTGTATGTGAATAGTGCGTTTCGTGAAAGAAGAAAGAAAATTGACGTCGACGAAGATGTCAAATACGCAATTCGCCGGATTATCCATGGTTTCTTTTTTAAAAATGAGATTCCGACACTGAAGATAATTTCACTTGCTATTTCTGACGATCAATCTTTACCCAAGTTATCTTGAAAAGTTCTTTTGAGAACTATGTACGAGATGAATTTTCGTTATATAAAACGAAATCGGAAAAGTCTTCTTATTGAGAAAAACGAAATTGTTTTATGGCGAAGAAAATATTTGAAAGCATGCGAGATTTTCGAATGTCAGACAGAAAAATTTATTATTTAGACGAGACTTGGGTAAACGAAGGGCATACCATTTCAAAAGTATGGCAGGACTGCAATATTAGTAATAGAAGACAGGCATTTTTAGAAGAATACCCTACAGGACTCAAAGCACCATCTGGAAAAGGACGACGGCTGATAATTACGCATACGGAAGTGCATCAGGATTCATGGAAAATGGTTTAAATGTGTTTGAAGCGCGGCGAACAGGAGATTGCCATGAAGATATGACAAGCGAAGGCTAAAGAAAACGAAGATAAAGAAAACGTATAAAGTATACATATCATACATTTTTGGAACCATCTAATAACAGTATTTTTCTTAAGATAATAAAAAACCCATCACAAGTACACTTAAAAACAATGTTAATAACTTGGATATTTTATTTCATTTTTTTTTATTCTGCCCCCTCTAAAATGATACGCCTATGGAATTTGGTTCCCCTCGACCCTCATGTCCCTGAGCCGTCCCTATGCTGGTGATGAATCACCCCACACTATTTCGGAACCAGGGTATAGGTATGTTATAAATGTATTACACCTGTCCAGCTACTCTTGGCAATTTGATTCAGTAAAAGAGAATAAGAAATATTTAAGAAAATATACCTAAAGTTATCTATACAGGGTGGTCCAGTTTATAATACATTAATTTTAGGAGGTGATAGACAATCGAACATGAAGGGGACTTTCCCCAGAAAATTTATTTCCAAGTGGACTAATAACGGAGATACAGCCCTTCAAAGTTGGGAAAAAATAACCGTTTTATTCGCATAACTTTTGAATCGTTCAACCGATTTTATGCAAATTTTAACCAAAGATTACTAAAATAAGTCTCTGTCGAATGGTAATAACGCGTTCCGTCAAAATTATTCAGGAGCGTAGATAATGGGAGATGCCATCTTTTTTCCCCACCTATTTTTTACACCACTAGTTATTTTTTTAAATTGCTCACATTTTTGGATTCCAGATTTAATTTAGGAAAAAACGTTATACCTGCAAATTTTCGATTAAAGGCTTCGTTTTCGAGATATTTGTGAAAATTTGACAACATGACGCTGAAGTCATGTTTTGAAGTTTTAAAACTTTCGGCAGGTTGAATTTGATTTGAAATGATGCTAGCACATTTTCAAGGTGCAATACTTCGGATTTTAATACATTTAAACCATTTCCTATAGTAAACCATGTCTTTCGAAATTTGCTGGGACGCATTTGATTAAAAAATGTCCAGAGGCGTAGATAATGGGAGATGGAAGATGGCTACCCTTTAACTCCTTATTTTTGACTCCCCAAATTAGATTTGAAAATAAATTATATTTTTAAATTTAGAAAAAAAATAAAAAATAGTTATTGCTGTAGAATTCTGATTAGATTAACTTTATTACGTTTGTATCACAATTTATAACATTTTACTGAACCAACAGTTTTCAAAGAATACAACGAAAGGTTTTTTAATAACCATTATAATACAATAACCTATTAATAACAATAATTATTTACAACATATTTTCAAAGTGCAATCCTCCTGCCTCAATACATTTTTGACATCTTTTGGTAATTGAATTGACTGCTGCCAATATTTGATGTCGATTTTGACTTAATTGGTGAAATGCTTGTTGAATTCGTTCAATCAACTCTTCCCTTGTGTCAATTGTTGTTGCGTATACAACATCCTTTAGATAGCCCCATGCATAAAAATCTAATGGGGTTATATCAGGTGAGCTTGCTGGCCAAGCCACTGGCCCTCGTCCTATTCGTGGATCGTTATTCGTGATACGCCCTATCCATCTTTCCGGATAATTTTCATTCATCCAGTCTCTCACCTGTCGTCCAAAATGCGCTGGAGCACCATCCATTTGGAACCAACTATTATGGCGTACTTCGACGGGTATATCATCAAACAGGTCGTACAAGTTATTTGTTAAAAAGGCAAGGAAAAGCACAGAGTTCAGTCGAGGTGGTAAGAAAAATGGACCACAAATATAACCGTTGATTAGCCCAAGCCATACGTTAACACTAAATTCGTGTTGAAAGGACCTAATTCGAATACCTCTATGGTTTTCTTGAGCCCAAATGTGAGAATTATGGTGATTGAATACTCCCGTTCTTGTGAAACAGGACCCATCAGTCCATAAAATCTTATGTAGGAACTGTGGATTTTCTTGAACAGAATTCAGTATCCAGTTGCAGAAGGTAAGACGACGATTTTCATCACCAGGAAGTAAATTTTGCACTGGTTGTAAATGATATGGTCTTTGATTATCCTTATGAAGAACACGCAATAATTTAGATTTAGATTTTCTCAACTGCAAGGCTCTACGTGAACTTAGCCGAGGATTGTTATTAAAAGCTCTGATTATGGCATTTTCTTCATTAATTTGTCCCCTAGGCTGCCGGTCCATGACGATTTTCAAGCCAAAGTCACGAAAACGTTGATGCATGGTCACAAAAACACGCGCATTTGGTTGCCTCCGATCTGGATATCTTCTGCGATATTCCCTGACAGCAGCTGCGGCATTTCCATCGCAGAATCCGTAAACAAAGTGTATGTCTGCAGACTCGGCATTATTGAATAAGTTTGGCATGTTTTCGTGGAGATATTACACAAACAATGGGACACAAGATACATTACAATTGCAAAAGATGCCGAAATGTCAACATTTCGAGGCGTGACGCAAGGCTACTTGATTATGTGTAGCCCGAAGTATTGCACTCTAAAAATGCGTTGCTTCATTTTAAATCGGCGTTTTCGTACATGTTTTCAAATTTTCACAAATATCTCGAAAACGAAGCCTCTAATCGAAAATTTGCAGGTATAACGTTTTTTCCTAAATTAAATCTGGAATCCAAAAATGTGAGCAATTTAAATAAATAACCAGTGGTGTAAAAAATAGGTGGGGAAAAAAGGTAGCACCTCCCATTATCTACGCTCCTGAAAAATTTTGACGGAACACATTATAACCATTCGACGGAGACTTATTTTAGTAATCTTTGCTTAAAATTTGAATAAAATCGGTTGAACGGTTCAAAAGTTATGCGAATAAAACGATTATTTTTTCCCAACTTTGAAGGGCTGTATCTCCGTTATTAGTCCCATTGGAAATAAATTTTCTGGGGAAAGTCCCCTTCATTTTCGATGTATTATAAACTGGACCACCCTGTATATGAGTAAGAACAGGAAAAATAGATATAAAACGTGTTTGTATTTATAACCCTTAACCCTGTCCTTTTATTTTTAGGTGAATATATTTACCTTTCTAATCCACAGAAATCCTAAGCTACAGAAATAAATTTATTCATGGTTTTAGACTCTGCGGTGAAAACTTTCTGAAAAAAGAAAAGGACGCAGAACATGCCATTTCAAAATGGTTGAGAGGATATCCAGAGAGGGCTGAAGATGAAAAAACATAAACTCATATTTATTTATCTATTGTTCGTTACCTAACAAAATATGTTTCGTTAGAATTTGAAATTTTTGTTGTGCGTTTACGTATTACTATATTTATGTTTATCGTTGTTTTGTTTTTATTTGATTGATACATTTTTTTGTACTTTTGCACACATCACGTTTTGCACACGTCTCGTTTTAGAGACGAGACTCGAGACGATACTCGAGCAAGACAAGACGAGACTGTTTTTAGTCTCGTCTCAAGTCTCGTGCGATACGTATCGAGTCTCGTGCGAGAGTCTCGCGGAACTAACTCGCCGATTCGCGGATATTGTGATAATAAAGAAATCGTGCATATTCCTGTTCTGAGCGCGGACTTGAGAACCTATAAATCATTACCCAATCCATTACCAACAGATTAGGCATATAAACCACAGGGAAATTCTATAGTAAAAGTTTTATTTTTTATATCACATGAGCTGTAGCTATAAATAACCTGCCCGACGGGTTCCATGTATTGCCAGATCTAGCAGAATCTCCTCTTTCTGGCTTTATATAAATATTATAGTTACTATTTGAAATTATTTTCTATAATATGGTATTAAATTTAGTGAATCAAAAATTCTACTACTTATTTTACTACTTACTTTTACTACTTTATATTACTTAAACTGTTAAGACGCTGTATCCCCACGACCACGAACACCGTACCACCTTCTTCGATTTCTCGAATTTGGCATCATCATCATTCGTCTCCGATCAACTCCAGATGATGCCAACTTAGTTGGCGAAACGTGTGTCGAGAAATCGAAAAATGTGGTTTCGTGTTCTTCCTGGTCGTGAGAATTCAGTGCCTCAAAAATAAGAAAACTATAACATACTAATATACTAAATAATATACTAAATAATAATATACTAATACTAATAAAATAATATACTAAAACTATATGCTTTAACTATAAGGAAACATCGAAATCGTCTTAATAACGAATCTGCACGATGTTTGTTATGCCTAAACGACTGGGTAAAAAACAGAAAAATTTGTGACAGAGGAAGCTCTGAAAACTGTTAATTTTTGAAAAAAAATTAAAAGTTTAAGAATATTAGTGAAATTTGTGTTTTATTTGCAAATAAATATCACTTCGTATAATCCATGACATCTATAATTTCCTTTTGCTACACTTACATCATCGCAAGTAGGTAAGTATCCCTGGAACAAGATTATGCACGGTGAGACTTCGATACTTTTGCAAGACTCTCGTACGAGAAGCGAGACGAGACAAGACTGGTGGCTGCGAGACGAGACTCGATACGAGACTATACTGTATCCAACGAGAGAATGGACTGGCACTCGAGCGAAAATTCGTCTGTTTTGGTCAGATTTCCGCCCCTTAGAACATTAGTTCAACGCCCTCAACGTCTTAATTGGCTCAGCAGGTAGCCAGGGCCGGCGCCTGGGTCCGATACCTACCTGGTACCTAATTATATAAAGTACCTACTACTGCCTACCTATTCACAGTTTGTATTTGTAGTCTCGCAAGTACGGTTATTTTAGTTGTGTTGTTTACGGTTGTGAAATAAGTTTTAAATCTATTATAAGAACGGCAGCAGCCAGAGACGAGATAAATCTACCATTATCGCCAATTAAGAAGAATAAAAGAGGCCAGGTAAAGAAATATAATAATAAATATGTTTTATTTAATACGCATACTATTCACCACCTGTAACCGTGGTCAATGATTTATTTTTGTTTTTAATTTTAGGTCGTGCATCAGTCAAAAAATAATTATAATAAATTTATATAAGAAATTAAAGGAAGACAATCCGCAAATGTCGTACGTCTCTTCGTACGACATTTTCGTAGTTTTAACACTAACCAAACAAACGGGCATTGGAAAAACTACAATGAAAAAATTTTTATCAGAATATAATAGAACCGGTCAGGTAACGGAACCAAATTTTAAAAAAAGCCGTCAGTCTTTTAAAGAAAAGATCGACGATTTCACTAAAATTGCTATAAGGAGAAAAGTACACGAGTTCTATCGAAATAAAGAATTACCAACAGTAGACAAAATTTTGCAAGTAGTAAATGATGGAGATCTGCCACAATTTAAACGATCAACATTTCACAAATTGTTGCACGAATTGAATTTTGTTTTTGTTAAACGGCAAAGGAATAGTTGCCTAACTGAGAGACATGAACTTATTATGTGGCGGAGGGACTACCTACGAGCTATAAAAAAATACAGAGAAGAAGGTCGCTCTATTTATTACCTGGATGAAACGTGGGTTAATGCAGGTGATGTACCTGAGAAGGTTTGGATGGACACGACGATAAAATCTCACAGGGATGCTTTTATTAGATGCTTGTCAACGGGGCCGGCTAATCCGAGTGGTAAAGGTAAACGATTAATAGTTTTACATATTGGCAGCGCTGATGGATTCGTTCCTGGTGGTTTGTTATGTTTTGAGTCCAAAAAGAACAGAATAAGATTGTACTCAGACCACCGTATCATTGTGAACTGAACCCTATTGAAATGGTTTGGTCGATGGTCAAGGGGTACGTGAAAACTAACAATAAATGAATAGAGGTGAAACGATTGCTTGAAGAAGGTATTGCACGAGTAACATCTGAACATTGGAAGAATTTCATTCGTCACATTATAGAGGAAGAACATAGGTTTTGGGAACTTGACCATATTGTTGACAGTTTAATCGATGAAATCCCACCACTAATAATTCACGTAAATGGTCAAAGTGATTCTGATAGCAGCGATACAGACTAATTTAAATTTATAATTATATGAAACAATGTACTATTGTTGTAGCTAAATATTTAAAAAAATTTAAAAAATATCATAAAATGTCTATTTTAGGAATATTTAGGGTTTATATTACTTTCATAACGCTCATACATTTATAATAAATTTATGTTAAATAAATAAAATTTTTTCATGTTTTCAAAATAAAATTTATTTCACCTTATTTATTTCATCGAATGACGGTCCTGCGTAGCTTGTTACAGAGCCCCTCCTCTGTAGTCGCCGATGCGCAAAGCAAGTCCATTCTCTCGTTGGATAGAGTATAGATATCTTATCGGCGAGACAAGATGAGACTTTATGAAAGTATCGTCCCGTTTGTCTCGTAGGCATCACTACAATGTTGCCACATATGGACTTAGTTTTAAAAATATATAACAACATTGGGATCAAATGAAACATTTAGTTTAGAAGTTCTATCACAGAAATTAGTTACCTTACTATCTAGCATTAACAACGGCACATCGGGTACAAAGCTTGCGGTAATTGACTTGCAGAATATTGTTACAATATTGACGTGTTGAATATTGTTCGTTCATAATTCTACCATGTATAATTGGCAGTATAATTGACAGGCATAATTGTTTTTTGTAAACGAGGCTGGTCAAGCAGTGACTGTTACTGGTGCTTGATATCGTGACATGATAACACAGTTCTTTCTGCCGAAATTGGATGATATTGATGTGGCCAATATGTGGTTTCAACAAGACGGTGCCACGTGCCATACATCCCGTGAAGCAATTCAATTACTGCATGAGACATTTCCAAGCCGTGTACTCTCTCGTTTCGGTGATCAGAATTGGCCCCCTTGATCGTATGATTTAACACCATTAGATTTCCTTTTATGGGGTTATTTGAAATCACAGGTCTATGTCAACAGGCCCACAACCACCCGTGCATTAAAGGAGGAGATGCAACGCTGCATCAACGAAATTCAGCCACATTTATGCAGAATGGTCATGGGAAATTTCGACAAACGAGTGCGTATATGCATGCAAAGCCGTGGAGTCCATTTGCTCGATGTGTTATTCCATAAATAACCCTATCCTATGTACTTTATGATTCAATAAAAAAAATAACAATCAAAAGACTAAAAACTGTTTTCTATTTAATTCAAATCTTGCGTTAATTTTGAGACACCCTATATAATAAGGCATGCGGCAACTTCAGCGGCAGCGAGAAAAAATATAGGGGCCGACTTATTAAGATAATGGCAGGTTAAAATAAAATTGTCTCATCTGGAAGCTATATTTTCATAAAATCAAACATTTTCAGAATTAGCGTGAGATCTAAGCTAGCGGACGTTTTCAGACTGTATTATAGGTTACTATTATTTTAATTTATTGACAGTAGATTTAAACATAAGTAAGTGCCTAGCTAAAATCTCATCATTTGAAAATATAAACGAAAGAAAGAATCAAAAAAATGTAGGCCTATAATAAAAAAATATATTCCCAACTTCATTTGATATCAATAAAAGTACACAGAGGATTATTTTGTGTTAGTAATGAAACAAGAAGGAAATACGTATAGGGAACCTGTTTAAATACCTACCTTATATCCATAACATCAACCCCATCTTCTATTAGCCCACTATAGTCATCTTTGCATTGCCAATAAGGTACACATACACAATTCTGATACTGCATTTCATCTATCGATTCCACATGGGCGAAACTATTTACTTTTTTCGTCCTTTCCGATAAAAATACTACAATCAAATAAAAACAAAAGTTCATCTTCTATGCCGTGGTAATACAAGTGAATACCGAACAATGAACCATATCAATACTGAGGAATTATCTCGTTAACTTTTTACCTCAGCCCTTGATCAGTTTCTTCCGAAGGTGATTAATTCGTCCTTTGGACTAATTAATCCATTGCAATTCCACTAATTCTTATATAATTATTTATAATTACTGATGCAATGCTGTAATATTTTATATCCTATGCGATTATTTACATAACTTGTCCAATTAGGTAGGTAGGTACAGTGCCAGCCCTTTGAAAGTGGACGATTTATTTTCTATAATACCGTCAACCGGGGTTATGTCCGACGGCAGGGGTAATATCGGACGAAATGCTAAGATTTAAATTTGCGCGCGCTTCACCTGTTAGGTGACAGTTATTTGGTAAACAAAAAATGTCCCTAGATTGACAGATAACCTATTAGTTTTACACAAGTTTCGGATGTGACTGGAATGGCAAAGTAAGTTCACAAAAAATTATATCTCGAGTTATTTTTTCGCTAAAATTGAGAGAGCCAGATAGTGTTCCCTGGTGCGCGACTCCTGTGCGTGTTAGCTGTGTGGTCTAATGGGATTAATATTTATTTACAATCTTATCAACACTCCCATAACCTGAAAATTCCTTTCGCGTCTTTCCTTTTCGCAAAAAACCGAAATGAACAAAATATTGTTTTTTCAGGGGTAATATCGGACATGTCCCGAAAATTCGTACACAAGCTAGGAACGCGTCATAGGCGAAACTACTTGCAGCAAAACATGGAAAGAGCACTCCTAGCTGTAGTAGAGGAACATTACTCATTCAGGCAGGCTGCAGAAATGTTTAGCGTGCCAAAGAGCACCCTTTATGATATTTACAGGGGTCATCATTCTGACAAACTTGGGAGACCCCCAATTTTGTCTGTAGTTGAAGAGCGGTGGATAGTCGATGCAATGACAACGGCAGCAAAGTTCGGATATCCTTTTGAGAAATCAGCAATCAAGGAATTTGTGAGCCATTATTTAAACAGTAAGGGTGTAAATATACAATGTTTTGACAGCAATAGACCTGGTGATGACTGGATTGAACATTTTATGGTGATACATAATGAGTTATCACTTCGTAATTGTGAAAATATTAAACGTGTCAAAGCTGAAATCACGGAAGAGACAATTGCAGAATATTTTCGTCACTTGAACGAGACAATCCAGGGGGTTCCACCTGTAAATATATTGTTAATATAGATGAAACAAACCTCACGGATGATCCTGGTAAAAAAACTAGTTTTTATCCCTCTTGGAGAAAAGCATGCGCGAAGGATAATGGATTTTTCCAAAACGTCGACGTCTATTATGTTCGCAGCGGCTGGAGATGGGACTTGCTTACCTCCATATGTTGTGTACAACAGTTTAAACCTCTACCCAGGCTGGATAGAAGGTGGCCCCGAAAATACACAATATAATAGAACACAAAGTGGATGGTTCGACACTCAATGTTTTGTGGACTGGTTCTTGAAAACTGCTCTTCCCTATCTCCGACGAAAGGAAGACAGAAAGGTTCTTATTTGCGACAATCTGGCAAGCCATCTCTCCTACCAAATTATCAAAAATTGTACAGTAAACAACATTCACTCTGTATTTTTGCCGAAGAACTCGACACATTTGTGCCAACCACTGGACGTTTCCGTGTTTGGACCCCTCAAACGGGTGTGACTGACTGGAAAAGGACCCATAAAGGAGTCGTAGCGAAATCCGTTTTTCCTTCCATGCTAAAGAAGCTTATGGAAAAATCGCAGATTCGAAAAAAGAAAATCCATACTCAATATTATATTAAATTATTAACTAACGTGTTATTCTACATTTATAAAATGCTAGGGACCCAATCGTACGCCAAACATTACTAATAAACACGTAATAAACACTTAATAAACATAAGCATGCTAAAGCCAATCTGGAAGTTGCCACAAGCATGCACGCACACCATAGTATTTGACGTATTCGAAACAACTCAAAAGAATCGGTATATTATGTTTCATATATTTTGTTATCATTTCCAATGTCTCCGATAGTTGCAAGGATTGCGAAATCTGTGAATTTTTTTGTAATATATTGTTTTAAAAAATCTTTACCTTTTATTTCTCTGGGACAAGTCTCAATCGCAAGAGGGGCCTGATAATTATTGGCTGATCGTTTCTGCGATCTTCTGTACTATTTAAGTACTCTTGACCTGGCGTCCAGGTATTTTTATACAAAATTTTAAGTAGTAGATCAAGCCGGTCATTGTCAAGCTGTGATTTTTCTGGTGATATATCTAAAGGTATCTAAGTGCAAGCCTCTAACAAATCCACTTATCCCCGACCTCCGTATTTAACTGAGCAGCCGATAGGCAACAACAAAAAATTCATTACGTCACATCTCCTGGATGAGGGGCCCTTTGATTAAGGTAATGTAATTAAAGAGGAGAGGTGTTACAGGACATTTCTACATAATAAAAAACACAATTTAAATATTCTATGTACGGTATGTACATTAGGTAATTCCTTTAGGTAATATTCCACTTTAGGTAAAGGCCAGAAAATCCGTTAGGGGAGAGTGGGGATCAAAACTGCTGGCTCTACTCCCTCGTGAAATTTCACTCGCAACTGGAATAGGTGTAGAAGATCCTGATCGAGAGTTTTCTACATTGTACATGTGGTATGGATGCGGTCGTGGTACAGAGATTCCTGCAAAGTTGGGATGGCCATAGTTTTGATGAGTTCTGTATCTATGAGGCATCTCATTAAAAGAATCTTGGTTTGAGTGCATCATACGTTTTAATGTCGCTAAAAACTCCATTTTTGCATCAAGCTTTTCTGTGTCTGTCAGCTTCTTGAATGCTGATACTAAAGAAAGAAGAAACGATTTATCTTCATCGATGACTCCTTCTTTCTTCTCTTTTAAAATACTCGATAAGGAGTCTTCATAACTTGGAGTTTTCTTCTTTGATTCCCTGTTGCGTGTTGGTATTGCTCGTTGTTTAGTTCGGGTGGAGGTACCAGGCTCAGATGTTTTATTGTGGTCGTCATCTTGTGATTGGTCTGTTGTTTGTACAGTACGGGAATCATCTTCACTCTCCGAGTTGTCTACCTGTATTGGGCTACATTCGCTTACTGTTGGCCGGTCTTCCATTGTAGGCAGCAAAAACAATAATTGGTCAAAGTATATATATTTTCTGCGCTTATTTGCAGCTTGGCCCGATGAGCCTTTTTTTTGCTTCATATATTCTCTCCGAAAACATGTTCGTAGGTTTATCCACTCACTTTGAAGATCCTTTCCTGTGGACATAAAGAAGAATTGTATTCAAAATTTATGTTCTGGTTTATATTTTTATATATATATATATATATATATATATATATATATATATATATATATATATATATATATATATATATATATATATATATATATATATACTAGCTGACCCGGCAAAAGTTGTTTTGCCATGTATCTTATTTCTAGGAAAATTTTTTTTAGTTCAATAAAAATAACTATCTACTATAAGGTAGGTTTTCTAAAACCTTCAGCCTCCTAAACCACCTCAACGTGGAAGGATTCTACACAATTGCATACGCAGATGACCTAACGATACTGCTTAATGGAAAATTCGAAGGAGCCCTCTGTCAGAGAATGCAGATGGCCCTAAGAATAATTGGAAATTGGTGTGAGGAGTTTTCCCTATCCGTCAACCCCAGGAAGACTAAAATGGTACTCTTTACAAGGAAAAGAAAACTGGAGCCAATGAGAGCACCTGTTCTCCGAAACACAGCACTAAATTTTGCACCACAGGTGAAATACTTGGGAGTAACTTTCGATGCTAAATTAAACTGGAATCTTCACCTCGAAAGAAGAATAAATAAGGCCTACATATCATACGAGCAGTGTCGCAGGACCGTAGGGAAAACCTGGGGAATGAAATCCAGGGTGATCCTATGGATTTACACTGCTATCATAAGACCAATGTTGGCCTATGGAGCTGTTGTCTGGTGGCCCAAGAGTCAACAAATAACAGCAAAACTCAAGCTATGCCAGGTACAACGAGTTGCCTGTCTGACCACTACCGGAGCCATGCGAACAACACCAACGAGAGCAATGGAGATAATGTTGTGTCTTCCACCGCTAGACCTACATCTAGAAGAAGTGGCTCTGACTACCAAGACTCGCCTCAAATCCGTTGGCATACTACCAAACGCAAGCTGTGGCCAAACCAGAAGCCGCCTGTGGACTGAGGCTGTCAGAAAGATGCCTCTTTTACAGGCATGTGCAGATGGTATTCCGCCTCGGCTTGTCTTTGACAAACCTTACACCATACAATAACATCTGCCTGTGCTGGGTCAAAGGACACTCATAATGCAACGGCAATATAGAAGCTGACAAACTGGCCAAGAAGGCAGCCAGCCTGAGTATCCTTGGGCCTGGTCCTTCAAGTATACTACCAGTTGCAGCGAAACTCCAATTAATAAAGGAAAACATCCACAAAAAATTTAAGACGTTATGGGATGAAACAAGTAGCTGTCAGCTGGCCAGAAATCTCTTAAGATATCCCAGCGAAGAGACGGCGAGGAACCAGGGGTAAACTGCGATTTGTTACAGGAATCCTAACCGGACACTGCCGGGTAAGGAAACACCTCTTTAACATGAGACAAAGTGACACACCTATCTGCAGAGGATGTCAACAAGAAGATGAAACGATCGAGCATGTACTTTGCGAATGTCCCGCCGTGTCATCGACCAGAGAATCCATATTGGGGGAACGTTGGCCTTCCATGGCCAATTTCCCTCACGGAGGAAGCATAAGGGGCCCAATGGGGCCTAAGTGCAGCGGATCTCTGATCTGCACTCCAGACATATTCCAGATTCCAGATTCCAGAAGTTAGGGTGCGGGGATGTACTTATAATCGAAGGCGTTGTAAACAAAGAAAGTATGCTTTATTTAGGTTAATAAATTAATCTTTATTAAAGTAACGAATATATTTTAAATTACAATTCTTGATAGCTATCTAAACCTCAAAAATAATTAATCATATTTTTACTAACAATTATGGCAGTTGAAAAAAAAATAAAGATTAATCTCTCAGCGCAATAGAGGGTACTTCTTGGTTAGTCCGTCTTTAGCCAACAAACAAATTGGATGGTTTTCCCACGCGAGAACATGCCACATATAGTTGTTCGTGGGAAAAGCATGGTGTTTCCAAATCTAAGCCATATACAGACAATGTCTGACCTTGTGACTTATTGATCGTCATAGCGAATGCCAATCTAATTGGGAATTGAGTGCGTTTGAATTCAATTGGCACATCTGTAGGAATCATAGGAATTCGTGGCAGCAACACATTTTCCATTAAAAATTATGGATTCAATAACGTTTTTCATTAATTTTTTAATCACCAATCGTGTTCCATTACACAGCCGTGGTGGGTTCAAGTTACGAAGCAGAATGATCGGAGATCTTAGTAACCTAGTACATCGGAGATCCTAGATCCTAGTACAACTAACCGAAATTTCCGGTTAGTTGTACTTTTCCTGATGTGCAACACATTTGCCCCAACTGATGTGCAACTAGCTCATTTATGGCTGGCATTCCAACTGGCTCATTTAAATTTAAGTGCATGACAATGCGGGCATTCCTTTTCCAAAGTACCAGTAACCACTTTGGAATGAGCATAATATTCAACATCAGGCTCGTACTGGAATGCTAGTCGAAGAAATAAATCTGATGTAAATGCCCGATGAACTTGTTGGCGTTGTTGGTCAATTCCTCTATGTCTGTCGACTATGTATCTGCGCGTTTCTCTTCGTTCTAGTTGTCTTTGTTGATTTCGTTCATCTTGTGCCTCTTGCGACTGTGAATGACGTAACTGCGCCATGCTCACACGCAGATCTGCATTGTTTTTTTGGATTTGTTCGCCTGATCTTCGTGCTCTTATATCTCGCACGGCTCTAGAATTGATCGTTGGACGACTCAAATTGGCCCCTTTGCGTCTTTTTGGCATTGCTGACTGTACATAGAACATATAAATGAATGAGGTTAAAATACTTAAACTGATAGAAAGTATTGGTGTCAGTGTCAGTGTCAGTGTCAGTGAAAGTATCAGTGTATTGGTGAAAAATATTGACTTAATATTGTATTCATTTGCTTATTATTTGACTTACCTTTCACAATAATAAAACACGTATATTTATTAAACACGTACACGTTTCCGGTTTGATTTAAAACTATTTCCAAAAAATGTTAAGTACAATATATACAGGTACGGTAATGGCCGTTGTTGGCGGGAGCTTACAACACGTGTTTATTTACATGAGATCACTTAATTAACTGAGAGTTAACACTGTCTTTATCAGTTATTAATAAATTGTGAATAAATAATTATTTGGAAATTAATGATAAATTTACGATGAGAGTAAAATTAACATGAGAGTTGCACAGACAAATTAAAATAATACGTATAACAGTCACTGCTACGATTGATACACAAATGGCTGAAAAATGTATAGTAAGTAAGACAGGAGACCGGCTTCGTCCTAACTGGATGAGTGACAACGGTAGACACCTGGCGGAGATAACTGATCGATTGATAGTTGATCAGTTATCGACCGGCGAGGGCGGGAGATCAAATTGAATTGAGAAAAAAATCATAATTAAAGGAAATTCAAATTATAAACTCGAAATAAGAATTTATCGTACTACAGAAAAGTTATTATATTCGATTGCCATCTTGCAACCCTATTGCGGATCTGTGGATAGAATAAAGAAAAATAAAGATCTCGATGGAAAAATAGGGGTTTATCGTATAAAGGTGAACATTAAGAGTAATAAGAAATTTTTTATTCTAAGTCATGACAAAATAAAAAAAAAACTTGCCAAAAAAATTAAAGTTTTTAATTAACAAATAATAAATAGGGGTTGATTGTAGAGGGGTGAAAATTTGGAGTTGTATGTATTTTTATATGCGCTGTATCATAAAAAAATAAAAACAAAAAAAATTGCCTAAAAAATGAAATAAAAAAATTAGGGGTGGACCACCCTTAACATTTAGGGGGATGAAAAACAGATGTTGTTCGATTCGCTGTCCTAACCGATATGCACACGAAATTTCACGAAAACCGGTCAAGCCACTTCGGAGGAGTTTAATTACAAACACCATGACACGAGAATTTTATACAGGGTGTCTCATAAGTCATGGATCAAACGAAAGGAGGTGATAGGAGAACTTATTTCCAACATAAAAAACTATACATGTTGTTATCCGATTGTTTGCCGTTTTCAAGATATTGCCTGTTTTGTTTTTAGAACGTAACTCTATTAGAATAAATTCCGAGATTTACCGTACACGAAAACATGGTTATTCCTGGAAATGAGCGAATAAAAGGCATAGTATGCAAGGGTGGATTGGGAAGAGGTACAGGCTCGCCATTGACGTCACTTGCTCGCCATTACGCACTTCACAAGTACGCACTTGTACTTCACAAGTACGCAATCACAAGTACGCACTTGTGATTACGATTTGCTCTTGTGTTTTTTGTGAGAAGTTTGTGATTGTTGTGAATTAATAATAAAATGTCATACACGTCACGAGAATATGCAGAAATGCATTTCATTTATGGATTCTGTAATGGGAACGCTCGACAATCTGCACGGGAATATCGCAACAGAGATCCAAACCGAGAACGATATCCAGACTATCGTGTTTTTATAAGAGTGCATAATGCATATTATGTGGCAGGTGAGATACCAGGTAGGTCACATAGAGCAGGAAGACTACGGCTTAATGTAGATGACGTGGTACGCGATAATATTGAGGAAGGCCCTACAATTAGTGTAGGTACGTCACATATCACGCAGGACTGGTGTTGCAAGGGCAACGGTGCAACGCGTTTTAAGGAGAGAATTATTACATCCTTATCATGTTCAACGTGTGCAATCTCTTTTGCCAGACGACTACTTGAAAAGACGTGAATTTTGCAGAGAAATGTTACAACAATTAAGGGAGGATCCTGATATTTTAATAATATTTTATGGACAGTTTCCACCACATGGGAATATTTAATATTCATTATCTACATCATTGGGCAGTAGAAAATCCACGAATGCGAAGACAGGATCGATTTCAGCATCGTTTCAGTGTCAATTTGTGGGCCGGAATTCTTAATGGTAGATTAATAGGGCCCTTTGAATTACCTGAGAGATTGAATGCCGCACGGTACTTAAGATTCCTACAAAATGATCTAAACAAATTGCTAGAGGATGTTCCCTTAGCAGTCCGTAGAAGAATATGGGTCCAGCACGATGGAGCTCCGCCTCATTTTGCACTTCCCGTTCGTCAATTTCTTAATAACACCTTCCCTGAAAAATGGATAGGCCGAAGAGGGACCATAGAGTGGCCACTCCGTTCACCAGACTTATGGGGTTACTTCAAAGAACAAGTATTTGAAACAAAATGCAATAATGAGCAAACTCTTCGGGCACTAATTGAACTCGTCGTAAATCAAATACGAAACAATCAAGAGGCTCTATTAAAACTCAGGCGGGATTTCATTCGGCGATGCATTCAAGAAAGAGGAACATATTTTGAACATCTTTTAAAATACTTAGACCCACATTTATTGTTATTTGGTTACTGATAAATACCTAGCTGTAATTTACAAATTGTTAACAATAAAACAGAAAACAGGCAATATCTCGAAAACGGCAAACAATTGGATAACAATATGTATGTTTTTTTTGTTGGAAATAAGTCCCCCTATCACCTCCTTTCCTTTGATCCATGACTTATGACACACCCTGTATATTTAGATATATATATATATATATATATATATATATATATATATATATCGACGCGGTCAAGGCAGAACGGCATAAGTGCCAAAAAACGTGGAATTGAGATATTCGTATCGCTAGAAAGCTAATTTTAAGGCGCATATTTCTATGCCACTGGCATAAGCGACAAAAATCCCAGTAGAAATTATTTCGCTTCAAATGCACGCATAAGCGACCTTGATGTTGATCATGAAAACGTAGTTTGGCATAAACGCCAGTCTTCCATTGCTTTAGCACGGTGTTGTGTTGCTGTTTGCAGCTGGAAATACCCAAATAGTAAGTTTATATTTGTATAATTTTTGTTAGAGTCTAAGGAGAAAATAGTTCTAAGCTGTGTATTTTACTGTAATTAAATTTATCATGGCTTTATTCCTGTCAGAAGTTGGTGGCGCTTATGCCAAAATAGACTATATTAAAACCGATTTGGCATAAGCACCTTACGGTCATTGGAATACTATTGCAAACGGGTTTTCAGTTTTTATACATTATTTTGATAATTCCTGATTGAGTTTTTATTTAGATGGCTAGTCTGTATTGTAAGGTAATATTAAATTGTTATTTGGTGAAACATAGCTTCTTAAAAATGTATAAATTAGTTGTTCTGATGTTGGCGCTTATGTCGTTACGTCTGTTCTGTTTTAGATGAATCGGTCAAGAACAGACAGAATTTTTGAGTTGCTCCAAATAAACAAGGACTTGGGGGATTCCATCCCAGATAATATTCAAAATTTGCATGGTCATAATGTAAAAAAAATGACATGGAAATATCATATAATGAAAACGAATTGAGGTTCAGCCGGCATGCTGAACATCAAACGCTAACAATACTTGAAGCTCCAGAAGTCACTAGTTTGACCAATTCATCTATTGTACCTGAATATTTTTAGGAGACTGACACAACATTAAATTTAGCATTAGGATACGACATATTAATCGATGGATTAATTCGACCGCATGGTAATATTTATAGTTCTAGTTCATGCAATATTGATACCACTAAACTGAACGATACCAACGCCTTGCCACAATCACTTACAATGGACATAATCACTGATGTACAAGAAACTGCCAGTTATCAGGATTCATTGGTTTCGATTGCCGGTGAGGAAGTTGACGAGCGTAATCCAACTAATCAAGAAATTGCTACTGGACAAAGTGGTAAGGATACCCTTGATGAAGATATAACAAATCTATCAGACACCGATGTGGACCCAACCTTTGAACCTACCGAATTA
The DNA here is from genome assembly GCA_964058915.1 of Tetropium fuscum. Classification (NCBI taxonomy): domain Eukaryota; kingdom Metazoa; phylum Arthropoda; class Insecta; order Coleoptera; family Cerambycidae; genus Tetropium; species Tetropium fuscum. The sequence continues at coordinate 486,424 of CAXKVY010000074.1, read as the reverse complement.
AGTGATGCTGACTCTGAAGATTCCTCAGAATCGATTACTGCCTCGCGTTTAACTAAGGAAGAGAAAATTGTCGCCAGTCATGCAAACAAAAAAGGACTTACTGTAAGAAAGAAGAGGCGGGTTCTAAAAGATAGAGGCGAAGAGTACATAAATTCAGTGGGGAAAACAATAACAGCAAAGAAAGTGTTACCCAATAATTGTACAGAAAAATGTCAAAACGGTTGCCGCAAATTTACCGAGGAAGAACGCGAACAAATCTTTAACTACTATTGGCAATTGGCTGACAGTAAAAAGCAAAAGATGTTTCTAAATGATTGTGTGGAAGTGATTGAAATTAAAAGAAAACGAAGTAACAAAGGAGTTAGAAAGAGGACAGTAACCAATAAATACTTCTTGTTAAAAAAAACAGAAAAACATATGTCTGTCTGCAGTTCATTCTAAAAACGTTGGCAATTTCACATAGATTAATGCGCAAGGTATTATCCAATAAGGAGCCAAAGAGGCATTACGAACTTGACCTACGAGGAAGACATGTTCCGCATAACAAAACTACCCAAGATCAACTTGAGAAATTTAAAGAGTTTACTGAAGCATTGCCTCTGGTTCCATCCCATTACTATCGTAGTACGACCGCAAGAAAATATTTACCTTCCGATATAAAAAGCTTCAATAATTTGTATCGTATGTACTGAAAACGACAAGAGGGAAATAAGTTGGTCCATCTTCAAACAAGAAATTTATGGAATTGCTCAAGAATAATTACAACATTGGAATCCATGCTCCCCGTAAGGATAAATGCATTTATTGTCACAAGTATGAGAACAATAAAGAAAACTGGAGGACTGAGGCTGATAATTTAGCCCATAACAACCACATAAACGAAAAGGAGGCTGTGAAGAAACTTTTTATTACAGAGCAAGCCGCATCTTCTTCAGAAAATGAATTCCTTGTAGCTAGTTTTGACCTCCAAAAGGTTCTAGCGACTCCCCATGGGGACAGTATGATTCTTGGATATTATAGAAAATATGCAGTCTACAACTTTACTGTTTATGAAACTAATTCGAAAAGAGGTTATTGTTATTTATGGCCCGAAAGAGAAGGAAAACGAGGTAGCAATGAAATTTGTACGTAGTACGTAGTATGAAATTTATATAATTATTTGCAAGATATCGACAATCAAAGAATTTACAAGGAACTATCACTATATTGTGATAATTGTAGTGGTCAGAACAAAAATAAAATTATGTTGGCCATGATCAGATATTTTTTGGATCGATCGCAATACATAGAAAAAGTCAAGCAAACATTTCTCATAACTGGACACACCTATATGCCGGTAGATTCGATGCACGGCGTCATCGAAAAAAGTTTAAAAAATAAAATTGTCCAGGCTCCCTCAGAATGGCCAACCTTACTGAGGAATGCACGAATTAAACCCGAACCTTACATAATTAAAGAGCAAAAATTCAAAAATTTTCTTGATTTTAAATTTATTCAAACGGCAAAATATCTAAAGAAGTCAAATTGACAGAAATAAAGACTGCTACATTTTTGTCAAATTCTAAACGGGTAAAACCTCTTTTTGTAATGATTTGGAATACAGCTTGGTGTTGGAAATAAAATCAGACTGTGTTAAAGGAGCCTATAATAATGAAATTGCAATAAGTGGCAAAAAATATGCAAGTTTAAGAAAAATGTGCGAAAAGGGTGCCATTGATTCCAAATACCATTGTGAGTATTTGACTCTAAAATCAAGCAACAATATTCCTGATGTTTTACCCGAAACAGATATTGAAGACTTTTAAATGTTTTATATTTTATTAATGACTTTTCTATTACCAAAAATTATGTTGTGTTCTTTATATTTATATAGTACAAATCAACGTTAATTTTGTGTTATGTTCAAAAATATTTTAATTTTATAGTTGTTAAGTTGTCCGATTTATATTTTCATAAAATTATAAGAATTTTTTTATTATAGTCAGTTATTTAGTAAGCATAGCTTAGACATAAGCGTCTACCATTCGAAATGATAATAACAAAACTGACTTGGCCTAACTCCACCTAAGCGCCGAACAACTCAAAAATTGTTAACAGTGATGACATAAGCAACATGATAAATTTGGCATGAGTTGACAACCTTCAAATATTAACTTAATTTATCTTTTAATTGAATAGTAATTGTAAAACTCAAAATCCTTGAATCCAAAATACGTTAAAATATTTTTTAAAAATTCCTTTTTATATAAAATTAAATGGTGAAACATCTGATAATTAAGAAAAAAAACTATAAAGGTTTTTGTGTCTCCCGAAAAGTTACCGAAATGGCGTTTATGCCGTTCTGCCTTGACCGCGTCGATATATATACTCAGAGGCACAAAATTCGACACATCTAAAATTTACCAAAAATTCATTTGAAAATATTTTCCTAACTATAGGTTCGATTTACATGATTTTTCTTTTAAATTGTAGGTGTGTTCGTGCGGAATGCAGATGTGCTACTGAATTTCAGCTCAATTTTAAATTTTGACCATATACAAGGTGTACCAATTACATTGGATTTTTGCATAAAGTTTGCAACACTCTGTGGTTGCAATATTTTTTAAAACAAAATCCTGTACTCAGCTTTAGAATACCAGAGGCACCATCTCTGGCTCGCGCCTCAGCTTTCAACAATAGATAGTTCAGATAGAAAAATATTTTGATTCCTTGCAAATAATTTGAGAAAAATACAACTTTAATGCATATTGTATATATAATATGGATGAATCCGGATTTACTACCGTACAGTCCAGAACAGAACGTGTTGTAGCCCAAAAGGGAAGGAATCAAGTTTGTACATTAACAAGTGCCGAAAGAGGGCAGAGATTCATAGCAGTATGAATGCTGTTGGAAACTACGTACCGCCAGCGATGATATTTCCACGGAAGTACATGAAACAGGTATTGATAAACAAGGCACCAACGGGTATAGTGGGGTATGCACAGGAAAATGGTTGGATGACAACTGAGATATTCCTTAAGTGGCTAAACCATTTTAAAGAATATACTAAACCATCACAAGATAAAAAGATATTACTGCTATTAGATAGACACAGTAGCCACAAAAATATTAAAGTACTTGAGTTTGCCAAAAAGAACCATATTTTACTTTTCTGCTTCCCACCTCACTGTTCCATCGGTTCCAACCTTTAGATGTCAGTTTATTTGGTCCGCTTACAACTTTCTATAATCAGGCTATAAGAACTTGGATGTTGCAAAATGCTGGAGGTGGAATTACCCACTTCCAAGTGGGAGAAATATTTAATCAAGCCTATTCAGAAGCAGCAACAGTTGGAAACGCAACCAGTGGATTTAAGAAAACGGGCATTCATCCTATTGATCCAAATATCTCCCCAGACTGGATGTTCGCGCCTTCAAAAACTACTGATGTTGAAGACGAAACAACACTTTCAGTGGAAGCTTCTGATGTAACAGCCCCTAAATCAAACCAAGCCACTGCAGGAACTTGTAATATAGAAAAAGTTTCACAAGGCAATAACGCATCCAATAAAGAGGTTCCAGTAAATGTAACTGCACAAAATCCGGAAAAAATATTTGCTCAGAATAAGAAAACGGAAGCTCAGCCTCAGAAAATACCTTTTCTCCAGGCTGCTCAGCATCTGTATCTGGAAATACTAATATAATTAATTTGATACAACAAAAGAGAAAAAGAACTCAGAAATCAAGGCATGGGGCCGTAAACTCCACACCAAATCTTGAAGAGGCGAGAGAAGTAGAAAGACAAAAAAGAGTAGTGGAAGAAAGGAAAGCGGCTAAAAGAGCTAAACGAAACTTAACCGAACACGATCCAGATGAAGTTGTCGATCCATTTGTCGTTCTTTATTTTGACTTTGTATACTTTCAATATCGAAAAATGTAGGTTTCTGCCTATTTTAGTGGTTAAAAGTTTGTATTACCAATATTTATTTGATTTGTTTTCTTTATTTCAAAATTTGATTATTATAATATTAATATCTAAAAATTTGTTTCTGTTTCTTGTTTTTGAAATTTAACAAAAATTGTTTTTGTTAAAGTTCTCTGTCATTATTTACAGATAGAAATCTCTATATTTTGCAAGGGGCCAACAATCCCACATACGGTGGAGCAACATATCTGCATATTCGGATATGATGGCACCTTGGGGCATTTATTTTCATTTAACTATAATTCTATTAATCTATAAAAAAATGGTGAAAAACTGTGCTTATGTTGTATAGAAGTTATATCTCTATCTGCTTGCAAATTACGGGGATTTTTTGTTAAATATGTTCTGAACAATCTAGAAAATTCAAAAAGGGGGCCATCATATCCGAATCTCCCCTACCCCTCTTCATACCTCGAATTCTGAGGTCGTTAGATGTGGATGGAACCATCATGACATGACTGAAAGACCTTTTCGTCGGAAAATATGACATTATTCTAGAAGTCGTCGGGCCTACCGACAAACTGGTTCGCAAAATTAAGACGTTGTTCTTTATGCCTTGGCTCCAAAAATACCTTCTTTGCTGCCGCATAATTTCGTAACTCTGAACCCTTCACCCGCCGCCTTGCAGACCTCACAGATCTAGGAAACTCCGTTTCGAAACAGGCCGTCACTCCTGTTTCAAAGGTATTCGTTTTAAGATGGTCTAGGAAGAGGTTGTCAGTGCTTATTTTACGACGCCCTCCGCCGTGGACGTAGCGATCGTTTCCTACTGCATTCCATTTTTGTTTGAGTTTGAATATACAACTCTTACTCACATTTAGCTCATCTGCAACTGCCTGTAATGACCAATCATTTTCGAGCAATGTAACAGCTCGCATTTTTTTAGGTTCAGTTAACCGCGGCATTTTAAAACTTGAAAACTAATAAAGTGATTTGTAAATTACGGAGTTAATTACTGACATTTGTTTGAAGTTTCAAATAAGTGTCAAAATGAAATATAAAAAGATCACATTACAATATCAAAAAAATCGTGCACTTTCAAATGGCCGCCAGCGTAGGTGGTGTAGATATTAGTGTACGAACTGTGAGAAGAAGGCTAAATGAAGTTGACTTAAAGGCAAGAAGACCTTCCAATGACCCATTGCTGACTAGAGAACATCGTAGACAGCGCCTACTTTTCGCCCGTGAACACCAAAATTGGGGAATTGGGGAATGGGAAAAAATCATGTTTACTGATGAATCGAGATTTTGTATGTTATCTCCAGATGGCCGTCACAGAGTATGGCGAAGAGGTGGCGAAAGGTTTGCAGAGTGCAATATTGTGCCAAGGCTCAGTTTTGGTGGTGGCTCAATTATGGTGTGGGGGGGAATTAGTCTTGAAGCTCGTACAGAGTTAGTGGTGATAAATGGTGGAGCAATGACTGCTGGTAGGTATATTACTGGCATTTTGGAACCACATGTTGCGCCTTTAGTCCCATTTATTGGAAACAATTCCATGCTAATGCATGATAATGCCCGTCCACATGTGGCAAGAATCGTTTCCGAGTATTTGGATCAGGTTGATGTTAACCGTATGGTATGGCCTGCAAGAAGCCCAGATCTTAACCCTAACATGTTTGGGACATGGTAGGAAGACGTGTTCGAGCCCAAGTTCCTGCTTCTGTGAACCTGAGGAAGCTTAGTGCAGCTGTCGTACAAGCATGGGATGAATGTGACCAAGGTGCCATTCGTCATTTATTTGAGGGGATTGCAAGACGCATGAAAGCTGTAATTCTTGCTGGGGGAGGCAATACAAGATATTAACTGTTTTTTTTAAGTTTATTTTTGTTGTTAATTTTAAAATATTGTTACATTCATTATCGAGAAATTTTGTATGTTGGTTCTTTTTTTGTGAAGTTAAAAGTTAATGTTAATTATAAATTGAAAAACTACGTCATTATTTTAATTAATCATATCTTCCCTATTAATAGAGATATTGACATGAATAAAAAAATGAATTGTTAGGAAGAGACTACGCTAAAGTTCTGTACCAAAATTTTCATCTTTTTATTGCTTGCACTTTCCAGAGCGTTGCAAATTTTATGCAAAAATCAGAGCGGACTATTTGGGATAGAATATTTCACTATTCATACTATTTCTACATTTGTTAATTTCTAAACTTTCAAAAGCATCCAGTTGCCTACTGTTTGTGGCATTCCTGATCAATCTTAAGTTACTAATGTCTATCCTATGATTGTTCTCAAAAGCATGCTGAGCAACGCTAGATTTTTCTGTTGTTCCGTATTTGAGATGGGCCATGTGCTTCTTGAATCTAGTTTGAATAGGTCGCCTAGTTTGTCCAATATACTTTTTATTGCAGTCTTTCTAGCTAATTTCATAAATCCCCGACTATTTGTTCATATTTATTTTATCCTTTGGATTACCTAAAATTTGTTGTATTTTATTCCCGGATGAATGTACAACTGTTATTCCTATATCTTTAAGAATTCTGCTAAGACCATTGGTAGGACGAGATTGGTAAGATTCCTTATGAATATTTAATTGATATCAAGTTGAAATTTTCTCTATTAATTTGAAAGGTCGAAGAGTGATTACTGACTCATTTTCAAACATCTCCTTATTAAGAGGGAAACTTAAAAGCCGGTGAATTAGAAAATTGAAGCTTCGATCTCTTTATTATGAATTCCTTATTGGAGAAACTTTAAGAACGATTGTCAGAGATACATGTGAACAAATATGGAGATATCTTAAAGATCATTTTATGCCAGAAAAGACGGAAAAGCCATGGCGCAAAATTTCCGAAAACTTGGTCACGAAGGTCACTTGAATTTACCTCCAAATCAACCACTACCAAATGACGTAGAAGGAACACCAATGCCATTTGTTTTTGTGGCGGATGAAGCTTTTACAATAACAGATCACGTACAACGACCGTTTGGACGATGGAACTTAAGTCATTCAGAAAAGAATTTACAATTATCGGCAATTTATAATTACTAGAGCGAGAAGAATGGTCGAGTGTGCATTTGGCATCTTGGCAAACAAATGGAGGATACTGCATAGACCTCTAGATGTTAATTTATCGTCCTGTGATTCTATCATTAAGGCTTGTTGCATTCTCTATATTTTTGTACGCCAAAGAGATGGAATTCGATATGAAGATACACTATATGAGTGTCCTCTGGCTGATATGAATGCCATAAATGTGCGTGGAAACCATGGTGGGGCGACAACAAGAGATTATTTTGTAAAATATTTCACTTCACCTCAGGGTTCACTTCCCTGGCAGTATGAAAAATATGAGATAATTTAAATAAATCTATATTATGATGTTATAGATATTTTATTTTTTTATTACCTTTTGCAGATTTTTCATTTACCGTCAATTGTTCCCAGTTATGAACCATAGTACTGTAAATCTCACTCCAAAGCCGAGAAACTAAGTGTCGGTCCGAATGCTCTGGCAGCCTGCTATTATAAATAGCAGGTCTACTTTGGACTGCTTGAATGAACCTTTCTGTCCAATCACTGTCATCTTCAAATTCTGAAAAAGATGTATTCCAGTTTATACCTTAAATGCTGATGTTTGTAATCCGTTAATCGTTTGTAAATGTAACACTCGGAGTAGTTTCCGCAAACACCAAAACACTTTCCTTCGCTCGACGCGCGTTTCGCCAACCAAGTTGGCATCATCCAGAGACGATTAAAAACTAATCATAAAACTAAAAATCTACTCTATTTATACTATTTATGGTGAAATCATTAGTCACGCTTCAATTAATCAGTTGCTAAGCAACGCGTAAAGCGGGCTATACGGTATAAGTCCCTTGTCGCTATTCATACTACTTTTAAATTTTTCAATTTCTATACTCAAATGCATCCAACTGTCCATTATTGGTCACATTTCCAACTAATCTTAAATTACTAATATATTCTATGATTGTTGTCAAAAGCATGTTGTGCAACACTAGACTTACCTGTTCTTCCATATTTTAGATGAGCCATATGCTCTTTAAATCTCGTGTTAATTGATCGTCTCGTTTGTCCAACATATTTTCGATCACAATCATTACAACTAATTTCGGAAATCCCAGACCTTTCATTTGGAACAATTTTATCCTTTGGATTGTCTAAGAGTTGTTGTAATTTATTACTCGACGAATGAATCGCTGTTATACCCACGTTTTTCAAGGCCTTACTCAAACCACGAGTAAACCGGGATTCGTACGGGATGGATTCATATTTTGGAGTCTCTATATCCTTTTGAAAGGTCGTAGAATTACGAAGTGTGTCCTTAAATTTACGCTTCCTAATTAGTTTTTCAACTATATCTCTAGGATAACCATACTTACAGCTATATACTTACAGCTATATCTTTAATTAATACTTTTTCTTTTTCAAACCTCTCATTACTGAGAGGGAAACTTAGTAAACGATGGACAATAAAATTAAAACTTGCCATTTTGTGTTGATACCAGTGGTGAGAGTCATTAGGGATATATCTGATCGTACTGGTATCTTTTCTATATATATATATATATATATATATATATATATATATATATATATATATATATATATATATATATATATATATATATATATATATATATATATATATATATATATATATAAGAAAGAAAAGAAATAAGAAAGAAAACACACTTACCAGTGCTATGTCTGGACACGCATACGGAAATGAACCACTATACATACGAAAACGAACCACTTAGAAGTTGTACAAGTTCTTTCACCTTTCTTGAGGATCTTCAGAGCAGTATACGATTTATTTCATTGATCATTCATACTTGAATTTAAATTACCAATACACCAACACTTGCAGTGACGTTTTATGACATTAGTTTTTGACGGAACTCATTCTTAGAATACACAAACCTAGTCTACTATTTATATTTGTTCTATTTGAACATATTATATATAAAAGCATTAGGCATACAGTTATCCAGAAGATGTTAAACTTTAAAATGCATAAAATCTTGTTGAACCTATTGAAAAACAACTACTTTTTCCAACTATATGCGGGAAAATATTGAATTATATATACAATAGAGTTCTGAAGCATTCAAAGAGGGAGTGATACAGAAATTGCTTGCTTAGTCAAAACTAAAATCATTTGTTGGTTGTATGTATTAATTGTTTTTTCGAAAATTCTCGAAAAAAATCCAATTTTCACCCTGGATATATTTATTAGCTTTGAAATTCTTTGCTATTCATATTTATTTTGTGAAAAGTAATCTTGGGTTTGTAGCATTTCATTACATATAAATAAGCAAATAGACGAATAAGAAAGAAAACACACTTACTTATATATATATATATATATATTTATATATATATATATATATATATATATATATATATATATATATATATATATATATATATATATATATATATATATATATATATATATATATATATATATATATATATAATATATATATATATATATATATATATATATATATATATATATATATATATATATATATATATATATATATATATATATATATATATATATATATATATATATATATATATATATATATATATATATATATATATATATATATATATATATATATATATATATATATATATATATATGTATATATATATATATATTATATATATATATATATATATATATATATATATATATATATATATATATATATATATATATATATATATATATATATATATATGTATATATATATATATATATATATATATATATATATATATATATATATATATATATATATATATATATATATATATATATATATATATATATATATATATATATATATATATATATATATATATATATATATATATATATATATATATATATATATATATATATATATATATATATATATATATATATATATATATATATATATATATATATATATATATATATATATATATATATATATATATATATATATATATATATATATATATATATATATATATATATATATATATATATATATATATATATATAATGGAAACCCGTCCTTCCTTATGAAATTTAATTCTGTTAACTTCATACTATTTTAATCCAAAAATTACAAAAATTATTAAATACCTACTTACCTTGCTGCGTTGCGGACATGTTTACGACGTGAACTGCTTGAACACACTGCCTAGTACAGCGTAGTATCACAATATATATAGTAAATTAAATAGCAGGTGAACCCGATATTCGACAGGCAAGCGGCTGGTGAGTAAGGATAAAAATCCTTGGGTGGTGAGCGGTAATTTGGGCATTTGAGTAGTGCAGAGCCCCCTCGTAGCGCCCAAAGTGACCCCCAAATCGACAGGGGCGGCGATATGGGGGTGGGGCAAAATCGAAAAATTTTTGACAAAGCCGCCAGATAAAAATGCGGTAGCATTGAAGGTAATACCCTAATTATATAATAAAATTTTTTGCCAGCCGAAACACAAGGGCCATTTTTACACTAGCGAATAAAAAAAAATAAAAAAAAGTTATGAGGCAAGCGCTTCAAAATTTGTGAGCAAAGTTATTGACACCACTAAACATTGGGAAAAAACTGCCATCCGATCCTGATTGGCAGTTTCGGAGAAACAACCCCTCGAAGTCGCCGAAAAACCCTTTTTTTCGATTGTTTCAACAATAATTAAAAAGAACACTAAAAATTGTTGAAATCGGATGGCGTTCGAAATTTATACTGTCCTAAGTACAAATAATAGTGTGTAACAATGTCATCCGATTTTGATTAAATTGACCCCTATTTAGCCACTCCCAAACCTCCTTAAAATTACAATAATGCCATACGCTGGACAAAATTGTTGAAAATCCTTTTCAATGAATATTTACCGACTGCTTGGACTTTTAAAAAGTCTGTGCATGCTCAATATCCTTTACCCTTAGGACAATGTGGGCAACCGTACAGGGGATGATTTTTAAAAAAATCACATATTTTGTAAAAAAATACTTTAATATACAAATAAGAAAAAATATGTAATTCTTAAGCAAAGAGGTCGCTCTCTTCTCTTCATTATTAAGCCCATTGTGAGCATCAAAATCCTCGGGTTCATCCCCCTCATCATTATCGACACCCTCTTCGGGAAGCATGATCCGCTCACAGCAGTCCAATGCTGAAACGTAGATAACGAATCGATTGAAATAAGACGATATTTGAGTAATGAAATGGTTTAAATGTTTAAATTATTACGGAGATAAGCCCGAGGATATGTAACCGAACTTCGGTCACATATTCTTAGACTCAATGAAGCATGTGCGTTGTGCGTTACAAAACAATTGCACACAGTTGCGCAATCGTTCACTTTGTGTCAAATCACAAACTATTTAGTTGTACAACTTCCCAGTTGCACGAGCGTTTACATACCCTGCAACTTTTTTCCTATTTTTTCACCCAACTTTCGATGATACCGGAAAATCTAACCATGCGATCGTGACTTCACCTGTATCATCACAATCAATATGCACTAGTTTTCCCATTGCACTGTTTACTAAACCATCAATATTTGTTGTTATCATATAAAACACACCTTTGCCAAACACAGTTTCATATGGCAGTCCTGCAGTGTCAATAAGTGACATATTAAGGAATTTCTGACGTACAAAGGCTTCTTGCTCCGCAGTGTGCATCAATATAAATATCTGTTTCTCTCTCTTTCTCTCATATCTGCCATATACTTTATCTCAATTGCGAGACAAAAATATTATAAAATGTGACGTTACGCGACCTTGAAAAATCACTCTCATGCAGCTAAAGAAGTATTCAAATGTCAAATCGAAGCCGTTCGAAGCCAAACGTCAAAGCCGTTCAAATGTCAATATCGAAGCAGTGCGTGAGGGTGTCGGTGACAATCAAGGAACCTCAATTCGGCGTCGTCGACAAGAATTGCAAAATTCAAGAAGCTCTCTACAGCGCATACTCACTAAAGATCTGTGTCTCCATGCTTACAAAATTCAATTAGCGCAACAAGCCTAATGACCATGCACAGCGACGAGTTCATTGAATGGATTATTGAACATCAACAAATGGATGCTGATTTTTCAAGCAACATCATCCTAAGCGATGAAGCACATTTTCACCTTGATGGCTTTGTTAATCGCCAAAATTGCCGCTTTTGGGGTTCTGAGAACCCACATGTGATGGTCGAAAAACAAATGCATTCGCAACGTGTCACTGTTTGGTGTGGATTTTGGGCTGGAGGCATAATTGGTCCATATTTTTTTGAAAATGAGCCTGGTCAAGCAGTTATGATAACACAGTTCTTTCTGCCGAAATTGGATGATACTGATGTGGCCAATATGTGGTTTCAACAAGACGGTGCCACATGCCACACAGCCCGTGAATCAATTCAATTACTGCATGAGACTTTTCCAGGCCGTGTAAACATATTTGTCTACAATTCAAGCCCAAATTGTTTTTTTAGACCACCGACAATCCATAACAACCCTTAACCTGACTCTTTAATTTTTAAAGCTCAGCTGGCCTGGCGCTCTTGCGTAAGAAATGTTAAACTAATACGCGACATACGTCCATGGACATTTAAATTTCAAATCTTTTGTATATTTAACTCATAGATCTAAAAAAACAATTTGGGCTTGAATTGTAGACAGATATGCTTAAAGTTTGATGTATAATAGGTTTAAATATGAAACACCCAAAACCCGACAAATTCTCGTCTGAAAATCACTCTTTTGAATCTCCCATAAGAAATACATGGCAGTCAAACTTACTGAAGTGTGTTCAGGAGCCCATTTCAAATTTCGCGCCCGGATTTTCCTAACCTAATATGGGCATTTACCGTTTAAAACAAATATGTACTTAACAAATTAATTAATTAACAATCGAAAAGATAATAAAATAATTTAATATTTTGTCATTCCACCATTTGCAGCAACCACTAGCTGTAAACGTCCAAATTGCCCATTGCTCATGAATAGGTACATTCTGGGGTGGAAGTTGTGTCTACCCATCTGAATTTCTGACCATCAATTTTCAGTCATGACTTCGAGAAGGTTACTTGATAGTACAGACAAACTTATAATGTAAAAATAAAATTTCCTAGTCCTTTGCCCGATTTGTAAGACGCCGACTGTATCTATTGTGATGATTTTAAACCTGTTTCTTATCCGTGGTTAGCATTTTAGAGGTTTATCATCTGTATCAGGGATTAGCTCAATTTCGTGGTGTGTGCAAACACTTTCATTTGAGGCACATCAATGAATGAACTATGAAACGATGATGAAATGATAACAACGGAAAGCAATTAAAAATATATAAATTTATTGAATACCAGTACCTATACTAAACTAGAAATACATAAAATAACAATTAACAGACACAGTCTTAAATTGAAGTAAAGCACTTTTGTATTGTAAAACATAAACTTACGTAACACTAAAAATATTAAATATAAAAATAACAATCACTGAGCTTGCTGAGGTTCTGCTTTATTTTCCATTTTTTCCCTAACCTCCCGGCATTCATCGCATTCGAGAGGATCACCTGAGAAAACAGAAAACAACAGATAATTAATAACGTCTGCATTACAATTTACAATACATAATTTATAGAATATCTATATTAGAGCGGGCCGAAAATTTTTTTTTTGGAAATCTTAGATGATATATTTAAAAAAAGTTGCAACATTAGTAAAAAAACAAAGCTTCTTTTTTAATAATCCATTTTATTTCTGGTATAGTTTGGTGACAATATTTTAATATTTAGCCTAACCCCTGGTACTTTAAGGAAATCAAAAATAACGTTTTTGAACTGTTACAAAAAAAATCTTTTTGGTTTACTTGTGACCAAAAAAAATATAAAATTATTAATAAAAAAGTAAAAATTAATTAATTATTAAATATTCCTTGTTTCCTAATTAATTTTCCTTAATTAATGGCCTAATAAACACAGTAAATAAAGCTATAAGGTTGCATTTAATTGTTTTGAGAAAGACGAGCCGAATACGACGTTTCTTTGAATAGCGCCCCCTATCAATGGGAATATAAATTATATTTCAGTCGTTTATAAAAATAATACATCTGGTTAAATAGCCTTTCATGATGAGCCTTCGTTTGTTAAATTCGGATCAGGCAACCTCAGGTTACAGCATTTTTAAAATTCCAAACTATTATCCTTCCATTCCACTGCCGTTGCCATTATAATTAGAAAAAAATATTTAAGCAATATTCATAGAACATGGAACAGAGATCCCAAGAAGTATATTTCTGATCTACATTGTACCTAAGATATTTGGAGAAAGTAACGATTTACTGCAACATCATAGCAAATGTGCCCACTAGAAATGAAATTAGGAATCAAAAATATTTAAAATCGATTTATTTTGGCCATATTTGTATATATAGTTTTTATCCCAATATTGTAGCATGAATGACAGTTAGATACAGCCGTTCCGTAGGTCGAAGGTTCCGTACCCTTAACTGCACGTTTTATATGTTAGAAGGTTAAATTACGTATTCATAACTACTATTAGGCCAGCGGTGCACCCCTAAAAAGATGAATAAAAAAGTCGCAGTACCTGGAAATACACAGGTAGCGAAGAACTGATCTGCTAATTTTTGCAAATGACATAAAAATATTTCATTTAAACAATACAGATTTGATGTTTATAAATATAAAATGTTTACTGTAAGACACTTTTTTATAATAGAATATAATAATAAGTAAATTACCAGTTTAATCTTCAATTATACTTGTAAACAAATATCGGGAAAGCGGTTTTTCTTTCATTGGGAAAAGTTTTTTGTTACCTGCCAGCCACTCCAGAGAGTAGATGTGTTAAGGCGAGGCATTAGTAAATGCCAAGCAAGCATATAATTTTACTTGGAACTACATCTGCTATAGTAAAAACGATAGAAAATCTATTTCGACATTTTATTTTTAGTAACATATTTTTTCTGCAAAATTATGTTGGCCATGACTAATAGATTCTCTTCAGAAATGATGCATTTTAGTTTATTAATTTTTATGGGTTGGTGTTGATATAAATAATTGATATAAAATATTGCTGTAGGAAATAGCTACTTATGAAACTATTTGGGAAAAGTACTATTTTGTGTAACGAGCAGATTTCTGTGGAACGAGTTAGTGAGTTTCGCAAAAGGATCAGAATTACATCAAATAGTGTTTCCCAACGTGTTTCATACGAGATTTTTTTCTAATTTTGCCCACGACATGTACGTTTAATTAATTCTAACTTAATAGATCTTTTCTTTAATTTATTAATCACTTTATGTTCATACTTGCATGTACTGTTGCTAAGATACTTAATACTCGTACTTATTACTTACTGTCAAGTATGACACTTCTGGAAAAAACAAAATTCTAAGAAGTAAATCAGTGGAAATCATACCAGTATAATGTCGGATACCGAAAGCGATGTTCCTAGCGATATAGAAGAAGCGACGCAATGTGCTTTATCTACTACTATTCCCACAAAGTCGAAGTTAAAGTATAATGTAGCCTATAAGAAACTTACTGCTTGATGCGAGGATTAAAAGGTGAAGCAGATAAATGAGAAAATCTTGTTGGCGTATTTCCAAGGAACGAATAATATGAAGTGTTCCACATTATGGTGCCTATATTCCATACTGAGAACAGAAATATCACTAAAAAGAATTGTGAATATTAAGAAGTGCACCTGTCTAATATCATTTATAAAGCGCCACACCGATGGTTACCAGCCTAAAAAATCAAATGTCTTTTGTCAAATTATTGATTTTCTGAGAAAAGCTGATGATGTATAGTTTGTAACATCGAAATATGAGACATAAAAAATTTTCAAACAATACCCACAATTGCCACAATCGGAGATAGGAGCAGTATAATTTTTCTTACAGCAAGCTAAAATCGGCACTATAAGGCCGCTTTCATTCAACAAGTTGTTATATTTTGATAGAATACTAATAACTAATCAATTTTAACACAAAACCCATCAAAATAATAAACTACTAAATTAAGGAATAACTGTAGTACTTCTATTTCAAGAATTATTGTTGACCCCACTTTACCCCACGTTCGATGGTATTAGACATCCAAATGAATGCCAATGATGTCGAAGTGACACGGCCGAGAAACGTGTAAAATGGATCCGTAATATTTGAATGGGAAATATTCCTATTCGGCATCACATTCACAATCCAATTGTTTTACGTTATGACGAAAGGTATATAGTGTGCTCAATATTTCGTTATACTACATTATAATGTCATATGTGATGGGCGATGTATATAAAATAATTTGTTTTTCCTTAAATTCCTGGAAATCGGTTATACTCGACAACGCTGTTAAAAATACGGTCGCAGGGCTCCTTTTATCGATATAATGAGGGTTTTTTGCTCGTTGTTTATATCTCATATTTCGATGTTACAAACAGTACAATCGGCGTCATAAAAATCAGGTCAAGGGGTAGAAAATTTTATTTTTAATTCCTTAGAGATATTTTATTATTTACGAAGTGCTTTAAAATTACCAACAAATTGTTCTACTATAAGTTACTGGATAGGACTGGAACCTTTGATGTTACTGTAACACTCGGAGTAGTTTCCACAAACACCAAAACACTTTCACTACGCTCGACGCGCGTTTCGCCAACCAAGTTGGCATCATCCGGAGACGATTAAAACTGTTTTAATCGTCTCCGGATGATGCCAACTTGGTTGGCGAAACGCGCGTCGAGCGAAGTGAAAGTGTTTTGGTGTTTGTGGAAACTACTCCGAGTGCTACAATAAGTTGTTTTTGCTACAATAAGTTTGTTCCTGGCAGGAACCAGGAACAAACTGTTATGGTTATTTAAGTTTTTTTGGGAGTAAAATTTGATAGTCATAAAGTTTCATTTCCGGCGGAAGTACTGCGAAAAATGATTTTCAGGATCAAATTACTTTTAAATTACTTTTAATGTCACACCCTGTATTGAACATTAAATATACATTCTGCTAATAGTTAATGAGATATCTACCCTGCACTGTCACAAAGGCTAAACAGTAAAAATAAAATGTTTAAACAGAACTTTGATTTAGGAGGGCCGTGTAAAACAAAAGAGCTATTTACCGATTTTCATGTAGACTTTGACAGTACTGCTGGATTATTTAAAAGTTTCTCTGGACAGTTGTCATTTAATTTTTGCGTTTTATTATTGATTTACCTTTTAGTAAGTGTTTGTTATCTAGTTGTTAAAAATGACTGTGTTTAGGCGCGAGCATCAAACGTCGACGTTATGCAAAACGTGACGTGTGTTATCATCAGCCAAATAACAAAATCGTGTATTTTATTTTCGGATGAATCTCGATTTACCAACATGGGAATGAATGTTCAATAGGAACAAGGCACGATATTGGGCAACGGAAAATAATCATCTATTCACAGTTTTCAAGAAAGATTCAGCACTAACGTTTGGCTGGGCGTTATAGGAACACACATCGTAGGACCAATATTTTTTGTCGGACCTTTAAATGGGGCCCGGTACCTACATTTTCTACAGAACGATATTAACTTTTTTGAAGTTTTACCAGTGCATCAGGAACATATCTTCTATCAGCAAGATGGTGCTCCGCCCCATAACGCCCGAGTAATCACCGACTATTTAAGTGAAACTTTTAATAACCGCTGGATAGGTACCCATGATCTTATACGCTGGCCGGCGAGATCTCCTGACCTTAAACCATCGAATTCTTTTACTGGGCCCATATCAAGAAAATGTGGTATAAGACCCAACCACATAACATAAAAGACTTTAAAATAGAAGGTAAGTAGAATGTAAATTTAATGTTCAATACAGGGTGTTCCATTAAAAATATCGAAGTAATTTGAGCCTGAAAATCACTTTTCGTAGTACTTTCGGTACAGCCGGAAATTAAATTTTTATGACTATCAAATTTTACTCCCCAAAAACCTTAAATAACGGTAACAGATTTGTTCCTACATTCATTTGTTTCATGTGAAAATGAAGTAATTTATCATTGATATAACATTTTCAACCGCCATTTTCTCGAAAACTGTCAAATATAGCCATAGGGTATGTAACATGTTTTGGATTTTCTGAGCAATCTAAATTTCTAATAATATATAGGGTGTTTCATTCAAAATAACAAAGTTTATACTGTTTCCGGTTAAACCGGAAATGGGAATCAGATCTTGAGGTAATCAAACTGTGCCCAGTTATCAAACATACAACTTCCCAAAAATTTAAATCGATATATATATATATATACATATATATATATATATATATATATATATATATATATATATATATATATATATATATATATATATATATATATATATATATATATATATATATATTTACAAGGAACTTATAGGCTGCCTAGTAATATCGTAGGCACCTGGTATATAATAGTCCAAATTTGTGAATGTTAATGTTGAATAAAGATAATTCACGTTGAAGTTGAAGGGAAGATGCAAATTTCAACACCAGTTGTGTAATATTTTACTTTTCATAACCGGTTGTGAAAAGTAAGACGTTTCCTAACGTCAAAGGGTTTTAAAAAGTGTCACTATATTTATTATTTATATATGCATAGATAAATACATAGAAATTAAACTCATTGAAATATAAATAATTTAGGTGC
The DNA here is from genome assembly GCA_964058915.1 of Tetropium fuscum. NCBI lineage: Eukaryota > Metazoa > Arthropoda > Insecta > Coleoptera > Cerambycidae > Tetropium > Tetropium fuscum. The sequence continues at coordinate 467,805 of CAXKVY010000074.1, read as the reverse complement.
CCCTTTTAACTACAAATATACACTTATATGTCTTTTATTAAGCAGCTTTGAATAAAGTAGAAAAAGAATGAAAATTTTTAACTTCAACACGTATAATCCGTTAACCTATCGCTTTTTATGCATATTTTGTTGCAAATGTTTTAATATAGGTAACAAAAAATAAGTTATCATATCAGTTCTTCACCACCTGTGTATTTTAACTATTGTGCGCTAGCAAGAGATAATAGCGAGACTGACATCAGAGACGTATTCTGGTTTCGTCATCCCAAGCACAAGTCTCAATGGGCACAAAGCTCGAAAATAAATAATTTGAGATTTATTTATTCGTGCAGCCTTTATAGCTTTTTAAATAACTTATTTTTTCGATTTTTATGTGTAGGTCGAATTATCATATTCACATCATGTATAAAGTGAATTACCTAAAAAGTAAAAATCAGATTTACACTTCGTTATTGCACTGTGACAGCTAGCTGACAGCCTGTTGACAGCTGCCAATTGTCGAATTATTGTATTCACATAATGTATGAACTGAGTTACCTAAAAAGCATAAAGTCATAACAAAAAAATAAGATTTGCTCTTTGTTATTGTACTTTGACAGCTAGCTGACAGCCTGTTGACAGCTGCCAATTGTCGAATTATTGTATTCACATCATACATGAACTGAGTTACCTAAACAGCATAAACTCGTAACATAAAAATAAGATTTGCACTTTGTTAAGGCACTTTGACAGCTAATTGACAGCTGTCAAGTGTCAGACCTAGACATTAAAATCGAAAAAATAAAAGTTATTTAAAAATCTATAAAGACTGCATGAATAAATAAATCTGTGGTGGGAGCTTTGGAGCGTTCAAGCTCCGTAGCCGCCAAAGTATTGATTTTCGAGCTTTGTGCCCAGTGAGACTTTTGCTTGGGATGACGAAACCTAAAACATGTCCAAAATTGAGACGATTTGACTGAAACCCAATTTCCATAAGATAATTGCGGGGTCCTTTCAGGATGAAAAAAAAAGTTGCTTTATTAAAAAAATTGTATGTTTATGTATAAGTATTAACAATTATTTTGGGATTCAAAACATTTAAAAAATTTCGGTAGAAGCCGAGATATGAATTTTTGAAGACGTCGACTTGTGGCCATTTTCGGACCTTAAACCGCCTATACCTCAAAAACAGTGCATTTTTCGAAAATATTACAAGAGGCAAAAAGTGTTTATTTTTACCCAGTTAATTTAGAAAATATAATTACAAATGAATTTTCTACATTTTTTTTACTTTACAATTACATTGTTAATAACAAATTACCTGCCACTCGGACAAAAAAATGTTACTTAGGTTTTTCGTTCCCTAAAACGTATCTAATCGATTCCAGTTAGTTTTAATCCTGCAACTTTAGTTGGGAGGTGCGACTTTATATTCATCTATTTAGGGGTGCACCGCTCGCTCGCCTACATCCAAATGTTGAAAGTTGGCAGCTACGTCACAGTTATAAACCATACGAATCAAATCAATACTGCAACAACGTTAGTCGGATATATCAACAGTCACTTATAATGGACGTCTTTGTGTTGTATCTCTCAATCTATTTTTTTTTTAACAAAGAACCCTCGAACAGCGTTTGTTCTAGATTAAAAATAAATTAGTGACGTAAGCGCCCTATTTTAAGATTTGGAGTGTTAATATTATTTCACTGGCCCACAGGACATGCTAATACCTACATCTACTGATGACATTTGCTGATGATTAATAACCGTTTTGTGAAATTAAGCGTTAGATGAGCTAAAAGGTAAAATTTATTAATCTATGATTGAAATTTACTTACTTACCCTCGTGGTTGTGACCACGATGTAAATATTCATCCACCTTATACATAACGTTGTCCTTCAGGGCAGTCGCAGTTTCCATAGCGGGTTGTACGATGGGCTCCACAATACTTTTAGCTTTTTCCAAGGCTGGTTCCACTACATTTTTGGCGGTCTGCACAGCAGGTTCTATGATAGTTCTCGCCGTTTTTACAGCTGGTTCAGCATACGCATAGGCAGATTCCACGGCTGGTGTCACATGGCTGTTCAGGTATCCTGTTGTGGTGGTGTAAATCTGAAAAATCAACTACGTAAAGCGATTATTTACTTTGCGATGGATGATTAATGGATAATGACTGAGATACTGTCTTATGAAAGACAACTGCAAGGAACATACACCCTTATATAAATAACTGAGAACTGAACAAATAAACGGCTTGTCAATAGGTCGGATATTGCAGAATTATTGTCCATTTTTATAATATTGTAACTTGTGAAGGTGTTGTTAAGAATAAATCATTTCTTTTTAGTTTGGTCCACTGTAAACATTTGGTTTGGGCCACTATAAAAAGGGACCAATGTGCGCGTGCCTGTTACAAAGCCGTGGCGTCAGGCGTGGCGGGTGCAAAAATTAGTGTTGTTTATGTTATGTTTTTAAAAGAGGTAACATCCCTCCCAAGACAAATTTTAACATTTATGTATTTAGATGTTTAATGTTTTGTTGCTCACAAATGTTTGATTGTTGATGGCTTTGATTTCTGATCACAATGAAGTTTTTATGATAACTACCTATATGGCTCGTGGTACCATCCGGCTCGTTAAGGACCATGTTGAGTTTGAGGGAAAGGGAAACATATATGTAAGTCTTCTATGCTCAAAAAGTCGGGTGGCACCTTTAAGGCGGGGATTTAGTACAAAAAATTTAGCCTAGCCTGAGTCATCGAAACGGCGAATCGGTACGTTCCAGCAGGTGCTGGGACTCTATGAGACACCGTTCGTAACTAATGTATTTTAGCCAAGCTACAAACATATTTCTTATTTACGGCGGCCAATGTTTTTTACCAGTTCTCGCCAACTTTACAGGACCGGCTTCAATTTCTGTTTACAATGTTATAAGGAACAATTTTATTAATCTGCTGGAATACTATGTCCTGGAATTCCATTTTTGTAATGAAATACATTTTATTTTCATATTTGAATTTAGCTTATTTTTACGATTCCGAATAATATAGATAATAGTGCTTTGCCAGTTTGTATAGGGTACCTATTTATATCCATAGATATGACCACTTTTATCTTCTTTGTGAAAATATATTACATGAAACACTTCTTTGGCTCACTCAATATGGTCCATGATTATTTCCTTGATAGAAAATACAAATGTAATAACCTTAGTAATTATTGCCAACTATTATCATGTAGGTACTTACCAAAAACATGTCTCACTATTTTACTTTTATTACTTATTCCAAAATCATTACCTAGGCATTTCAGTATTATATATTATATAACTGCTTATTATGTTTTTGATCTATCAACTATCGACCACAAAAGCAAATACGTGCTATTTTGTTATATACAGTGGTGATCATAAACAAGACTTCGGAGCGACGGCTATTTTTTAATGCGCCGTGCCGTTCACAAACGACTAAGAGCTCGCAATTAGCGGCAAACCAGTGATACGAACAAAACATGTAATACCTATTTGAATGCGGAAATTAAAAAGTTTTTAAAAAGCTTATTACGTCTTACGTCGAAGTTTTAATTTTTTTGATCCTAGTACTAAAATTTTACAAAATAAAAAATATAACAAATGAGTCGCTATATTTATTATTAAACATAGTATTTGAAGAGGTTATTTATAGAACCAACTCTAGGTATAATTCGTTTATATCTCTAGGTTTCTTAAACTGTCAAATGAGGTATCAGTATATATCGATTTCTTTGTTAATAATTATACAACATACAAAGATACATTTTCATTACATTTAGGAAATTAGTTTTTTCAATAATTATCACCCGATCTAATGATAGTTCTTATAATGACGTTTTTACACTTTTTCTACAGCCACTACATACTGCAACCTACTTGTGTATCTTATTGGGGGCAATCTCATTAAATTTATCTAAAATCAATTACTATCTAAAGATAACAATATATAAGGTAACTAATGAATGTTAGGCGTTGCGTCATCACTGGTAATGACGCGGTATATAATAATCAAACAAATTCTACAAATAACTTTCCACCACGCTTTCCTCAAGCCTCAATACCGATTACACCAAAACCTAATTATACTCAAAAATATATAATAAGTATTTGGCCAACCAAAAAATGTTTTTAAACCCGGAAATATACAAGCAACTTATAAGCCAATGCCTATGAGCACAACTAGTCGAAATTCAGTTCCATTAATAGACCAAATTATTTCCAAAATAATCCTAATCAAAAACCTAATTTTACTTATGAAGAATTATTTAACCAAGAAGTCATAGATCAAATACATTTTGAGAACCCATTCGAACAAACTAACTCTAATTATTATGAATCTACTGATAATCAAAATTCAATAAACACACCACCAAATGATTATACTGCTAATCAAAGTTTACAAAATAATGATTATACTACTGTTACTCATTACGATAATGAATTAAATTATAGGTACACCTTTAAATTCTAATGAATACGACACTTATCGATATATAGAACAACAAGAAACGTTTAATCCCAATGATATAAGAAATCAGACGCTAAATTTCTAATTGACACAGGCAGTACCAGAAGCTTTATAAATCCTAAACTAGCATATGCATATTTCCAAATTTTATTAAACAGGAACTTTTCAAGTATCAACTGCCCATGCTATATCATTTCATAACGAAATTATAAATATTCCTGTTTATGTTTCCAAAACATCCATATGGACTGTAATGTTGTACTTCATTTTAGTGCTTGTTATTATATACCTGATTTATAGCAAATATGTGTCAAAATTCTTAAAAACCAAGACAAATTTAATATAATTTGTTGAAAGATGACAGAGAATAATTTTTCAGTTAACATGGGAGGAGTTACGATCCCACATTGTAAGCTACTCTTATAATAATATAATGCATAGTGCAGACTGCAAAGTCAGGGATAGATAACACCGGCGTTATAAATAAGCTTTCATGCCTTTGTAAAACACTTTGCTCAAACTTGTAACTGTTAGTTTGTCTCCGGAAATAAAAAGTATGTCCGATTGAAGCTTGTGAATAATATCAACTGATTTTTTTTTAAAACTACCCCTGGGCACCCCCTGCACATTACGATTTTTGGACGACCAGTCGATTTTGCATTCTCAAGGGGTGAGGAATGATTAAAAGTGGATCTTAAATTTTAGCAACATAGTGCAAACGAAAAGACTTTTGAAGACTAGCTAACTACTATTATACAAAAGCGAAAGTAACGGCAATCCATTTCATGTTGGAGGGGCCATTATCAGTGACCTTGTATTACTTAGTACACTGAGAGAAACATATTATAACATATTATTCTGTGATACATGACACTAAAAAACACATTCTAAAGTTAAACGAAAATATCGCCACACATTCGTATCAGAAAAGTGAGGTGAACTATACTACTTGTTAAACGCATGCTCACTGAAATTTGGTTAGAGGGAAGCCTTACCATCGCTTCTGTATAAGCTCCCTCTTCTGTGCCTTTACAAAAACAAAAATTGCAGCTGCTATGGTGATTGCAGAAATAGCGATTCTTACGAAAAAAACCTATATTTGAGATCTTTGACCTTGAATATTTTTGCAGATTTTGGATCGAGGGGGACTTTTTCAATTATCATGGTGTTCTCAACATTTTTACCAATTTCCAGCTAGATGCGAATTTTTGTAAGCTTACCCCCATTTTTTGAGTTATTTTGACCGGGTTATCTTTAATATTTGTAATGGTTTTTCTCGCGATTTTGATAGTCACATACAAATTGTTACTATAAGATCTCCTTTGATCTACTTGTCTCGAATTTACAAATACGCAACTAAAGAATTCTGCAAGACTATATCTACAATATCTTGTGAACTATCGGATGTTTTATCTAAGTATAAATAATTTTCCCAGGAATTCTCGTTTGCCGTTTTTTACAATTTAAAAATAAATGATCAAATATTTTATGAGTCAGAACACACTGATTCCTAAATATGCTAAATTTAATTCCTAAATTGCCGTTTTTTACAATTTAAAAATAAATGATCAAATATTTTATGAGTCAGAACACACTGATTCCTAAATATGGGTAACATAAATCGTAACTCACTTCACCAGGTGGAAGTTTAACTGCTGGAACTTTACTCTCAACGAAGTCTAAACCGCTGCAAAGGACATCATCGACTATCTTAATTGGGCCCTCCAACTTGCTAATGACTGGTGTCGCCATTGGTTTTCCTACTTCCACGGCTTTGTTTACGGTACTTTCGGCAGTGGAAAGAGTCCATTGCGTCACACTGTTGTAATCCTAAATAAACAAATAAATAAAATAAACCCAATACTATACACTAATAACTGTCAAAAATTAGAAATTATAAAATTAGAAAAATAAAATTCTCTTTTGAAAAAGGCCCAAAAAAGGGACCGAAACGTCAAGTAATATCAGTCGTTTTATTGCTACTATTCCAAGATAAACCCTCCAAAAATATATAAAGATAGCAAAGAAATTAGAAGATATATATATATATATATATATATATATATATATATATATATATATATATATATATATATATATATATATATACACTGCGCAACTTATTTAACGCACAACCAAAAAGTTAACTCAAATTTGACGTTATGTATTTTCGACAATTTTTGTTCGTTCGTTCGTTTTTCGACAATGCGCGTTCCCACACGAGTCTTATCGTGAGAAATTATCTTGAAGAAGTAGGAATTGATCACATAGACTGGCCAGCCCGTAGCCCCGACCTTAACCCCATTGAACATGTTTGGGATTTTATCGGTCGGCGGTTACGAAGTGAGGGACGACAACCCCAAAATTTATAAGAATTGGAAGGACGCCTAGTCGAATTATGGAATGGCCTAGATCAGAACCTAATCAGAACTTTGGTTTTAAGTATGAACCAAAGATGTCGGGAGGTCATTCGCGGAAGGGGTGAAAACACCAGATACTAATTCTCTATTTACTTTTGTTTTGTTTCCTGTTATTCGTTGTTTTATTGATTAAAGCAATCCATTTTTCTAGGTATGTTTTTTGAGTTTTTGTCCTTTTAAGACCTTTTTCTCTTCTAAAACACCTTGCATCTCTCAATAAATTATAAGATATCAAGGAAAAAAGAACGCAAAATGAGGCATTGAACCAGTATAATGAGTAATAAATAATGAGCACTTGACAAAAAAGAAAGTTAATAAATTTAATAAAAATCACGTCAACTCAAAAATTGGATATTTTATGAAGTAACAGAGATAAACAAATGAATAAAAAAAGAAAATGTAGAAAAAACATGAGGCTTTAAATTGGCTATAATTGCAATAACTTGCAATACCTTGTATAGCCCACAGGACGTTTTGAAATTTCGGAAAAAAACAACATTTTTATAGCACCTGGTATAATATCAAAATCATTTTACGTTTTACCAAAACAGCTAAGACAGTGATATTCCTAAGAGAAAAACCTAAGAGAAGAAAAAAAATCGACCAAAACGAACAAAAATTGTCGAAAATACATAACGTCAAATTTGTGTTAACTTTTTGGTTGTGCGTTAAATAAGTATATATATATATATATATATATATATATATATATATATATATATATATATATATATATATATATATATATATATATATATATATATATATATATATATATATATATATATATATATATATATATATATATATATATATATATATATATATATATATATATATATATATATATATATATATATATATATATATATATATATATATATATATATATATATATATATATATA